>JACBWW010000002.1:4760281-5064164 GCA_020086605.1 Lanius collurio
CACGACGCACTTGCTCACGTACTCGATGGATGGATGGATGGATGGATGGATGGATGCTTTTATAGGTGACTGGAGAAGTTTCAACCCACAGTATAAAAATCAACAGGTACAGATACAGACTGGACATGTATTACCATAACATATAACTGAAGCATTTTCACACAGCACTTTCTATTAGTTCACAGCTCTAGGAAACAAACCACTGAGAAAAATGCTCCAGGCAAGGGATTACTGTAGCATTGCAGAAAAGTCTGCAGGTTCTAATAATTTATTAATACTGTTACGCATCCAGAATGTCAAAAGATGTATTTTATTCTCAATACCAGGACAACTAATCTGCCCTTACTAGTTGAATGAGGCCAAAACCACGTTATATGATACATTCCAAATTCCAAAATATCTTAATAGGAACATATGTCAATATATAAGAACATATTCTTTAAAAGACCTCTGGGGCCTCCCAAAAATTATCTTGGGGAATGAAAACCCTTTTATCCATTCATAATTGGACATCAATACAAGCATTTTGTCCATACATTAATTAATCAATAGCTTGGGTTTTATTGACTTCCAGCCTAAGACAAAGATGAACTAGCTTTTCATAGCCTAGCATCACACCTTTCCCCAATTTACTTCCAAACTTCAGCAAATTTGCAGAGTATTTTTCACTTCAGTGAGAACTGGAATGTAAAGATTTATATGTTTAATTGCATACAATAATGTTGAGCATGCCAGTTGAGAAGGGTAAGTTGAAATGATCTGGAAAGAAAACTAAATAATATTTTACATACATTAGTTTAGAACTAGAACTTGACACTTCATGATAACAGAATGAGAGGGTTTAAGTGTATAATATTGTATCTTATGTCTCCCTACCCAAGAATGATACAAAATCCTAAACACTCACCTCTCCTATAGTGGGGACTAATTTGTAATACTGAACAGACAAGAATTATAATTTAAAGATGTGTTTTGCAATTTCTGAATGCATTCCCATTTTGATAGAAACTTCCTGAAGGTATTATTTGAACATTTCTCTGAGTAAGCATTTGAAAAGAATAATACAAAAATGTATCAAATATACTTTAAGTTCAACAACTGGTCATGTATCACATCCTCTGACACCAAGCAGGCTCCTTGTAATGCAACACTTCCTGACTTAATTGTTCTGTAAGAAATATATGGTGTTCATTACTTTAAAATGAACTACTATTAAAGGAGCTGGAGCCATTGGAATGCTTCTGTTTACATAAAATTTACTGCTCCCATGCTAACAGATTTCAGAGCAAGAATGCAGTAAAACCATACAAAAAAAGAACACACAAAAAAGACGATGAAACTAAACAAACCCTTTTGCTGCTAACAGGACTAAAGTATTACTAATGCATATGTTCTTACATCAAAGAAATGTGAACTATAAAGTATATGAGCTATTTATGCAATGCATGAAGTGCAAAACTGTGAGAAAATTATTGCTGGTAATGAAAGAGAGGCTTTAGCACAGCTCAACAGAAAGTGTTGAAATAAATAAATAATTTTCTTTACATATCAAACAACAATCCTGCATTTTTTTAAGTTCTGAAAATTGCTGTTATACTTTTGACCTTGAATAAAAAGAGTCTTTATGCCCAGTGAGCATACATCTACTTGCAGTTGCTCTTCTCCATATGTGAAAAACTGATCTAGCAGGAAACTTAAGACTTAGTTTTGGACTAGCTCTTCTTGAAATCTGAAACTACAAAGGTACTGTTTTGATTCCTCTGTCAAGAAATTTTCAGAAAAGCTAAATTTGCATCCAGTTTTAAGCACCATGTAGAGTAAGATGGTTCTAGAGCAAGGCTCACTAAACCTGATTGCAACTGATCCTATACTGTAGAAACATAGAACTGTTAAGTTTGGAAAAGAGCTTTAAGTCCAACTGTTAACCTTCCACCATCACCATATTATCATAATGAAGCTTTTAAATGACTCGTCTTGAAGAAATGTTGTCCTGTACCAAAAAGTAAAACAGGAAACTGAATTTCACAGAAATGTGTTGATGTTGAAGAATGAATTTATTTCAAAATGTATGATGAAAAGGCAGACGATAAAGGATTTTAAATGAATGATATCCAGCATATTAATCTGTCCCACTTAGAAACAAAACAACTGTCTTACCTGGCTGCAATAAGATCTAGAAGATGCTGCCATCTGTCATTGATCTTGCCAAGTTTGTACTCAATCTCTGATGCCTTACTCTCATGGCTGGCTTTAGCAAGTCTCTCTCCCATTTGCTGAAGTTGGATTTTGTTCTTCTGGGCTATAGCAATTTCCTCTTGATAGTCCTAGACATTAGAGAGCATTCAGAAGACAGGGTACTTATTCTAAATATACTCTACTCTGCACTACTAAAGAAATGGTGCAAAAATGTAAGCGAATGGTGTTTTTTCAGTTAATTGGTACAATGGAATGACAATCTCTTACATATTTGATGGATAAACAAAAACAACTACCAGAAGAATGAAAAAAAAACACCCAACACAAACCAAAACACAATGCTTTCTATAAATATGTCTGCTATAGTTTAAGTCAATACAGGCAATTCTGATTGGACACTTAGCACAGCATTCAAATGCCTCCGACTTTGCATTCACTTAATTTTCTGTCATTCTGGGAGCTCCTGTCTCAAGAAAGACACGAAAATGCTGCATATTGAGAGAACATAAACACCAAAACACATCAGGGTAAGAAAAAATCTTAATTTCAGTAAATTCACAAACAAGTAAATAGTTAAAAAGGAGTATGTAAGTGTACACTATACCTTTTTAAGTTTCTCAATCATTTCTTCTATGAGGATGTCACCATTTTGAGACACCTTACTTTCCATTTGCGTCAGCCATTCACAGAGCTCCTTGTTCTTCTCGCTGAAGACAGCCCACTCATTCAGTCTCTCACTAACTTGTTGTCGACGCAAGGAGACCTTAAACCATTTGTAAAGAGTAAATGAAACTAAAACAGTAAATACATTTAAAACAAGTTAAAAACACTCTGTGCCTCCATGAGAGTTCCTCTAGCCTTGAAAAAGTGTTGCAACCACTTACTTGCCATTAAAACAACCTGGAGTTGTACAGCAGAAAATTTGTGTGACTGTAAGTTCAGGGGTAAGCGCTGCTGATCTCAGATTTCCTGTCAGCTACATCCTATGCACAGAGAGAGGCACCCAAGCGTTCAGCTCAGCAGCCTGTCAATATCTTGTTTCATAATGTCACTAACCCGAAATTTTCATTAGAACATAAAAAATAGTATTTTCTTACAATTCTTGCTCACTTATAACATTTTATAAAATATATTAGTTTATTTTTAGTCTAAGAGATTAAATAAGAAAGAAAATCAAAAATTCTTTACTAAAGCATATTAAAAAAAAAAAAAAAGACGCGGACATAGTGCAGGCCAAAGTCCAAAAGTCTGTGTAATTTGTGCAGGAGTACATGAGTACAAACCTAAATCCGAGATACACTACAGTTTGAAAAAGTAATTTTTTACTTGAGTACCAATACACTCATTTCATAGACAACTGTTTCCTGTGGATAGGCATGACACCTTGAGAGATTCCAAAACACTGAGGTGTGCCTTGACAGGAAAGATTAGGCATGACACATCAAACAAGCAAATGCTGCAGTTAAAACAGAAGGAAAGAAAATTGTGTTTAAGAAATAGCTGTAACTGTGGTACCATCGCAGAATGCAAACAGTAACAGACCTAGATGGACACTGAAATCAAAACAGCAGCACAGACTGAGCAGCAAAGTCATCTCTCCAGTTTTAGTCAGAGGTGAAACTACTTACTTCCTCTCCATTGTGATCTGGGTTATTTCTGACTTTATATCACAATTTCAGCTGAAAAGATGAAGCTCTTTTACAAATGAAAGTGACATGCTTTTTAACTACTGTGTTAGGTTTAATAGGGGCATACACGTGATCCTGCATTTCCTTTTTGCGGTTCTGAACTTGATGACAGCTTTCCGGAAATCAGCAGCAGTTGAACAAAGGCTTGCTCTAGGTTACATCCTGAAACATTCCACATGCTCAAAACTAAGATAAAACTTCCTTACTTGGCTCCTTCTTCTATCATAAACATACATGCAGTGACTGTATCATAATTTAGATGTATCTACATTGGTTCATTCAAATGCAACTAACTCATAACTAGATCTGTGAAGCATTTTTCCTGCTTTGGCGGTGTTTTTGAAGGCTTCACAGATAGTTTACATGAGATAACTACTTCAAGTTAGCCCCATCATATCTGGACTGCAACCTCTACTGAACTACAGAAATGACATCAGGATAATCTGAAAAGCTGGGTAAGGAAGACTCCACTGCCTGGAGTGCAAATCAGAGGTGAGAAGCATGCTAACAGTGTGATGTGCCTGAAAAAATTAAATACTCCTCAGCTCATTTTGGAAGCAAGCAAGTCACACTCAGACTAAAAGAAATGCAGACACCGAGGTGTCAAGAAGTAGAAGCTATCAGTAGAACTGAAGATACAATCAAGCAACATTGAGTGAAGATGGGATCCTTTCTAAGCACAGATTTTCCACCAAAGCAAAGTGTAACTGTATTATTTTTGTGGCTTTTTCCCAGCCAGCCATGCCAAGTCCCACAGCTCACAGTGTGACTTTTTTTCATTTGATTTTTCAAGGCTGTTTAAATATGACCTTACAGCCATTATAAAGTTCAAAAGATCTAGAAACACTAGCAGTAACTAAAGGAGTATTTCAGTGAATGTTTCTCCCAACTCAGAATTCCCTTTTGAATTTAGGGGTGTCTACATAAATCTTTTCTAAAAGCTTGGATTTAGTTTTTTTCCCAACACTTTTGAAGCCTGAATATTGCTCCCATCACTGCCCAGTGCTGCACTTGCCTGGTGGCACAGCTCCTCCCACTGCCTGTGGAGGAGTTCTATTCGCTCACTGAGAATTGAGATATCATCTGCGCTGATATATACAGACAGGGTCTCCTTCAGCAGGGAGAGGTGTGCAAGGTCATCTGTCCATCCTTCAACAGCATTCTCTAACTCCTTAAAAGAAGAACACAAGGAAAAAGGACTGGCTTGCTAACAAATAATAATTTGAGTATGTTGATGAAACAGACAAAGGGTGTTACCCACTGATTTAAGTAATATCTGAGCAGACCCCCCATGTCAAGCAGACTGTTTCAGCCCCATTTCAAAGAAAAAGAAAACATCAACTCCAAATGTACCAATATTTTCAGACTTATGATGGTATAAACTCCCCAGTACAGAATGATACATGATAACAAGAAGCTGCAAACTCAGATACTACTCAGCTCGCCAAAGTTCAAAGGTATCTGTGAAGTTCAAGTACTGTATTGAAAATATTTCCAAGTTGTAATCCACTTCTAAAATGCAAATAATATAGCCTAAAAGTGTTGCTTTAAATTCCCCATGGTCACTTCACCTCAGATAAAAAGTACTAAACTGGAAGTTTAGATACCATGAGTTTAAATTTGAGGTTAGAATTTCTATGATTAAAACACACAAATACACAGCCCTTCTACAGTATTTTTCAGACCCTGTTCTGGTATCACTTTCATCAGATCTGTATTTACCCTGCAGCACAGCTTTGTACCACGTTATGGTGAGATCTCTCTGGTATTATGGTGTCCATATTTTACATGGATAGTTTCTTGCCTGACTGGTTTGCATAGTCAGTAATATGAAGCCAATTAGCAATGGAAGAGGTTACTGCACAAAGGCAGGCAAAGATGAGACAACAATCAACAGAGAAGAAGTGCTTTACCTTGCAACGAATCTGTTCTGCATGCAACTCATCATGGTGATCTGGCAATGGCTGAGAAAGCTTTTTTTTGAATGAGCGTAGCTTCTCCAGGGAGTCTCCTATGCCCTTTTCACATTTTTCCCAGTCCTGAAAGCAGAATATTTATTAGATTTCAGTTCTGATCTGTGTTATATTTACACCAGTTGATTTGCCTAGAAATAACATGCCCTGAAATCTCCCTCTAAATAATACTCTAAGTCTCATATCTTGAGTCATGTGTAGAACCACATCGAATTTTTTGTGTGTAGGTCTCTGTTAGAAGAAATACACAAGGTCTTCTATGACTAAAACACTGTCTAGATCCAACTCCATCCTTTCAGGAAAGTCTCTCCCTGACAAAATTAATTTTCCACTTCCTCTCTTGAATGTCTGTATTAAACACACTACTATTCTTTAACAAGAGCTTCATTCAGGTGCATTAATCGCTGGGAAAAAAAAAGTGGGTGGGGAAACCGAAAATTTAGGGCAGACTGAAGTTTGTGTAGTATCTTCTTTAAATCAGGATTCTAGCAGCTACTTTAGTAGCACCTGCTTTAGTGCTTGTATACTTTCCAAAATTTTTAATGTGTCCAATGCCATCACACCATTTCAAGTGATGGTTTTACCTGCCTCACCTGCTTGTTAAAGCCTTACGTTAAGACAGAAGGATCTCTAATAAGCCAGTCAACCCAAAAAGAATGGCAGTTGTGTGACACAAGAAAACACAGAACTTGTAGTGAAACTTGCATTGTATTGAAACTAAGTCTTCTTTTTCAAGATACTCTCCTTCTACCACTGCCTTTGTACTTCCCTCCTTCCTTTTCTCCCAGTCTATGCCAGTATTTCATGATCATCTTGATGAAGAACTATCCATATCAAATAATATGACCTTATGTGACAATAGTCTGGGATGTTCTTAACACTCTTCCCCTGCTCCAGCATGGGGTCACTCCCATGTGAGAGAATCCTCCATGAACTTCTCCATGAGTACTTCCTACAGGCTGCAGCTCTTTCACAAATTGCTCTAGAGAAACTCCCTTCCATGGATTCCTTCCAGACTGCCAGGAACAGACTGCTCCAACAAGGGGCTGGCATAGGGTCAGAGGTCCTGCCAGCAAAACTGCTCTAGTATGGGCTTTCCATGGGGTCACAGCTTCCTTTGGGTATCCACTTGCTCTGGTCCTCCATGGCGTGCAGGTGGATCTCTCTCCACCATAGACATCTGTATCTCACTGCACGATAATCCCTCCTCTGGCTGCTGGAGCTCCTCTTCCCCCTCCTTCACTGACCTTGGTGTCTGCAAAGTTGCTGCTGTCACACTCACTCCTCTCTCTGGATGCAATTGCTCCTGCACAGTATTTTTTTTTTTTTTTAATCTTCTTAATTCTATGATCCCAGAGGCACTACCACCATCACTGTTGGGCTCAGCTAGCAGTGAGTCCTAGAAACACCTTGCCACTCAAATCCAATAGAAATATGTATAAAAAATTAAACAAAATTTTGCAAGATAAAAGAAATTTTTGCTCTATTTTGAAAATAGGAGTGGTATGAATATATTTTTTTGGCAAGATTCTGGAAATATCAATTAAAATATACCAACTGACAGGGAAGCCTGTTGTAAAGTACTACCACTCCCAGTTTCAGAGGTGGTGAAGGGAAATTGCTAGTTCATGTACTGCATATGCAGCTCCTGTATTTGCATTTGTCCATTGAGAATGCTTTCCTTCACCAGGGTTCACAGTCAGAAACCACAAACTTGCTGAAGAAGTACAGAAGAAATTGCACACTTACTTTTAGCAACAAAGCAAGCTGTTTCTTTTGTTGCTCCAGTTGAGTGCTAACTATCTTCCAGCGCTCCTGGATTTCAGTAAGCTCTGCCTGCAGGGCTGCCTCAGCTCCACTGTCAGTGGAGAGCAGCAGTTGCTTCCCAGCTTCCACAGTGAGGATGTAACTCCCTTGCTGCCTTAAGAGAACTTTCTCTTTAAGCTGAAAATATTAATAGTTTTCTGTCAGCTTTGTCTTTCTCATTACAATTAGTAATTCAGTAATTCACTCTCAAGCCCATACTTTATTGGTTGCATACCGGGTCTTTAGCATGAACTATGGCCCAAATGCTTTACCCTAACATTTTCACAATTGTTTACCGTGGCAGACATTTGTAAAATTTCTCTGAGGAGATAAAGACATGAAATACTTCTTTCTCCCCACTAATGTCAGAGTCTCAATTGCTCTTAAAGAGAAAGAGTTCCTCTAGAGTCTGTTAGGCTTGTAAGGGTTACTATCATTATATCCATCTTCCAGCTAAAAAGCTTGAAGACACTAAGCTGCTCACTAGATACTGTTAACCTCACATGAAGATGGACACTCAAGGAATCCTTGTTATCTAGTATACATTCCTCAAACAGGTCATCACTATCTTTTCAAGACCATTTCAGTATGACACTGGCTGAAAGAAAAAACAGAAGGAAACACGGCCCAGTAACTTCTCTATTTCATGTTCTTTATGAACTACAACTTTGCTTCCATCATGCTACTGCTTCTGATGTTACACCAGTTCCAGAGAAGAACTGGCATAGCAGACAGGCTGAACCTAAGACATTTTAAAGAATGTTTTAAATGATGAAGACTCTAAAAAAGGCAGGGATTTTTTCCTTTTTCTTCAAACACACCGGACATACCTGCACTTCATCCAGCAGCACTCTTGCTTGCTGCAGTGGGATAGGAAGGCTGCCCAGTTGAGTCACTGGCTGACAGGACATCTCCAGCAGCCACTTGCGCAGCTTATCTGCCATCTCCCTGTAGCGCTGCCACTGGTGAATCCGGCTGTCAATGATCCCCCTCATCTGCTGTGCCCGGCGAATTACTCCTTGCCACTGACTACTCAGAAGAGTCAGATTCAGATTAAATTCATCCCTATTACAAATAAATTAATAAAAATACATAGTAACCATCATACTTTGATCTATTTGCTTAATGAAATAATCTGAAGGGAAAAAGGAGAGTGTCTGTCTTTCAGTTAAAAAACACTAAGAGAAAAGCACTGAAAGTCTAATGAAGGCTGACTGAGGCTAAGAACTTCACACTTTGAGTACTGGGAGATTACAGTGATCCAATAATTGAGACTGTAAAACCCCAAACTTTTAATGTACAAGACTCTTCTACCATCTTCCCAGAAATACACAAAGAAAACCCACAGGTTTTGCCAGTTTGGATTAGTCAAATTAATAGTAAATCATGGAGATTTCACAATTCACCCCTGTATTTACTACTGAGTTCAAAGCAGGCATAAGATATATATAGCATTAATAAAATTCTCATATTCCAATAAACAGTTCATCTTAGTACCATGATAACCTTAGCAACGTCAATAGATATGCACAAGTGTGAAACCACTGGTGCTTCACTGATTTTCATTCAATTGACCTCAAGTGTTTAAAATAAAATCCCAGGCAACAACGAATTCCTACTCCATCACATTAAGGCTGCAGGTGTTCTTCAATGGCAGTAGGGAATCCTCCTGGTAGAGGCAAATCCCCAGGTGGCACAAATCAAGTGTAACCCACTAAATGTGTCAGTGCAGGCTTGCAGGCTCCTTTGGTGAAAGTGACATTTTGAAAATACATTGAAATAGATATGTATGTAACGTGCTTGAAATTCCAAGACAAATCTTTGTCAGAGAAGCAGCCTCAGAAGGTTTTTGTATTCCCAAATGCATTCACATACCCCATAGCATTCTAACGAACACTGTCTTAAGATCTGGCTAATTAACAGCTTAACCACAGCAATAGTAACTTCCACTTCAGAAGAGCATGATCTGAACACTGCCATCTGCTCTACCTCCTCTGTTAGGAAGTCTCCCACTAGCCTAAGTATTACTTCACATAACCAGCAGCAGCAACAATACAGCAGTGTCTACCTGTCATCCACCTGTCCTTGTTCTAGGAGGTGCTGCCCATCAGAGATAATTGAATGCAAAATCTGCTGGCGGCTGAACATCTCTGCCTGGAATAGCTGTTGTACAGGAGACAAGGATGTTAAAACAAGATATTATATTTTAATTCTGTCTGTATGCACTGATTAAAATGAATTTTCATATATTTAAACTCATGTTAGATTAATTCAATGGGAGTTTTTTCATGACCTTAATGGAAACATATTGAAAACTCTCATTTTAGAGTGACTTGCTGCTTCTAGTAATTAATATTAGCTCCTCAAGACCAATATTATAAAGCTAAATTATATCAACAAGAGCTAGGCTTTATGTTCCTGAGTATAGCTGTGTTATTGACATCATAATTTACAATATAATTTACAACAAAATCTAGATAAGGTATTTTTTGCTTGTACAGAAAGTGTACTTTTTATTTTCTGACACGATTAAGAAATTTATAATCTTTTGCCTTGTTACATAGACTGTGTGATAGTGTAATAGAAACTTTTAATACACTTTTACATTGTCAGTAGAACTTTAAAAGGAATAGACTATAAATTTTCTATAAAAGAAATGTATAGGAGCTAGAAATTAATTTTCCACTTCTACATTTTCATATTCATTTTCCCCACAAATAATAATAGCATAATCAACCTCCACAATATTTTTAAAACCCTCTTACTACTTAAATGTGACTTAAGGCAAAAAATTAAATTACTACTTAAGCAAACATAACTCAAATGTGTATACTACCTAAATTTATTTTTAAAAACATCTTTTCTTTTAGTAATGGACTATGTCTCTACATAAGGCTCTTCAGGAATATTTTTACGTTCATGAAGGTACACTCAGGCGTCACTGGACCCACTCTATGTTCAAAAGGTTTACAGAGAGTTTCCAAGAAAAAGCATAGTGGTATGAAGCTTGTTTTTTTTTTTTTTTCTTTAGTTAGTGATGGTATTTGCAGTTCACAGAAGTTCACCCCTGCCTGAACTAAGAGCCACTATTCTCCAAGTCTAGACCACTCTTGTTATATGGCTTCCCACCAGCTCACATTATGAGAGTACCAATTCCTGCATTTGCACCTGCCAGCCAATCACCCACTGGCACCTGCACACTTAAACCTCTCAAGCACATTGCCTGTGGTTTAGGACTTCTAGAGGATGCAGCAATTTTTCAAACTCAGATTTTGCCTCTCTGAATCACTGAGTTAACTCTGAAAATTCTACTCAGGTCATAAATTTTCCCATTGAAAGAAAGAATGTTGTTTGATTTCTTCACAGAAATATTTGATACTGTTCTATGAATACCCTGGCACTTATCATTGACTGAGCCTGAATCAGAAGGAAACTGAACACTATTATTATCTCATGAATGAAGCCACAAGTGTGGCACTGAGAATTTCAGAAAGCTCAGCAAAAAGGCAGAAATTTTACACCTATTTTTCTTAAGTTAGGGGACATGAAGCACAGAAGGTAACAGCATCTACCAGAACTTTTGAAAGATTGAGACTAAACAACACAACTGGTTGCAACTTGTTAAACAATTCCCCCTGCCCAAAGACCCAGCCATCCCTCTCCCCTAAAAAAAAACCCTCAAAAACCTGAAAGAACCCCAAAACTAAAAACCAACAAAACCAATTCCTCCAAAAGGGAAAATTTTAATACTTTTTAGGAGGATGGGTGAAATAAAAGTTTATTGAGCACGAGGAACTCTGCTTAGAGTGGATGCATTCAAGCCCTACACAAAAGGAGACATATTTCAGTCACCATCCACTTCCTTTCCATACTTACATTCTGTTCATAAGAGGGATACCCCATTACCTGTGACCACTTCTCACCCAAATTTATTCTCATATGTAGATCACCATGAATCACAGAAACAGGAATTCAAAGGAGGAGGGAAGGAGGGCAAGCATTGAAATGGACAACACCAGCACATGGCAAAAAATCTGGTAATTGAGTTGGCAAGGAACTCCCTTCCCCTGCTAGCACTTTCTCAAACGCTTGTCTCAGTGAATTCCCACTGCATGGCAGTCCCAAGCACTGTCCCATGTACTGGAGAATCAAGCAAGAGTGATTATGAGATTGTCTTGGCAGACTGATGTAGATGTCAGTGTTAGCACATAATGTATGTGAAAGCTATCACCTCTACCTTGTAAACTTCATCAGGAAGACATTTCTAAATAAGGCCGCTGAGGGGGTTGGGGTCTTCTTTGGGTAAAAAACAGCAAAAAATTATGAGTCACTAAGAAAGGCAGTAACAGAGCTGGAAGCATTTCATTATCCATTCTGGAAATTCAGGTGAAAACAACACTTTCTCATTATTTTCAAAAATACACAGCAAAACAACGTGGAAATGCATCTCAAGAAGTTGAGATTTGGCCCTTTCAGCCCCAAGGAGTGGAAATAAAATTTTTTGTGACTGTCAGTAAGCACTGAAAAGGACATTTTGTAATGAATGAATTCTGATTATAAAAAAAGACAAAAATAAGATGTAAAAAAAAAAAAAAAAAAGGTTTCTTTTTTTAGGATGAAGTGCAGTATTTAGAAAACCAGATAATAATTATCTTCTTCTGAGATGACTTCACAGTTGCAAAAAAAGGGCTTAAACAGAGTGCCCAAGTAACATTCATCTGCTGAGATCAAGGTTTCAGGAGAGAATTAAGCTGAGATCTCAAGACAAACGAATGCAAGAAAATTGCCCTAACTCTCTTCAAAAAATTATAGTTATGACTAGACACAACAACACTAGGAAATTATCCACTCAGTAAAAATTTCTGGACATTCAAATCTCAAAGACCTGTGATGTTTAAACTTACAAAGAGACTGTCCGGTTAATGCTGACAGCAAAGAAAGGAAATTAAATGGATGACATTTGTGAAAGCAAAGGCAGTTAGATGCTAAAGCAAACGTATGCTAAAAATGGTTGTAAATTACTTTTTGCTATCAGACATTTGTTCAAACACTATGCTGTGAGATATAAGGCAAGAGAAGGGGAAGGACATAACTCTTCCTGTAATCTGGCCTGAGTCTAGGGGAAGGTCAGCTGAAAAAGTTGTGGGAACTGAAACTACTGTGGCCACATGGGAGCTCTGGTATGAAAATTGACTTCTTTTACTTGATCTTTACCAGGATTCTTGGCAGTAACAATACGGGTGGAGAAAAAATGTGCACCACTTGACTTCACAGAAGAATCATAAACTCTGAATCTAGTACTAGTAAAAACTCTGAATCAGTTTTTCCCTGCAGCAAAAGCTGTGCTAGTTCTTTATTTGTTACAAACAGACAAATAACTCCAGCATGCAGCAAAGACCAAATCAGTTTGTTTTCCAAGGAAATGTTATCAAATGGAGGTGCCATAGTGAGTTACGTAACACAGTAATTGAAAGAAAACTCTTCCTTTAGCATGTTCTTCGAATGCTATATGCATTGATAATTTAGTAACAAATAAAATCAGAATAGCTATTTTCTCCAGTTATGACTAAAGGCAAAGAGCCAAATGGCATGAGGATTGTTAGGTATTTACAGAAGCTTTGGTTTCCTTGGTACAAACCAATCTGAAGTGGATTAAATGTAGGGGATGCACTCATAGGCAAAGTGATGCACTATGCACAGAGACACGTCCTCCTCCACGCTGGGTATTATTGACATACTTGCAAGTTTCTGTTTTTAAAAGAAGGTGCACACCAACACAATTCAAGGCATGCTACTGTATAATTCAAAAAAAGAATGTGCATTCCTTCTATGTATAAATAGTATGTGTTTTAGCTATGTATAAATATACATGATTACTTGCCTCGTGTTCCCTCTGTTGCTCTAAAAGCCTTTGGTAGTTTCCTGAAACCTCTACTGCCAACTTCTGCTCAGTCTGAACTAATAAATCCATCCAAGTCCCACATTTCTCCAAGAAGGTCTGCTGCTGCAGCAAGAAAGACTGCAGCTTACTGAAAGAAAGAAAGAAAGAAAGATGGGTTCAGGTAATTCCAAATCAGATGGTAACACCTTTCCCACTTAGCTGCCTTGTTCAGTTTATTTAGTCAAAATTGGAAAAGAAGCAGTCCTACTCATTTCAAATCATGGTAATTTGTGGCAAAACCTACTTCTCAGCTCAATGGCTTTGCTCTTTACTTCTAAGTACACCAAAAAAAGGAACCTTGGTTAATAAAATATCTGAAACATTTTCTATATTCTGCAAAAGGTAAACATTCTAACTTTTAATTGAAGAAAACCGTAGAACAATCTTTGTTTATCCCCACCTGAATCTCTCTGTAGTCTGAGATGAGATCAGAGACCAATGTCTGTTCAGGTTCTGCATCCTTTTGATTTCTTTGTCATTCAGAGGAAGCCTGTAACCCAGCTCATTAAGACGGTCCAAATCTGGGGCCATGCTGCTGAACTTCAGCATTTGACTCTGCAACAAACAGTAAAAGTGATAACTGGGAAGTTCAGGAATTACATTATTATTGACTTCAAAATTATTAACTAACACTCACTTAAATTTAGAATGGCCTTGGTTGCCACCAAGTGGTAAGCAATCTCTATGCCAGGGAAAAATTGCATTTCCAGTTTTCATCTTCTGGTCCCAGACTAGGAGAAGACTTGTGTTCATGTTTAAATGTGTGCAGAGAAGTATACTCAAATTGCACTGAAGTGTTTTGCTGAACTGGGGATTTAGTTCAGAGCTGCCGACAAAGGCTGGTGTTCAAAGCCATACATTTATACTGTCAAAATAAATGAGCCTTTTCCCTTGTTCCTTAGCCTAAATTCTAGGCTGGTAAATTCCCACTGAAATTATTCAACTTTTTATTTCTAGGTTTTTGTTTTGCACTAAAGAAATACTCGATTCACTACATAAGGAAAATGCTCTGCTTTTTATCACACCCAAAGTGGAATTCTGTCTACAGTTAATTTTGACAGAAAAATAATGGAAGATTAAAATGACAAAAACAGCCTAGATGGCAAAGCAACTTCCTGTCATGGCCTTTGAAAGAAGGAGAGGGAATAAAGAAGCCTCACAAAAAGAAAGTGTGCAAGACCTCACATGGAGATCACACAGTACAAAGTATGAATGCTTCTTCAGTATATCAAGTTACCCAAAAGGTATGAATTACTTCACACCTAAAAGAGATACCACTGAGACAAGAACTGAATAAATCCATGAAAAGTCGTGAGAAAACAAGATGAAGGAAATCTCCAAAAACTGCTGAAGTTTCCATTCCCATTTTGATCCGTTATTAATTTTATTCTGAACAGTTTGACTGTCCTTTTCATCTTTACTCAGGGACAATGTAACAATCATTCCTTGACTGCCATCAAACTTCCAAGTTCTCAGTCTTACACTTTTTATGAGTGATAGTCCTTTACCACATATAGAATGCATGTGTGATATCCTGCACTACAAATAACCAGGCCAACAGAAGAAAAACCCCAGCATTTCCTGCGTTTATGAGTCACCTTGAGTTGCTCCATTCTACTCTGTATTGCCGAGACATCAGATGAGTGACTGGGATCCTGTTCTTTCAATGTTTCTTCTGCTTCTGTTATCCAGGTCTCAAGGACTTCCAGGTCCTTGGCAAAGGTTTGATAATCCAGGGCTCCAGCCTTGAATACAAAAGGATCCACAGTTTTGGTTTTGCAGCCTCCTTACTGACATTACACTCCTGGTTACTCTCATTATAGATTTGCTAACAGTTGAATTGGCTAGTAGCAATTGTAACTGCTGCTTTGCTTGCAGACTGTGGAATTACTTGGATTTTTTAACTTAGAAGAGGATTTTTAATCATAGGAAAGACAATGTTTCAGCAAACTGCATATCTCCTCATGACCTTTTCTACCTTTCTTTTATGAAAGTAACTCCTCTGTTTAATTTACTGCCAACAGACATGACTAATCACTCTTACTGTTTTTTTAAATTAAGAACTTTTCTTGTGTTTTGTCTCCCCACAGCAGTGTGATACCATAAGCACATGTCAGACACTGCTGGATTTCTTGAGTAAATCCTCTTTTCTCTCACACAGAAGCCGCTACCTTTGTGGCTTTTTCAACCAAACAGTTTCCTGTTGAATAAATTCTTCCACTCCTTTTTCACTCTTTAGTTCCTGGTGACCCAAGCAATTTGGTAACCTCTACTAAAAAGGCTTTGACACAAATGGTAGGTGTCAGTCTGGTCACTGACACTAATAGGAATGACAAAAATCAATTCTACACAATATTCAGAATCTCTCATTTCTTTTACTGTTAAAGAAATAGGTGGGAAGAGTGGTTGTCTTTAGGGGAGCAGTAGCTGAGGATCCAGCTGTTAGCACCACTGTTGTGTGCAGAAAGCATGGCCACCCTAGCATGCCAGACAGACATTTTCCTGCATGAGGTTTGGTATCCTCTTCCCAGAATTTGGACCTTCTTGCAAAGTCTCTTTGCTGGACTTCAGAATATTTTCTACTCTCAGCTTTGGCTTCCCGGGAAGTCAAGGAAAGGCTGATGAACAGGTAACACTACCCTCATTCCCCAGGCAGATTTAGCTAATTTATGTCTTTCCAGGTACCACAGGACAATCACATTTGAGGACTGTAAACACTGTGTGCATACCTGAAATGCAGCCTGTTGCTTGCGGAGAGCCTGCTCCAGGCTTGACAGATTCTGGCTCAGAGAGAGATGATCAGACTGTATGGCTGCTGCTGCTGAAGCTTCCACCTGGCCTTTTAGCTCCTCCCCCAGTTCTTGAAGAACAACGAGTGACTCCTGTGCTGTTTTCAAATCCGTGAGTACATCCTGTGGCAACACATTGAATAAGGACATGAATAGTTAACCTGACACTCTGGTGATGTCATCATCCCCTGATTTAAAGGAAGAATGAAATAACTGAACTCAAGCACTGTAAGGAAAACTTCTATTTACTACTGCATTTCAATATCAAAGTTTCCAGTTACATTCTGTATGACTCAGAGAATAAGAAGATATGTCAAATAACCTGTACAGAAAGGAACAGAAAAAAGACCTTTGAGCTACCTTTGAGCAAGGCTGAGTTGTTGATGAGACAATCACTGTTGAAAGAAACCCTTTGAATTTACTGACATGATGGTCTTAAGTGGTGGCATGCCCTTACTGTGAGTTGATTCAGGTGCAGACCTCTCTTTTCTTCCTGCTATGATTTACCAGGAGGGTTGAAATAATAACTTTTGTAAATGGCCTAACATGATGGTTAAAGAATGGGACATCAGGAAATAAATTATTTGAACCAAACAATTTAATTGCCAGTCCATGGTACCTGACTATGGCAGCAAATGCTCCAAAAAATCATGAACATGTTTATTTTTCAACACTAACATGTTTATTTTTCTCACTGTAACTATATTGCTTTCATAGAGACAATTAATATTTTTCTTTTTTGGTCAATGACACTTAAGATTAACTTAAGCTCAGAAGAAAGAAAATGTAAGCACAGAGAGGAGATAAACTATTCTGCTTGTATCTTGAGATACAATCTTGAAAAAGGAAGAAAATCAAGATTTCAGAGTGAATGGTGTCCTTCCATAATGAAGGATAAAGACATCTCCATCATTCTGAAAATGTGAATGGTCTTGATTGGTGGGAATACAGTCAAAGGATTTTGTGTTTCTATTATAAGGAATTCAGAAGACTTGGTAGAGATACTTTCCTGAGCAAGAATACCTTAATTAAGCAGGAACTTAAGGCTGAATCAAATGATATAATTTATCCACCTTCTCCAGAGAGAAGACTCTAGATACAAGCTTCTGAAACAACACCACAACTAATGGAGGGATCAAAATTTAGAGACACTCCTGAGATTTGGGCAGCAGATTTAAAGCCGTCTCTCTCCTGTGCCTAAGCTGCATTGGTAAAATGAAATACGTTAATATACAAGATTCTAAAATAGCAACTATAGAGTTTAGTAACGGAGAGCCTCTTGAGATGTTTTTGTAGCCCCCTGAGCTGAGAAAAGCTGCAGAGCCTAAGTGAACATACATTACAGTCCCGAATCCAAGTAGTAACTTCATCATCAGCAATGTCTTTGCTGGTTGCAGTCTTCATGAGTTCGTTGGTCTGGTCTTCTCGCTGCTGGACTGTGGAAGAGCACTGCTGGTAGCAGTCCTTGTACCTCTGCCACAGCTGGAGCAGGGCCCTGCTGGCACGCAGCCGCTCTGCAATCTCCTGCAGGAGGTTGTTCCACCTGGTGAAGAGACTGCATGAGTGATCGAAGCCTGGGAGTCCACAACAACTGTACGTGTCCCTCTTCCTCTCTGCTGTTGCCCATGGTCTCTCGACTTTTAAAAAATTTGGTAATAATCAAGACCCAGACATTTGATGACAAAAATACCAAACCAGTAAATATGCTGACAGGCTGTTCTGACCTGTTACAGTGCGTCTGATCTGTGCTACATCTTGGATGCTGTTTATTAATGCTTGTGGTCAGAGCTGCAGCACCCTCTTTGAAGTGAATCTCCTGCTATTTCCACTTAGTACCCTCAGCCTCACAGAGCATCCGTGACCAACCATGCACTGCCAATAGCAGATTCCTGTGAGGGCCTAAGAGGCCCAGAACAGATGTAAACAAGACACCATTTTTTGTCCCGGAATTTCCTCCAAAACTCTGACACGGAAGGTTTAAGTCAAAAAGCTCTTTGTAATTCACTTGTAAAATACTCCAAGACATATTAAAAATCTTTATATTTCTATTATCCAATTAAATAAGCAATTTCCCTTTGAATTCTTTCCTGTAATAACCCCCCATTTAATTTTTTGCTCTAATAGAAACCAGGAACACATACATTCTCAAATGTGCTGGCAGTTATCAAATTGCCTAATTGTTTCCTTACCAAAGAAAATCACAATATTTATCAATTATTGTTGTATGATGAAAAAGCAAAGGTTTTGAAGTAAAAATTCTGTCAGCCGTCACCGAAACTGTTAAATTCTACAGTATCTTTTTTGAAATGGGGTTAAATAATCCCTCACCCCACTTCCAGTTTCTAGGACAGGACTGAACAGAGACTGAAATAAATTTGGCATGACTCTGTTTTCAAAAAAATTTCCAGCTTTCTACAAAACTGTCTTTTTTCTTATGGATCTTCCCTTCCTGTATCTGCTCTGAGTAAACCTTTTACTGGTTCTTGCCTGAATTTAAAACTGGGGAATCTGTTTGCCATGGTACTGGTGAGGAGCTTAGATCTTGCCCCAGTCATGTTTTTTCTACAACTAGAAATAGCAACCTAAAATCTGGGGAACCTGGTGCAAACCACTGAACTATTGCAAACAAAATTTTCAGACACAATTCTCAAATTTCAGGTGGAGTATTATTTTCCAGCATGGTATTTATGAATCTTGGTTGGCAGTCAAGCATGGAGCAAAACTACTGACATTATTGTCCAAATGCTCATTGGAGAAGGTATTTCATTTACTGTTAGCAGTAAATTAGAGTTTTACTCCAGTCCTTGGCAAAAGGAGTAATAGTGCCTGTTCCAACAAACCCCTCATGACCTCAGGAACTTAAAATAATAAAATATAAGAAAAATAGGAATAATGGAAAACTGGGTAGTGGATAAATACAGATTTGCTACTGAAATTAAAGTTTAACACAGACATTTTCTACCTCATATTCACTTCTTTCAAAGTGTTGGTAAGTGTTTCAGTCACTGGTGGGTGACATTCTTGCAACAATTCATTTGTAACAGAACCAAATTTCTGTAAGCTGCTCTCTTGTTTTTCCAATTCATCTTGTAGGTTCTAAAGAGGAATAATAACAAAGCAAAGCCATGAGTTAGTAAAGTTCCATGATACAGAAACATTTCAAAACCGTATGTATCAAGTGATTCAATTATGAATGAAAACTTGATTTCATGGTTTCATATAAATAGAAGGTTGTTTAATATAGATATTGTTCTTGGATTAATTTTATACAAAATTCAGCAGAAAGTAAATTCTAATCTTGTATTTTTGCAAAATGTAAAAATCCTCTAAAAGAAATTATTCTAAACAAGTACTTTTGTACAGAATGAGTAAGCACATGGACTGACTCAGATTGAAAAAAATAATGGAAGAAAACTAACTAAATAACATTTTCCTGTTTAGAACAAGATGAAAAAGTAACAACATGAAGAAAGCCATATTCTGAAAATAAGATTCTTGCTCTTTCAGCTACCATCCTGATGTGTGTCTGTTGGGAAAGTGTGTTTTGTCCAGCAAAAGGGGAGTGAGGCTGACGAGGCAACAGGAGCACCTCTCTTATGAGGAAAGGCTGAGGGAACTGGGCCTGTTCAGCCTCAGTAACAGATAACTGAGAGGGGACCTCACTATTGTACAGAAATATCTAAAGCCGGGAGGGGTGCCAAGAAAATGGGGCCAGGCTGTTCTGGTGGTGCAAAAGGCACTGGGCAGAAACTGATGCACAGGAAATTCCACCAGGACACGAGGAAGAACTTCTTTGCTGTGCGAGTGACCATAAACTGGGATAGACTGCCCAGAGAGGCTGTAGAGTCTCCCTCACGGGAGACATTCAAGAACCACGTGGATATAATCCTGTGCCATGTGCTCCTGGCAACCCTGCCTGAGCAGGGAGGTTGGGCCAGAGGATCTACTGCAGCACTTCCAACCTCACCCACTCTGTGGCTCTGTGAAAATGCTCTTTTGTCCGTTTTTTTAAACTGAAATACTTTATGCACATGATTACGGTTTGAACAGCCCAGCAAATCTCAGGCTGAGTTTATATTCATAATCTTAATCAGTAAAAAAGCAATTTTCTGTACCTATTGCTTTCCTTCTCTTTAATGCGTAAAAAACCTAAAACCTAGAAAAATAGCTGTAACGTCCATGATTAGAGTCTCTTTAAATCTTGGTTTTAAACATTCTGTCTATGCTTAGATAATTTGGCTTTATATATGTCTGGACTTCAAATCACACAAATATTTAAATTATAATGTAAATCTAAATTTTCTGGTAAACAGAAAACAAAAGAACAGAGTAAGAACAACAGAAGTTCTTCTACTTTGGGCATCTGGAAATGTCTGCATAATTATTTTTGACTTCAAATATGAAAACTATTTGAAATAAAAGGTTTTTCTATGTAACAAACCAGTAATTTCAATATTTTTATTTAATTAAATTAATGTATTTCCATCACTATTAATTTATATTTTTATTAAAGCAATCAGTTTGTATTTTATGCTTTTTTTACAGTGGTAAATTACTTGAACTTGAGTATGTCAGCTACTGGAACATTATTTTTTTTGATCATCAATCTACTGTGAGGTTGGAGGGGGGCTAAAAATGTGATCTCAACATGTGCCTGTAGCTCCGAAGCCTGATGAAGTAGCATGAGAAATTTTAGTTTTAATGGCCACGAGCATGATTTAAAAACTTGTAAAAATTTGATGGCATGGCTCAAAATTATAAAGATTGGCATCAAAAACCTAAAAGGAAACAACTATCCCAAATTAATTTTTCTGCAAAATGAAAAAATGCAATGGCTCATTTATAATGGGTTCTCCTAATGTCATGTGATTTTAATGTGACAATATGTCCATACTTCCACTTCTTATGAACCAAAATGTACAGCCATCTGCATCCGTGCAATTTCAGACAAAATTAAACTCTTTTCACCTGAAGTTTATCAACTTGGACTTTCACAGCTTCCAAAGAACCAGTAAGAAGATAAAAACGAGACAAAGAATATCTGGCTTCTGTCAGGTAACTGTTCAGTTCTTCATAAGCCACTTTGTAAATGCTCCACTGATCAAGAACCGACTGCAACAATATCTTCAGTTGGCTAACCTGGGAAGAAGGAGGAATAAACACAAAAGAAAATGAAAAGCATTAAAGCTATTTGGGACTTGTTTAAATTATTTTCTTCCTTGGGATCTCATATGCTTTTTTTCCTATGTGCCTAATCTTAAACCTATTGAAGAATGAAGGTTTTGTACAATCATCAACTATGCTTGCACTGATAACAGCATAAAGTTCAGCTTGATTTTATAAAGGTTGGATGGAAGGGATTGTAAAGATGCCATGATTCATTTTACTTTGGTCCAAAGCAGGATCAAGAGAATTTCCTTGAGACTACACATATTGTTAAGGCAGGGAAGTGAGCAGAGAGGCTAGCACTAACATACTGCATTCCTCACAGAAGGCAGACTGATGTTGACCAAACTTTGAAGCTAAAAACTAATGCTGATCTCTTCCTTATTCTATGAGACCTGTGGGCTTGAAAAGTTAATTCCTGACAGACAATTTGTTACCTTTACACTAAACATCAGAAAGCATCTAAAAGTTTCAATTATAATGACTAAAAGCATCCTTGAAACAAGAAATATTATACTCATTTTATGTGAAATGAACACACAAACTTGGGGATCGATGGCTAGAGAGATGGAAAGAGGGACATGATTTAGAATCTCTTCCCCAACAACACAGAAGAAATCCACTAGCTGCAAGTGCTAATTCCCCCTCTCCTCCATGCATTTTTCCTGGAGCTGTAATTCTCTGCTTAATGATTCTTTTACCATGTGGTCCAAATTGGCCCAGGAATGGTTAATTTCTTGCAATGTACTCATAACAGCAGAAGAGACTTCTTCTTTCTTGTTCTGTACCAAAGAAAGACCACTCTGTTCTACATTTTCAACTTCTTTTTCCTTTGTTCTTATTGATTCTTCTAATTCCTGAAAAAAAAAAAAAAGATACCTGAGTACTTTTGCTTGTTTAATTGGCTAAATTATGATATAAAAGAGAGAAAAGATGCCCATAAGCTCCTTAGTTTAAAAAACAGGAGAAGTGCTGGCATGCTTTGACTTTTTATTATCAAGGGATTCAAAACTCATCAGCAATTTCGCTGAATATTGTATGTTCCCTTAAAAGTCTAGTAGTTTGTTGTTGATTTAAATAAAAGCACGTCCTCTACATAAAACTTCGGTATAATCTTCTGCTCTCTTGTAAGAGTAAAAAATCCATTAAAAATAGCCGTTCCTAGAGAGGAAACTACTTTATATAATCTCATAGCATGGTATAGGGAGATCCAAGAAAGTCCTGCAGTGTTAGGACTCAGGGAAACTCTGGGGTTTCAGGCAGTGCACACACTGAGTCTGAGAAGAGTGGGGAAGTATGGTTTGTAGGCTTCAGGCCAGCACAGCTCTGTGTTTGCCTGCCAGTGTGATACAGAAAGCAGACTGTGAGGTGAGAGCAACCTTGTGTTACCTCTACACTAGCTAGTACACCATGTAATCTCAGGTTATTTTGTAGTTTTCTGCAAGCCTCTCCTTACTGAGAGAAACAGATCAACAGAGAAAGAAAAGAATACAACAGAATTCTGGTCAACCTGAAACCCCACATCTTCCAGTAAATTCCACTCCCTGTGAATCCCAAAACACAACAAGTGAACCACTGCCATAAGAGACATTACATTTCAGGTAGCTGGGAAAGAATTTGGAGCAAAATTCTGCTCAGTCCTGCAAACACTTGTTATTAACAGAATTTATCCCTGCATAAATACAACACACTTTTGTCTACATACATATCTGTGAGAGCATTTTTGCTGTACTATCTATTCTCAGTCTTTTTTCTGTTATTTCACTTTTCTTCAAACATCTTGTTCCAAAACACAGCCAGAGTAATACATAATTTTTTAACCAGCTGATAACAACAAAAACACTTCTAAGTTGAACATAATAAACCTGACTTTCCAAAAAGTGTATTTTTGGACTAAAAGAAGCGATTTAACTTTACACAAGGTTGCTCCAAAATTCAGAATGTAAGACAGGCAAAAGTTTCAAACACCAAGAACAGCAAGTATTTCTAGTTCTCTTTGAAAAGGGCTTTTTTATTCATCATTTAGAACTCATAACTGAATTAAAGATGCATTATTGTTTCTAATCTATGACAGGAAAAAATGGTTGACTTCAGTCATTAATATGACACTAAGCAGCAACTAACATTGGTTAATAAGTTAACTCCAGCTTTTGTACTAGCTGAACCGGATATCTGGGAGTGTCTGACACAGCTATTTCTTAAACAATTTGTTTCTCTGCTGATCAAAGTCTTGCCATTCATAACTAACTCCTCAAGTGTATTTGCTAACTTCCCTGACCAAAAGGAATCAAAAAGGTGATAAATCAGATTCAGCTTTGTACTCCAGCCAAGCACAGATTGCTGATTATGTCAGGCTATGTAAAATTACCCTTGCTTCAGTTGTATGGGTTTATTGTGCTGAAACCATAAAGGTATCTAAACTAAAACTAAGCACTCCAGACAGTTTGAAAACTTAGGTCAACAATTTCAGAAAAAAAATTGACCTCTAACATATCTCTCCTAACCACCCTATTTGCCTTTACAGAAACAAAGACATGTTTATTATACTGGTAAATAAAGAGCAAATTCTTTTATACATTTCATTTAAATAAATTTCTAGCTGTTCTATTTGTGAAGAGATGAATGCTAGATTATATTTGTCCCGTTAATTAAATTCATGCAGAAAGGACAGCCACATAAATATAAATATAAATACACTTTCTCATTCCCTTTTATGGGGATGAGAACACCAAGATTTTATGCATTCAGTTGGCCTGACGGAGTTTTAATTTGAACTGGTGTGAAATTTGTTACATGGTATCTGGTAGGACAAAATACTTTTGAACAAAAATTATGTGATGCCTGATACTGTGTAGAGACCTTGTCTATAAATTCAAAAGTATCTGTTGTGCCTATACAGCTGTAAGCTTTAACTCTGGTCTGACAGCTCCAGAAGTCAGCTTCTTACTATTTAAATTTATGCTACTCTGAGTAAGACATTGAGAGACAACTGTGATACCCTGTTCACTGCTGAGCAGTCCTTACATGAATGTAATGTGAAAAACTGTGGTGGTTTTGAACTTAGATGCATTATGTATAGCTGTACTTCACCTCATCTCAGCTCTGCACATCATAGTCATAATTCTCTTTCCTTTTCTGGATAAATAAATATTTGAAAAAAAAAAAACCAACAAAAAAATGATTGCCAACTTTCTGAATGAAATCATGAAATCTCTTTGGATTCCAGCGTTTTTCTCTGAATAGTCAGGTGGAACATATTAGGTGGAAAAAGAATGGAAAAAAGTGGGGGATGGGGAAAAGATAGTGAAAAGGCAGAAAAACCCCGTGAGACTGGCTTAACAGATATGACAACCTATTCTTTTGATGGTCTTCCAGTTCAGTATGCCTGGCATGCTTTGAAATGTCCAGTGTAAAAATAATGATGACTTTGGTTGGTGTTAAGCAACTTTGAGACATTGTTGCTCCTTCCTCTTCTTTTATTGCTTGCATCTCAGGAAAGAAATCTCTCCCTTTCTGAAGCCAAGAGGAGTTTAGTCACAGAAAAATAGTCACTGAACTTACTAATATGAAGATTTCACATGGATCTATCAAGTGTTGTTTCTAACTCTTGGAAAGAGAACACTGTTATTTTATAAACAGACATTACCTGACAGTCTTTCAAAGCATTCTGCACTGAAGCCTGGTCTCCAATCTTTTGTTGCTGTTTCAGCTTCCTCTCTTGGGTTTCAAACCAAGTTTTTAGGCACTGCACATTATTTTCATATTCTGTCCAGGATTCTTGCAGACTTTCCAAGAGCTGGATCTGTAAAGAAAAATGAGTATATACTTTCTCATACAATTATATTTATTGTTGGGTCAATTAAATCAGTGAAGACCAATTCAAAGTAGTGCCGTCTTGGAATTCGGTGCTTTCAGAATTTAAAAACAGCATATACATTCAAATTTAAATATATCTACTATTTTTAATAGAATTAATAGTAAGAACTCTGGCTTCATTCAGTTTGGGGAGAAGAGGGCAAAGGAATCATCTCACTGTGCTGTCTGTTCCTAATAGGGAGGCATGGGGAAGATGGGGGTGGACTATTCTGGAAGATACACGATAAAAGAAGACGTGACAGTCACAAGTTGCAACATGGGAAATTCTGATTGGGAACAAGACAAAAATCTGTCCCCTACCAGAGTGGTTAAGCATGAATGAGCTGCCCAGAAGAGGTTGTGGGATCTCTCCTTGGAGATTTTCAAAACTGAGATAACCAAGTCCCTGTGCAATCTGTTCTAACTGTAAAGCCAGCTCTGTTTGAGCAGGATATTGACTTAGACGGCCTGCGGAGGCTTCCAACCATTATAATCTTATTGTTCTATGCATTTTGAAAGTTAACTCCAGAGCAATTAGGTTTTTTCCTTTACCTTTTCTGTTATCAGGCCTTGCAGAATCTGCCAACGTCTGTTCATTGCTCCCAGCTGTTCCGCAAAATCAGTTTTGTCGCTGCGCTTACTTTCAACATCCTGGCTGCTGATTTGTAGCACGGATTGGTTCACAAAGTCGACAGTCAACTGTTTGCAGTTTAAATCTATCTTGAAACCCTAGAAAAAAACCCAAAACAATGGAATAAACAAAGCAGGACATAAACACCATAATTTTTCACCTTCCAGCAAAACAGAGGAAAAATGTTCACCAGCTACACCTTTATCACAACGCAACTAAAAGGGCTTTTTAACAATTGACCAGGAATTAGAAAACAAGTCCCCTCCACTGTAGGCAAAGAGCAGGTTCAGCACCACTTGATGAAGCTGAATAGGCACAAGTCTATGGGACCTGATGAGGTGCATTCCAGGGTCCTGAGGGAGCTGACTAATGTTGTTGCCAAATCACTTTCCATCATATTTCAAAAGTCATGGTGGCCAGGCAAAATATTCAATGCTTGGAAAAGTGGAAACATTGCTCCTATCTTTACAAAGGGAAGAAGAAAGTAAGATCTGGGGAACTACAGACTGGTTAGCCTCACTTCTGTGCTTGGGAAGATCATGGAACAGATCCTCATGGAAGCAATTTTAAGGCACATACAAGCCAAGGAGGTGATCCAAGATGGCCAGAACAGCTTTACTAAGGACAGACTGTGCCTGACCAATCTGGTGGCCTTCTATGGAATGACTGCACCAGTCAGCAAGAGAAGACTGACTGATGCCATCTACCTAGAGTTCTGTGTGGGTGTTTTTGGGTGACAAACAGGACAGGGAGCTTGGACAAGTGTTCCAGGGGCTTTTTTATTATTTTATCAGTCTCACATACAGAGTTGAGACAATAGAGATGGTACAGAGCTCATGCTGTCCCAGACATCCAAAGACTTCCTGGTTGCAATGCATTCTTAAAGTTTGGCCATTAGCATGCTTCTAAAAGTTACAGACATCTGTCCTAACTAATGTATAATAGTGCACATATTCCAGTTACACACAATGCTGGTTTCTTATGTCTTTTTAACAACAGGCAATAATTCATTATTAAACTTAAATTTATCTGTCTTGCTAAGTATATTTTATTTTGCAATTTCAAAATCTATCTAGGCCAAGCCTAGAGACTATAACCATTGTCTTTAGAGTCCTTGCTGCTTATAATTGTTATCTTCTTCTAGTTTTCCCAGGCAAAGCTGATCCCTAAACTCTTCTGCTTTAATTCTGAAACCTGCTTTTATTTCTCACACCTAAGAGCCTCTTACCTTTTGTGTTTCCTCACATTCTGTAAGGCTTTTGATACAGTCCCAAATTACATCTTTATCTCCAAATTAGAGAGACATGGGTTTGAAGGGTGGACTAACCTCTGGAAAAGGGTTTGGCTGGAGAGATGCAGCCAGAGGGCTGTAGTCAATGGCTCTGTGTCCAGGGGGAGACTGGTGATGAGTGGTGTCCCTCAGGGCTCTATTTTGGGACTGGTGTTCTTTAATATCTTTATCAATAACACAGTGACATCAAGAGTATCCTCAGCAAGTCTGCAGAGGACATGAAGCTGAGCAATGCAATTGACACACAAAATAATGGGATGCTATCCAGGGGAACCTGGACAAACTTGAGAGCCAGACCCATGAGAACCTCATGAAGTTCAACAAGTCCAAGTGCAAGGTGCTGCACCTGAGTTGGGGAGATGAACTCATTGAAAGCAGCCCTGCAGAGAAGGATTTGGGGCTTGTCATGGATGAAAAGCTGGACATAAGCCAACAGTGTAAGCTCACAGCCCAGAAGGCCAACTGCATCATGGGCTGCATCAAAAGAGAAGTGGCCAGCAGTTAGAGGAAAGTGAATCTGCCCCTTTGCTCTGCCCTTGCAAGACCTTGCCTGGAGTGCTGCACCCACTCTGGCAGATCTAATAAGTTTAATATTGTGCATATTGCTTTGGATTTTCCTGGAAATTAAGGTAAGCATATTGAAAATTATATTCCTGCAGTAAGTAAACAGCAGAGCAAAAGTAGTTTTGGCTTCTCTTCCACAGTATAAAATATTGCCCAGTGCTAACTTGTGTACAATTCCAACCACTCCACAAAGTTGGTGGGGTTTTTTTTCCCTAAATGACTTACATCTTACAAATATACAGATATTTAACCGTAGTAACAAAGAGAATAACTCAAAAAGAAAAGTAATAATATTGCTACTCAGTACCTTGTACTTCTGGACGTAATCCTGAATTGCTTTCTGTCCTACTACATTTTTTATATTTTCTTCATCCTGCTGAATTACATTTTCCATCAGCGAAATCCAGCTCATAACTTCAGTGATGGCATGGCGAGAAGGAATTTTGTCCATCTGGAGCTGTTGAGATAAGAGAATCATGTTGTGAAGAAAATTTATAAGAATTCTTTGCTTTGCATTAACACAATTTCATATTTGTTACAGTTACTGCTTGCCTGCATTTAGTTACTCAGGAATGTGTTCCGTGACATTTTTAGGTAGACATATTTTGTATTACAAGACAATTCTGAGAACTACTGAATGACATTGCTTTGTTTAGTATCACAGACTCAGTTAACACTTGTTACTCTTCCTCTCTCCCCCCTAACTCACATTATTACTAACTCTGAGAGCATTCTAAGATATAAGCTAAAGCAATAACACTGATAACCTTCTAGCAAGTGAAGACTAAGTCAACTTTTCAACCAGTATAACTCTAACTTCAGTATTGTAGCACTAAAACCCCAAATCTACACAACCAAAAGCCTCCTGCTCCTCCACATACTAACAGAAATCATGAACAATGGTTTTACATCTATTTTGTCTTTCACAGACTTGAACCTATGCTATTCAATTTGAACAAAACCACTATCCAAACCTGAGAGAGCACAAGGATGTGAATTCCCTTTTTCCAAAAAGCATACCAACATGTTGAAGAAACCCTCATGTGTACATGTTCTTTGGTGAAAATTTAACCAATATAACTATGAAAGTCTGAAATTAACAGATAGGTATTAGGCAGGATTTGAAACTAAGTGTAAGCTTTCCCACAGTAAAACAGGAATAACTTTTTTCCTATCTTTCCTCACACGGACAAATTGAGAAAGGAAGAAACTAGGCAGTTCCAACGGTATAGTCTGAGTTTTACGGAATATCAAAGGCTGGCTTTCTTACCTGGTGCAACTTCTCTTGTACTGCTGGGATTTGTGTGAGCAGCTCTGTCCACTGGGTTTCAATGTGTGACAATCCTGCACGCAGTGCAGCTGTATCAACTTTCTTAAGCCTGAGGAGCTGGTTCCCAGTACTCAGGACAGAAGATTTCTGTGATGACTTAGCATCCACTTCTTTTGAAAACTCCTGTAAGCAGAACCATTTTTTGTGGAAATAATGAAGCATTTTTTTATTTTACTCAGACTTTTACCTGAGAAAGCTAAGAATATGCTCCTTTCCCTCTAAAATATATACTTGTATATTAGTATTCATCATCTACACTTCAGACTAAGTAAAGATAAAAATTTTGTTCAGTCATAAAACAATTTTCTGTTTTCAGGATCCCCAGATTTACAAACCTTCCAAATAGCAAAGAAGTGCTTAATGTGCATACACACCACCATTTTGAGGAACAGCTTACCTACATACATATCAATAATGAGAAGAAGTATAAACATTTGATTAATCAACTGTTTATTTGTAACAGGAGAGAAGTAAGTGTCCCAGGTCCATGAATAACTTACCAGAAAGGAGTTCAGGTGGTCTCGGACTGTTTCTAGTTCCTGAGGAACTGTCAAAGACTGCTGGCTCCAAAACTCAAGTCGCTCCTTTGCAGACTGTAACCACTGTGTCAATTCATTTGATTCATTCTGATACCTGGGAAGATGTTTAAACAAGACTAAAACAGTCATTGCCACTTCTTGCTTCCAACTAAGCAGTCTGTCCTCCATATGTTAGAGGAAGATACTGAATGTAAGATTTGAAATAAAAATAAAAACATTTTCTTTCCTATATCAAATTTCAGAAAAATGTAATTAGTTTTACAGGCACAGTGTCAGGAAGCTCCTGTTTTAGCCACTATGCTCACAATTTCTAACATTTTGCCTTTAGAAAAAAGTTTAATGAAGGACAGTAAATAGGTCACAAACCTCTTTGGACAAGCTGTAACCTCACCCAATGCACATAACCAGACTCCATTTCCATTAGAAGGTTCAGTCGTCCTAAATCCTTACCAAAAAGTATCTCAGACCAGAAATGTAACTTTTTCTTTCAGAAACCATCTCCACATAATTTCACATGCCAAGTGACTAATGAAGTAACAGCATTAGCGTCCACACATAAGCTTTTAGACCAATTAGATAATTTCAAAAGTAGCGTATGAACATTAGTAAAGGTAGCAAAAGCTCCCTTCCATATATGCAATGACACACATAGACCCACAAGAACCCAGAAGTTGCAATGTGTCCACTAAAACATGCTGAGTCTATTCAGGTTACCCATCAAAGCACACAACTCTTCTTATCAACTTGTATGCACACAGGGCTTCTAAATTAGTAATTTAAAGAAAGTATTTTCTTATTTCCTCACACCAGCTCTTATCTGCTACATTTTTTATTACAAATGAGAGAGTACAACAGCACTTCTGTGGAACAGAACAGCAGTCAAACTATGAAATACCTCTCAAAGTACTTTCTTTTAAATGTTGAATCTAACAGTTCTGGGTTCAGAATGGCTTCAACCTGAACAGCACAGGTGAAGAACTTTATATTGCCCATTACATCAGCATTACCTTGTCCAGTGCTTCAGTATTGTCTCCAGCCTGTGAAGCTCCTTGGTGACTTTGCTGGTGTTATTTAACCAGTGTTCTCCCAGTTGGTTCAGTTGACTTTCAAGTTCTGAGCAGCTGACAGAAAAAAGGAGCCTCTTCCCATCATCAAGCACTTGGTATAATTTAGGTTGGTATTCAGTCAGGTTAGATCTCAGATGCTGTAATGACAGGAGATGGTTAGACAAGTGTAGGTCTCTGCTACCACACTTTTTCAACATTTAGTTTCCTTTTGCTGCATTTTGTAGCATATTCAATGTCACCACAGCACATCTCATTTTTTCCCTCTGCTCCAGGTCTAGAACTCCCTGAGAATCAGCATGCAGGTACTCTGCTCGAAAGCTGAACATGTTGCCATGAACCCAATCATGTCAATATGCCTGCTGGTTCCTCCTTATGATGAATTCCATCTCCATGTAGATATTTTACACTTGAAAAGAATCTCTGTAGGGCAACACCATTTCTGATAGAAATTGATTAAAATACCAGAACTTACTTTACCATCTGCTGAAAACATACCATCTACTGCAAAGAAAGATAAAGATGTCCAGTATCAAATTATTAACAGTGGCTCCCTCTTCAGCCCTATCAATGCCTATCTTCAACTCTCTGAACATCTCACTCTTTTAGTGATCTACCCTCCTGCTCCTCCTGGCTACAAAACAGAAGATCACCCCATCCATTCAAATTCCTAAACACAGAGACCAATTTTAATTGCACAAGAAAGCAAAAAAGGTAATGAAAAAGGAAAGGCTGCTAATACTATTACCCAGAATGAACCTGGAACTGAGATAGATTTAATTTAAATGGTGATTTGTGGATGGGTGAAGAATTTGTACACGTCAGCAAATATGCCTGCCAAATTCCACTATCATTACAGAAAAAGTATGGATTTTTTAAAATTATGTACATTGGTTTGAGTATAAAAGTACATGCATTCTGATTTTCCAGTTCTGATGAAAGTAATCTGAATATAAAAGGTACAAAACTACCAGTCTTACAGTGAGTACACGAACTTCCTATCACTCTTATTTCCCCTTTCACAAAAGTACAGCTCTACTAGATTAAAAAAATTATCTTTGTAGCTGTGTGAGTCTATGTGTGTACTTAGATATAACACATATACAAAAAAAAAAAAAAATGCTAGACAGGGGCTTAAAAAATTCTAAGATAATAAAAGAAATTTATTATGATGGATTATTAACCTAAATGTGGCCAAATAATAAAATCTATGACATAACAGAATACAAGAATCTGGATTTGAACAACCTAATATATGTAACTGAAAAGAAAAACTAAACAAGAAAACTAATTGAGGATCAGGACCAACACAAACAATGCCTAGCACCAAGCAAAACCAAAACAACACTCTCCACACAACAGACTGCTTAAGTTGTCCTCATGCAATTGGAAAAGTAGAAAGCTGTCTGGTAAAGTAATAAAAAAGATAACAACACAAAATCAATTTTCAAGAAAAAATTGACAGACATTTTTCTGTACAAAAACCCAAGAGAAAAAAAAATCCCCAAATAAGGAGACAAAGACAAAACACTAGACCAAAAAAACAGGATGTGGTAGAAAACCTGTATTTAAACCACTTGCTGCATTTGGGGAGGAAGCAATTTGAGGAACCACAGCCTCACCTCACTCTCCAGAAAGATCATGGAACACATCTTCCTGGATTCCATTTCCAATGAAAAAAAGGACCAGAAGGTAATCTGGAGTATTCAGCTTGAATTCACTAGCAGCCTTTTATGACAAAATTACTGTCTCTGTGGATCAGACTGCCTTCAGTATGGCCTTTGACACCATCTCCCACAGGACCTTCCCCTAGCAGCAGAGGGACAACTTAATGGCAGGGATGATGGCAGACAGCACTCCCTCAGTAAATTTGTGGCTGACACTAATGCAGGAAGAGTGGCTGGGACAAAAAAAAATGGCAGACTGGTTCCAGACACACTTTACTGAACTTGAGGTTGGAGACAGCAGAAACTTTGGGAGGCTCAAAAAGAGCAACTTCTGCACCCTGGGCTGACTAGCCATGTTTTTCAGCACAGGTTAGGAAGGAAATTGGTAGTATATTTAACCTGGCAGCTTATAAAGCAAGCCACAGCACTGGCCTATAGCAGGTTGTTTGAAAACAATCAAAGGAAGTTATTTCATTATCCTTATCTATATGGTGCTGATGAGGCCACATCTACTCCATCTGATTGTGCCATGACCCCAACTCTCACTGAGATGAGGAAAAAAGGAAGTAATCACAGTCTGGTGCACAACTATTAAGTAATTTAGGGACCTAGAGCATGTGTCCTTTGTGAAGAGCCTGAAGGAAATGTGCTTGCTTTAGACAGACAAACAGGAGGTTAAGGGCCAGTCTAACATATGCCTACAGCTATTTGGAGTAGAATTAAAAAGATGATAGAGGTAAATGCTCCTCAGTAGTGCCACACAACTGAGGCATTACAGAAAACTTTTTATAGGAGGTGGTGGTGCAGAACTGCAATTGTTCCCCCCATCAGCTGTGGGACCTCCATCTTTTGAGGTTTTCAAAGCTGCTGTTGATCCAGCCAGCCCATGACAACAGTGCTTTAAATAAGAGGCTGGACTAGATGAGTGTCAGACATCCCTTTAACCCCTCTTTTCTGCAGAGAACGTCTACAAAGCACCAACCTGAAAAAGTGTAATCCGGTCTGTAAGCCTGTCCTCCGTCTCTTCCACCAAACCAACAGTGGGGATATTTCCTTCAACAGACTCCAGTTGTCTGCTGAGTTCCTGGTAATCTTCATCCAGATGCATCCAGGTCTACAAGCACAAATTATCCATGTATATGGTGAATCTGGGTAGCTAGAAATTAAATTACTTTTCTTTTTTGATCTGAAATTCTACAGTTACATGGTTGTAAAAGTACAGAAATAACCATACAAATGTCCAGCAAATTGGTAAAAACACAGCATCTCTGTCCCAAGCTCAACTTTTGGTTAGAATATATGGATAAAATCGTCATGCTCTCCCTATCAGCTAAAGCTAAGCAGCTCTTTAAACTTAGAGGAACAAACCTTGTGCCACCTCAGGAGTTAAATAGAAAGACTGCATGTAGTCTATCAGTGATAGGTATGTCTAACAAAATGGACCTGATGCTCATCAGTTCTGTCCAAGCATAGGAAATCAACACCATAGAAAATCCTTGTGGTTGATCACAATGCAAGTACAGAAAAGACCACAGAAATTCTCACCTCTAGAATGTATTCCAGCTCCACACCTCGTTTATGAGCCAGCTTTAATACAGCTGAAGCTTGTGCCATTATCTCCGAATGTGACTGAGTTTCCTTCAAGAGGGCAAAGCTACTCATCTTTCTAAAAAGTGTTTCTGTCAGGACCATGTGAGACTCCAACCCTTGAAAATATTCCTGAGAAAATTGGATGAGAGGGAGAATAGAAAAGAGAAAGTGCAATTGTTATTCAATTCATTACCACTGAAACAACATTTTAAGACATAGAATTAGGTAAACCTTTCACTTCACAACATTTTATCAGGTCCAATATAATTTAAAGAGGACAACGGTCTATTCAAAGAAAGGAGTCAAATTCCATTCAAATGCCATCCTGACCCTCATTCAAAACCAAAACAAGCTTAAATCAGATAAATACCCCCCCAAAACTTCTGCCTAATGAAAATGTGGAAAATCCTTGTCATATTTGTGGGTGCTTTTACCAAATGTAAATTTCTGTTGAAAATAAATAGAGTGGTAGATGAAATTGCTATGTAGCTTGACAGGACAATACTAGGAACTTATTATTATAATAAGAAAGAAAATGCAATCCACCTCAGTTCTCTTTGAACAAAACTCATTTAAAACTCAGTCTGTCAGAACAGTTCATTGGCTCCAACTTAAAATACAGTCTGGTATTCATTATTTCTACTACTACTAGTAGTAGTAGTATTTGTATCTCAACTCACAAGGCTTACCTTTTCTTTCCCATTCTCCTTCTCCCTACGGATGGAACAGGTAGGTGAGGAAGCAGCTGTATGGTACTTAGTTTCCCACTGGAGCTAAACTGTGACACAAGCTTACAGTCATTACTAGCCCTGAAACATGTCCCAGTTCCTTACCTTATGCTTTTCAAGCAGCAACTGAACCTCTTCCATAGAAGAAACAATTATTTTCTGGTCACCATCCATTTTTTCTTGGCCTGTTTCTACCAGGTCAGCCAGGTCCTGCAAAGCCCGCTCATATTGCCTCTTAAGAGCCATATTCTGATTCAGATCACTCCGCCTGGATCCAATGATCATCAGCAGCTCATCATACTTATCCTGGGGAGCAAAGGACAGCAATGGTGATTCTTATTTCACACCTTACATGTCTTCCTGGAAGCAACCTCACTGTCCCTGTACTCTCTGTGAATACTAGCAGAATGACATTTATTTCCAACCCAAAAAGAGTTTGCAGATATACTGACTTCATTGATAAATTAACAACTCACCTTTTAAAGGCAGAAAAAATAAGCAAGACCTGCAACTCTTTCAAGTGCATGCATTCACACAAAAGTTAGCAGACTCCCTAAGGCTTAATGTAAGTAGCAAAGAACTAGAATGATTTGGCTTAATGCATCAAAAAACAGTGACTACCACGCAATGCAGATGCTGTTTACATTTTACTTTTTATAATGCAGAGGACTGGATGCATTCCATCATGGAAACAGACTACAGGCATCTCAAAGTTCGTTTCCTTCTCCTGCCCCAGCATCTTACAAGCAAGATACATACAACTTACTGTAAAAAGCAAACCAAGCTCATACTTTTGATCTATACAAGACATTCCAACAACCAAAATATCTCTGTGATCATCCAAAGCTACAACAAGGTGCCCACCCTCAGACTGCAGCTAGCTCTGCTGGCTTTAAATGGAAAAATGTGAGAAATACAACTGCCAGAAAAAAGCCAAAGGAAGGCTTTTCTAAAAGCTGAAATGAAGGGGAGGAGACACCTAACAGCACATCACCTGAGAACAAAAAGACCCCAAACCCTCAAACAAACCAGCAGGAGGCGCTAAGACCAAAAGGATAAAGAACTGGGCAAAAGACACATTTCTTAGTGATTTATTTTAAAGTAATTCCTTTTTAATTGGTATCACTGTCTTGCTGGCTTAATAAGTTTATGGTCCTGTTTCAGCTGTTTTATTTGCTTCCAATTTATTATTAGATCATTATAAATTATAAAATTCAGTCATAAACCTTCTCCTTGATATTTCCTCAAGCATTCCCCTGCACCAGCCTGCTCGAAAAGGACTTTCAACAGGTTTGCAGAAGTTGTAGGGCAATTGCCCACATGTATTTACATGAGAGATGTTCTAGAAAAAGCAGAACATTTCCAGTTTCAGGTCTCACTTCACTCCTTTACTTCCTTCCTTCAATTTTAATGACAGGCGTGAGGCAGTACTAAACTGGAGATCATGAGACACTGGTGAGAACAGGGACAAACCTTCAGCAGACAAATTTATGTTTACGTTTCACTTCATCTGTTTGAAAAGGGAGTGGATGACAGCTGACAGAAAACATGGTTTTGCAAATTTTTACAATTGATACTGCTAACAACAGATGTCAGAAAATCTGAAGAGGCAAAAATACAAAAACTAGGCAAACCAGACAGAACATAATCTTTTATACACATTTAAATGCTTTTAAATCCCTTTCCCTAAACTGCCCTTTTAACAATAAAAAGGAGCATTCCTTTTATATCACAGGTGATAGGATGGACAGGTCTAGGATGGAACTAATGAACCATACCTGGATCTTAGACAATTCTTGTACAGAAGGTTGGTCAATTTGTAGCTTATCTATACGCTTCTTTAATTCATTGATTCCAGCATCTAGTTCCTTTAAACCTTCTTCTGCCTGCAGTATGACCTGTATATGAAAATTACATTGCTTAGTTTGAAGTTGTAATAACACTAGTGTAGCTGGCCTATGATCATGTTCTTTTCTGCTTGCAGTCCTAGTCAGACCTTCCATGTGCTGAAATTTTAAAGGATGCTATGAAGTAAATGTATTAAGTAAAGGTTGTGAGAGCCCAGTTTTTTTCTTAGTTAAATAAGCATATCATTATTATTTTTTTAATAAGAAGCTGTTTTAGTATCATATAAAATACTGCGCTTAGTATTTTTCACACCAAACATCTCTGTAAACTTCCATGTTTTTAATTATACAGTAGAAGCCCAAAAGAATTTCTTTTTTTTTAATGTAACATCTTTTAAAGAATTCTTTTTATTAACAGTCATTCCAAGCAAACAACCATCACAGCAGAACCCAGGTATGAAAGCAAAGAGCCGTGTATAGCTCTTTTTCAGGACTGGGGCGGGGCCAAAATTACTGTCAAGGAAAAAGACTCGTAGTTCCCTTTTCTCATTTGGAAAACTACAACTTAAGAACACAGACTGGTATATCTAAATGTCTGCAGGCGAGGAGTTTTATCAGTGGAAGTCACAAGCTTTCCTAGGTCTTTGCTGAAGTAACATACCCAGATTATAACAAAGTTAAAAGCAGGAGGTAGATTCCTGTACTTAAAGTACTTTGTTAAGGCCCTTTCTCAGAAGCTGCCTATCCAAATATTCTTAAACTACGTATGTGAAGTAGAACTCCTGCCTTCCAGTAACACGGAGTTTGCACAATACAGTCACTAAACTTCCACTTCATCCATCTAAAGTCACCTGGCTGATTAAGGGTCTTACCTCTACTTTCCTAATCACATATTGAACAAACAGCAATGCTTTTAAATTTCAATGTTTTATCAGCCAAGGGAGATTTTTGGAAACAAATAATTTCACTCGCTTTGGTGACCACATTGTTTTCCTAGTTGGTAGTTAAATTATTCATACAGGAAATAAATTTTTGCCAGTATTTGGCATGATCAAAGATGGAAAAGAAAGACACAGTGCGACCTCTCTTTTTCATACAGGAGACATAAACTACTTCAAAATTTGAATGTCAGGTATATAAAGTCCAGTATTTCTGTTTAGCTGAAGGGTAAATTTCTTCCATTCAGTTACTTGCTGGCACCAGGCATCAGTAAAAATAAATACCTATAAAAAGTAGCCCTGAGCATACTTCATTCATTTTTCTCACTGGTAAAACAGAAGAAAGAAAACAGGATATACTTTTTCATATAATTAATTATTCATCAGGCCATTCCTGATAAAGAAATAATAATTACTGCATTTAATTAAAATTATTAACATTAAAGATATGACTATAAACCAGTGAGCAAGAAAGTGCCTTCGGTTTTTAATGAAGTTTAATAGTCAAACAATTTAGCAAAACTTTGAATTGTTTTGTTAATCGAAGTTTTCTTTCTTTCAAATTCTGCCCAGTATAAGCATAACAAGGTACTGGGTCAGCTGAGGAGATATGAAAGACACCTTTCGGTAGGGTTTTTTTGTTGTTATGCCTTTTTGTTTTATTTACTTACAAACATGTGTAGTACACTTTTGGACATACTCATTTACCTATACTTCACACGAATACATATGTTCTTCCATTAAAAGCAACTGTTCTCTAGAATCCATTTATGCTTTGGATAAAAACTTTACCTCTTCCCCTCTCCCCAAGTGACAGGTATGTGGTAGTACCTGCATTTGTTCTGTTTCTGGTTTGTCAGCTGCCTCTGCTAATTTCTGTAGAAGTAAGTATTTGTTATCAGCCACCGATGTAAACATGAGCTTCAGATCATTCTACAGGAGACAAAAGCAACAAATTATAGCCAATCACAGCACAAAACAACTGAAAAATATTCCATGTTTCAAGATGTTTAAATCACCAACTGCTACATGGCCAGCACTACAGCACAGAACCTACTTGAGAAGTGCCATAATAAGCCAGTGCAAAGAATTTAATATTGCTGAAAATTCAGTTATGGAAACTAAGAGCTAAAGCAACTCCTATTCAAAACATGTCCTGTGAATGCACTTTTGCTTCTGCCTTCCAATTAGATAATTAATTACCAAGGGTCATTACCTTCATGTAACAAAAACATGTTATTCTGGTGCAGTTTATTCAACCACTTATGATCGTAAACAAGCTTGATTTTACTTTCTAAGGGAAGCTGTTTTAATTACAGACTTGAGCAAATATAAAGCATAAGTAAACAAGGCCTCCACACATTACAGGACTAACCATAAGCTCCATCTTTTAGAAAATGTTTTATCAGACCAGACATATAAATATTACTTGCTGAAATACAACCAATTATCTTCATATTGCATTCATCCCAACAGAAAATTATAAGCACATTCTTCTGAGATGTTCAGAAATCATTACTGATTTATTTATTCAGTAATAATTCAGTAATTATTTTAAATACCAAAAATATGTAAGAATAATGCAATGAATTCTAACCACCTTTGCTGTCATTAGGAAAGGAAGGTCCTTCATTAAAAAATGGTGACTGCAGAGGAAAGATTATGGGGTTTGGAATGAAATCCAGTATAACAATCTATGAAAAGATGACCCTAATCTAAAACCACAAGGAATCTTTTTTTTTCTTTAAATTTATGGGTTTTTAAATTAAAAATAAACCATGCTGAAGTGTTTTATTAATGATAATGATAACAATAATGATAATGATAATAATGATAATATTAATGATAGGAGATAAGGCAGAGACCAAGTAAGATCTGAAAGCCTTTTTGAACTCTGTTTGAAAAGTTTTCTTAAAGTGTATGTTTCTCCACTTACAATAATTTCTTCATATTTGCACAACACAGACTTCCTTCTATGCAATGCCAGCAGGGTGAGACAGCATGGAATGATTATCACCTTACAGTACTTGAATGAGTTGTAGAAGCCTTCTAGCAGAGAGTTTAAATTCTGAGCAATTATTAGGGTATTGAATTTTGAACAGCCTGAGAAGTTTGATTTTTCAATAAAAAAATCAGTGACAACCTTGTTCTTTTGATTTGGTACGAAAAATTCACAGTGTTCATATCCTCATTTGACATATACTTCTGTTAATTTCATCACCTGGGCCTCATACCTTGAATGTGACGATTTGCTGGAGCCGCCCTTTCATCTGATGGCACCGCTGATCTACCACTGACTCCAGTAAGGTCAGTCTTCTCAGGAGACAATCCAAAGTGTCTTCTATAATAACTCTATTATCACTACCGTCAGGAAATATCTGAGCAAACAAAATCTTGTTCTTATCCACTTCTTCTGTTATGTCTTTGATTTCTTTGGCAAGAGACTAATTTTACAAAAAAACAAAAGTGACAATCAGACATTCTGGAAAGCAGGAAAAGATTGCCATAAACTTTGTTAGTTTTGCAGTGATGTAGTGACTTTTTTTACATTGTTGGTATACACACATATTAGAAAAAGATGGCAGCTACAGTAACCTCTGACAGTAAAAAGATTCCAGACTGCTCCAAGGAAAACAACTGCTGGAACAAAGTGATGTAAAGCCATAGAAACATTTGGGTTGGATTTAAGGTCCTCTACTCCAACCCCCCTAAAGTAAATAACATCTTCAACTAAATCAGGATGCTCAGAGCCCTCTCTAGCCTGACTTTGAATGTTTCCAGGAATGGAACATCCACCATCTCTCTGGGCAACCTGCTCCAGCATTTCCACACTCTCATTTTGAAAAATTTCTTCCTTATATCTCATCTGAATCTACCCTCTTCAGTTGAAAACAGTTATTCCCTTGTCCTACTGCCTCTGCCTCCCCTCACCACTCAATTCTTTTCCCCTCTCTCACCCCTAATTAACGTTGATGAACTTGTACTGTTTCTATATCCCACAGCATACCTCTCTCTTTTTTCACTTTGTTTCAATTTCAACCATGTGGTGGTTGCTAATACTTAGAAAAGAAGTTAAACAGAAGAAAGAGTCTGTTTTCTGCAACATACTCTACATGGCCAGCTGCAGAATGCTGCAGTTACACAGAGATTATGTCAGTTACATGCCACTTATCCAGGAGTCTAATACTTTTGTTCTAAACACTACATAAAATGCACACTTATTAGCAATTGAAAGGAAGTCCTACTCATGGATTCCTTACCTCTTGCTTGCAAAGGTATGTCTCTGTTTCTTCCTCTGGCAACAGGGCTGTAGAAACAAAGACCTGCTCTTCCACACCATCCAGCCACACCGATGTGGCTGTGACACCATCATACAGCTTCTGTTCAAGATGCAGGGTCTCCTCCACCTGTCCAGCCTGGGCAAAAGGAACCAGAGAAGTCCAGAATAGAAATACAAGACAGTCTTTCTAACTCCTACTATTTGGGAAAGGCCTGTATTTCCAGGTCATAGCTGGAAGAGTTTTCACAGTAAATGTGGCTTTGCTGGAGGAGAGGCGTAAAGACAATTGAAAATTACCTCAGATGAGACATCTTCAAAGGCCTGATTCAATTCAACCAATACTGGTGACACTAAGGATTTATCTTCATCCTGTGTCTCCTCCTTATACAAAGGCATTCCAGGTATCAGTCTGTTTGGTCTGCTATAAAGCTGCTGAGAGAGAAGTACCAATTAGGCTGCATCTACCACATGCAGGGCACAAAGTTCACCTGTACAGATTCCCTACTGACTGAGGCTATCACCAGTTCTCCCACAAAAGCTCCATGTCAAGAATATTTTCCTGACATGAGTAAATATCGCTCAACAGGAGGTTCACTAGAAATGTAGGAGAAATACTTGTAGGCCAGAATCAAAAATTACAAAGAAGAGTGGGTCTGGGTCTATTAAGAATAAAATGGAAGATATCTGTTGATAGAGATTTTGGACTGTCCCCAGTTTAATTCATTAATCACTGTTTCAGTAGAAATTTTGTGCCTGAAATTCCGTACCCACTAAGATCAAGAATTATATTATATATATTATATATATTATATATATATATATTATATCACCAATAAATTCAAACTGAAAATAGCAGTTTTCCTCTAAGTGGTTGCCAGGGTACTGATCAATTCCAGAGGGATGATTTGTTACAGAATTATCCTGAGTTAGATCAGCAGATAAACATTTTGTCTGATCTCTTTCTTCCTTTCTAGTTCATTAACCTGATGGTAGTGCAGTTCAAATCACTTTGAACATGAGCAGTGCTAGTGCCAATATTTAACAGTTTTTAAAGGTGTCACAAAAATAAATTGTTCCATATCTCATGTGTTAACTACAGCAGCTTGATGGATCTACATATTGTACCTCTTGTTGCAATAACTGCTTTCAAAGAGAAAATGGAAAGAGAAATTAGAAAAAGATACCAGCTGTTCTTTTTCCAAAGCTTTCTGGAGAAGTCTCTGCTTAGTACTGAATTCCTGGTTTAAGCTTTCCCATTTCCTCTTCATCTGTTCTTCAGAGGATGGCTTCTCACCTTCTAAGACTAATTCCTCAGAGAGTACATCAGGCTTCTCACTGAATCAGAAGATGAATAAAGGTTTAACAACCATTTAAAGTTATAATTTTCCATTAGGAAATTCTACATTTACATTAAGTGCTACTTTTCAAAGCTTTTCAGTTGTTGGTTTTGCTTTTGTTTTTCAGATAGCAAGACAAAGGCTGGTTTGAACATCAAGAAGTTCTTGTCTGATGGAATAAAATGTACTTTCTAAGAAACTGTTAAGAGTATCAAGTAACTAAAACAAGCAAAAAATCCCCCAACCAGACTGAACACATACTACATTGAAATGTAACCTATAAAGAGGTTTTAGCTCAAAGCACGAATTAAAATAAATACTTTATCTGACCTCTTTCTCAAAATGCCAGACACACCAAGATATTTTCATGCAGTACAAGCATATGAGTTCAGCTTTGGTAAACAGTTAATCACATTCAGAATTTTCTGTTTGATTGCTTTTTTCTTTATTTCTAGAGTATATCATCATGTGACAGAAGGAAGCCTCATAAGGAGACTGGTTAAGCACTTTCTGGCAGTAGAATGAATGCTTCAAAAAGAAAAACACTTGCTAATTGCAAGAAAAATAAAATTAAGCAATGAGTATCTCATCTGGGAAGATCTGGTTACAATGGCAGATGACAATGTTTGAGGTAGATGTGATTCACACACCAGTGCTGGCCCATAAAGTTACAGTAACTGATGCACTGCTTGTCTAATGAGTCCCACTAGTCCTTAACTGTAGTGTGATGCCTGCTAATAAGAATAAAGGGCATTTCTAAACACTGAAGGTGATCTATTACCACAAAACATTTTGTGTAACTGTATTATCAGACCCCTGAATTACAAATCAGGATTCCAGTATCCTAGGCGCTGTATGAAAATGATAGAACAAAAATTAGAGGACTATGAGCAGAAGAAGGACATAAACATAAGGGTGACAAAGTACAATCACAGAAATTCACTTTTCAGAACAACACATGAAAGCAAACCTTATGGATGGGCCCTCAATAGAGCTTTGCTGTGTTAGGATCTCTCCTCCACGGCATGCTACCGATCGAAGAAGATTCTTCTGCTCTTCTAGCTCTTGCTCCAGCTCCTAGTTACAAAACACAGAACAAATAAACAAACTGATTTTGTCTTGGAAGAATATGTCTACCTTGCTTAACTGTAATGCAAAGTTAGCTGAGCTACTTCTGAATGATTTGCTTGAATATCAAAAGGGGTCCAAAATCTCCAGCCAACACAGTAAAATTGGGTACATAAACCGGATTATTAAACTAACTAATGTACTGCAGTTTCTGGAACCTACTCTAATGAGAATATAACCTACTCTAATGAGAATATCTCCATATCATGCAACACAATAATATGTGTATCTTTGCTCCTATGAAGGCAAAGTTATTATTTTGAGTATTATCATCTCTCCTTAGAGTAACTTAAAGGGTTGATTCAATTTTATTGAATGGATGGACAAAAGAAAAATAGAGTGATTAAGTGAATTGACCATGATCACCCAGGAAGTACAGTCTGCCTGACAGTTACATATATGAAATAGTGAATTCAGACACATCATTACAAAAGCAATTAGTAAGAAACAGTGAAAAACTTAATATTTCAGTGGAAATATTAAAAAGAGTGTCTCAGCTATGGCATTAAGTGCAATTTAAAGATGGGAGTAAAAGAAATGCAGAACACCAACTTTCTGTTGCTGCAGGGTACTCTGCTGCTGCTGTGAGCGAGTAGTTCTTGCTTGTGCCACCCATTCTTGAACACTGGGGCTTTGTGAGGAAGCAAAGTCCAGATCACTCTCCTCCTTTTCTTGTAAAGATCCCTGCTTTAAGAAAGATAAATTAAGATTTAAAAAAATCTCCTGCATTGTTAGAGAGCTTGCAGGTCCAGCTCATCTATGCAAAACCACCTCCCACCTCTCAACCTGATGGCTCACATAAATTCTGAAGTGAGCAATGACTTTAGATTTCTGACTTTTACCGGCTTTTGGCTACTAGCAAGAAGGGCATCCCTGGAAATGTAAAAATAAACAGGCACTACTGCACTTAGGAGAATCAGAGACCAGAGGTCAGAGACCATGGACTGATGTGTTTCTAAAGACTGTTCTGCTTTTAAAAATCAGCCTTGATCTGTAAAGGACGGTGCAACTTCAGCTGGCAATGCAGGGATTCAGTGGTTTGTTTCTGCCAGGTTTGTTTCTGTCCTAATAAAATCAATTATTTTCTCTAACTGAATATGAGAAAACTCTGGTTGTCATTCTGGTCCATATTTATTTATCAATAGGTACAGAACTCTATGTTCGGCAGAAACACACTGGGTCAACAGCAGATGATATGATATGAACAGCAGAGAAAGTAAGAGAGATCAAACCACAGAATGTTAGAACAGCACAGCAAAAGCAACAGCTCCTTCCATTCATATTTCTATCTTTATGTTTTTCCAACATGGGTGATTAGACATGCTTTCTGTGTAAGCAATGCAAAAAAGAACAAATGCCTTAATAGCTCAAAAAATGTTTTATCAACTTCTTGGCTTCCAAAGTCCATGCTGGCAGCAATTTTAAATACCTTTAGCAGCCAATGTATTCAAATGTAGGTATTTTAACATGCTTGGTCTTATGTTAGAGACAGGTCTGGCTACTTAGTTGTACACATCTCTCTGGATTTATTTAATATTTTTTGCAGTCATATGATGACTGTAGAGCTTGTACATTCTGGGGTTTTTTGAAAGCTTCAGGATCTAAAGCTGGGGCTTAATACCTCTCCCATCTTGTCTATACATTTCATTTTTGTAGGATTCATATTATGCCCATGATTCAGCTTTTATTCTAAACAGATTACGAGTGCCAAATTCTTCAACAACAGGCTCTCCAAAAAAGAGACACTCTGCCTTCCAGAGGATGCTTCTCAAATCAGACATGGACCAGCAGGGCAGAAGTGTGTGTGGAAATCCTATCTGCCTCACCAGTGCTCTTTATGCTAACAACTGAGATGGACCTCTGCCACCAGTGTCCCTGGCACCAGCCACTGAAACAGCAGAGTTTTGCTAAGTAGTAGAAGTCAGGTGCATGATTTTAACTTTGGGGGATAATGAGTGAACTGAAGTTGAAAGGACTGATCAGTGTTAGAGGATATAAACTGTTAAGAGGAGCAAAACAAGCAAGAAGTATCCGGAGCTGGAAAGAACCATGAGCCCTTGCTTTATAAAATAACTTTGTTTTACTACTAAGGTTTCAGTTTGCAGGTAAACTGTGATACTTCACTTTGTAGGAACAAGTTTATAGAAGAGCTGACATAGCTGGAGTGTGAACAATGTTATTAAAGAAAGTCAGATTAGGCAAAGAAAATAATATGTGAGAGGTAAAGAGTGTCTGGAATTTTAGCTTTTCTATTACAAGTTAGACAATCTTTCTGTAAATGGGGGAGGGAACATCTGCTTCATTTTATATACTCTAGAGACTATAGTTATTCAACATGTAAATTTCTTTAGAGCACAGTATATGGCTCTTCTTTGCACTTGGGTGGGCTGGTTGATTTCAGTTACATTTTGGGTCTCTTTTTCTCAGGGAAGAGGACTGAGAAGATGCAATTTTGGAATTATACTAGGACGTATAAATAATAGTCTCACAGCACCTGCAATAGCAAAGAGCGTAAAAAGGATTGTAGCATTTGTTGACGCAATGAGGTTTTGCAAATATGCTATTTTACATACTTTTTAGATTAAAACTATTTGTGAACCAGATCACTGTCAAATTACAGAACGTAAGTTTGGAAAAAATACTGTTGCATTTTCATTTGAAGTCTATCTGAAGGAACTGTGTTACATTTCCTTTAAACAACCAGGGAAATACAAGCTTGAACCTGTCATTCCCGGGTACTGTCCAACTTAGCACAGAAATAAATGGAAAATCCCTGAAGAAGATGACGAGGAAACTGATTTTTCAAAGGATTTCAGGATTACAAACTTTTTTTTGTGAAACTGGAGTCATTCCTCTCCCACACATCCTCTGTTATAAAAAGTAAAGAAACACTATCTGTTTTGCTGGGTTTTTTTTTTACTGCAGAATTCATGCTACTTCTTTGTTTTTTAAGGAGTCTATTCAGTTTCATTGTCCCTAAACCAGAGAATAAACAGTAACAAACACAATATTTTGTGTGTTTTTCAAAGCACCACCTTTGGAGACAGTATAGTCTGCAACACTCCTGTTCCAGCATGTTTCTGATTAGTAGCACTACTTTATTTTATGAATAAAGAAGTTGGTCTCCAAGTTACCTTCTCTGTATCATTAGAGACATTCATTAACAAAAATCAGAAGAAAACTGAAATTGTTCCAAGAAAGTTGGAGAATCTCGCACTGACTCCTAAAAAGCCTTGTGCACAGGAGCAAAAGGCTGAAATATGCTTTAAGGAAAATATAGCTCAGTCATTGTAATAGCCTTCCAGTGCCACTGGGGAGGTTCCCTCTTTTGGGAGGAGGCAATTACAAGATTATCAGAACATCTGGAGACATGTAGAAGTCTGAGTGTTTTACATGGCTGAACAACAGTGCTGTTAGTTTGTAGTGTTTCTCAGGGTTAACAGAATAGAATTATAGTGGCAGTGGATAGAGTTTGGGGCATCTGAAGCTCTTGGCCTCAGTCCATTGTTTGGAAAACGACATTACAGAATTTCTCATTTGAAAAAAACTGCTCAGTGAAGATTAGAAGATGTTCTACTGCCTATGTCTATTATCTTACATGATCTGTAAGTGAAATCAAAGAAAGGCTTGAAATTCATAAAGAAACTTGAGTCTTGTATTCATGCACCACCTTAATTGGTTCATATCCTACATCTGGCAATTATTTTGGTGTTACTTTAGAAATTAGAAAATCATCCAAAATTCTGCTTTAAGAGTTTAAGTAAACGAAATCACATCACTGCATTTAAAATTTTTTAAAATATTTTAAAATTTAGAAAAAGAACTTTGTGATGCCTTTTCACTTCACAAGTAATATATGAGAACAAAGTATCATGTGCCTACATGCTGTGGATTACTTTTCATTTGCCTAATCATGAGGTTTAAAATGCAAGAACAACATTAAAGTTACTTCATCTTAGAGGCAATAGGAACAAATACCCGGGGGTTTCCTTTCCTTTTTATTTATTTTTCTGAAACTACGTTAAGTTTTAAAGCTATTCAGCTGCTTCAGACTAAAAATAGTTCTTAGAACATCAAGTGACTTTTCAAGCTAACCTCTCAGTAGACTTTAATCTGCATTACAAGCCAGAAATCTTTGAAGCTTATCATGTTTAATTTGCACAGCAAAGCCAAGAGAAGAAGTAAAAGAAAAGGGGGAGAGGAGGGTGAGAAGGGAGTCACAGTAGGGCAAGCAAATTCAAAACCAGTCAGTCACATTACATGGTTGGGTTTCTTGTATGTATTCGGTTCTCCACATGCTAGTTTGACCTAAAGAATAACCAAAAGCAACTGTTAAATATGATGAATTAGTGGCAATGAGCAGACCAAAGCTGCTAGGAGTAGAAACCTAGGGCAAGATGAAGGTTAAATGAATTTTTGCTTATAAAGTATTCTTTTTGGTATAATGATGCCACTAAACATTAGCCAGAATTAAAAATGCTCCCTTATGTTATCTGTTCACTGTGTTGTGCACACTGCAAAAAAGCACATATTTAGGATCATTCTTTTGCTGAGGGGAGTAATCCTGCCCCAGACCATACACAATCTAAAGGGACTGGAAATAGGAACAGAGAATATCCAGACCAAGCTAATCATCTATCTATTTTATTATTGACCTCAGTGAAGATACTGAGGTTAGGACAATTTTACCATAAAGCAATGTTAACTTGAAAATGATCAACTAAAGCTTTCTAGGAAGTTCTTTATTTTGGAGTTATAATTCCATGTACTAACTAAAGATTAATAACTCAAGCTGATTCAGCACAAAACTTTTACTCTTCTTCCCAGTTGCATAAACCTGCTATGAAATCCCCAAACTCCTGCCCACCATGAAAACAGCTGGAAAGAGCCACTCACCCGAATGCTGATCTGTTTGTCATGGAGCACTCTCTGCAGCTCCAGAAGGCTGCCCTTCAGCGTCCTGAGCTTCACAGCCAGCTGCTCTGCCTCGTCCTTGGTGTGAGCCTTCCCTTCCATAAGCAAGTTCTCGTTGTGCACAGACAGCTCTGACAAGGCTACCACCTTCTGCTCTATTTCAACCAACATATTCTGCAGCAGCAAAAACAAAGACCCAAATTCATACATTTTCCAGCACCTGTCACGTTTTCAGGCAAGACGACCTGTGGCCTACCTCACCCGTTGGCCTACAAGAGCAAGTTAGATTAACATTGCTTTGCCTTCCAGTCTCATTCAGAGTCCTCTAGAATAAGCTTGCAAATGTTTGTATTTGCCATTTCAGCTTGCAACCTTTTTCAAAATAGGAAATTAAAAAGTTACTTGAAACAAGTAATTTGTTGTAGAGGAGATGCTCTTTATTTGCATATTAAAGGTAAGGATGACTAAGAAGAGAGACTGACATCCATTAAGGACAAGAAATGAAGCACACAGCCAGAGTTACTTCTTTGCTCTTCTTTCATTTAGATGCAGTCAAGTGCTTCCTACCTCCTCCTGTGTGTTGCTCTGGCTGTGTTGATAAGCTTCTCTTCTCACTATTTGCTCTTTCTGATTGGTGCATGACGGACTTAGAGATTTCTGTATAATCCTCTTTAGTCTAAAGAGAGACTTAAAGTGACAAATCTCTGGAATGTTTATTCTCAAAAGCTACTTCCCTGACATTTCATTAACCATTCCTATATTAGAGACATTGTGCATATTTTGATCTTCCAGATTGAAGGCTCAAGCAAGTCTTGCCCAAAAACCTAGCCTGACATCAAATGCTTTTGCTTCCATAGCAACTGTCAAGCATTAACTTAGAAATATTTCTCCTGAAGAAATGTGTACAGAGTAAGATCAGTAGATTGGTAGATTCTCTAAAAAGAGAAAAAATATAAAACTTACTGCATTAAGATTTTAATACGCAGCAAAAGAACACTATTACTCAACTTTTCCACAAAGTTGACTTTTCTTTTTGAGTTACCTGCAGACTATATTAAAAAAATACTGCTTTGTTAATGTTCACAGGGTTTATCTATGTACAACAAAGGGCTCTCAAGGACAGGTGATGAAAGAACTCTTGAGACTATGCAGACCGAAAATTCCAATGATGAAGCGTTGTCAGTGAAAAGTCATCAGACTTACATGAAACTTAACTCTCTCTACCCTAAAATAGTTGAGATCCTCATTCTTTAATAAGAAATGGGGTCTTTTGTCCATCTTTCTCTTGTCTCTTTTGTAATTTTAATTATAATGATCATACAATTCTAAACTATCATTTAAAAATGGAAAATTCCCACTAATTTGAGACCTTGGCTGTTATGACTGATCCAAGTCTTATTAATAAAAGTATTTGCAATAACTCTTACTGCAGCAACATGTCTTTCCTTAGTTGTTAAGTATTCTAAGTTAATTAATCTTCAAGACATAAAACCAGTAAATACTGACGATTATGCTTTAGTTTTGCATGTATGTAAGGATTATTCCTGAAGAAAACACAATGCTATCCTAGCCATGACTGCTACTGCCAGTATGTTCTTCAGCTGGAAAAGGATGGGTAGGAAAGTACACTGCAGGTGTTTTCGTACCTATCAGGTGAGCTGTTCAACAGCTCCCGCTTGAGGGGAGCAAAAACATTAAGTGAAGCAAATATAATGCCTTTAAAGCTACACAAAACTACATCTGAAAGATGTAGAACTTCAAATTTTCCTGCAGTCAGGACATTTTGTTTTCCTGCTGCGATGTTCACATGGGCTCTCTAAAGTGCTGTTTGCAATCTCTAATGAGAAATTAGGAACAGGCTATATGTTGTTTCACAAATCTTTGAGGAAGCAAAGTGAGCATATAGAAGATGCTAGGGAGCTCAAAAACTTCTCCACAAATATGTTGGCTTATTCAACTCCATAATGGTCTTAATATTTTACCTGACAGTCTACCAGCTGTGCTTCCATATCCATAGGTTCCTCAGCAGGAAGCAGAGTGGTGTCCAGCGTTGCTCGGGTACTGAGTAGCCAGTGGTCAAGCTCATCAGCTTCGCACCTGTATCTTTGAAGAGCCTGCTCTTGCCGCTGCTCTTCGAGCTGCTCATTCAGTTTTTCCTAGAGGTAAAAACTGTATTTTACTTTTTAGAAGAAATAAACTATTACAGTCACTTTTAAAAAGTTTTTCCTCTTTATTTGGCACAAATCCTACGCAGTACTTCTAAGCCATTGTAAGACCTATCTTTTACAAAATATTATTTCTTTCAATTGATGAGCATGTTTTTCTGATTGAAATTCTGTTTCAGTTCAGTCACTGTATTTCTATCTTCTCCAGTAGAACTATGCTATTTCAGCTTTCTGTCTCTTCTTGCTGCTCTCCTGTGGGTTTTCCCCCATATTTATTCAGTTTGCTCAACTAGCACTGTTTGTTAAGGGAGAAAGATGTGTATGAAGAAAAAGAATACACAGAGATGGGAATGGGCTGCAGGGAAAGGAAAGCAGCTTTGCCTTTTTTGGCAGCAGGCTGTTAGCCTTACTGCCTCTCAAGAGAGGCACCAGAGGGGTACTTCAAGGACCAAACAAAGTACGGGTGGGCCCCTGGTACAGTCACATGGGTAAAGAGAAGCCTGAAGAGCTGTCTGCCTTCTCTGGTCTCTCAGAGGATCCCTGAGCCGTGAAGTGTGGAAGGATATTAAGCTTCAATGGCTGCTGCAGCATCAGCACCACACCAACACAGATGCCCTTGTCCATCCATCAGCTGGCCCATCCATTGGAAGACAGGGAGTGACCAAGTCTGGCTTACCCTTTAATTTTTCCCTATGAATTTGAAAACTGGCTGAACAGCTGCAGCCAGGGGGTGGTGATCAGCGCACAAAGTCTAGTGAGTGGCCAGTAATGAGCCTCAACAAGTTTGCTGATGACACAAAATGGGATGAGTGGCTGATAAGGCAAGAGGGTTATTCTGTGTGGAGGTGCCTCTCCCTGAAATCCCAGGGGGAAGGACCCTGCAGGGTACGGGTCTGCCTCTGTCCCTGCTCCCATGTCACATTTGCCCCATACCAGTTACCGATTGGTTGGTTTGGGTGCCTGGGGCCTGGGAAGAGAGCAGGGTCCCATGACTGGGAGCTGCCTGGGAACTCCAGCCATGCAGCTGGAGGAATAAATCATCCCTGAACATCTGAAGAAATATCACTTCATTTTTCCTTCCTAGTCCATCACTGTCTTACATATGTTGTAAGGATTCCCCACACTACAACAAATGGTGGAGATATGCGGACATTTGATCCCTGAAAAGGATTTCTAAAGGTCCAGAGTACACTGATGTGAATTGTGAGTAATTGAACTTTCTTACTGTCTTGTTTTTGGCTGTACTTTCTGACCAGATGGAGAAATCAGAGGAGTTGTGGCTATCTAAGCCACAGAGAAAAATGTACTTGGAAGTGAAAGAAATTCTAGCAAAACAAAATGCAAAACTGGACCCAGGACATTAAGAACACTTCTTTAACTGGCTTTTCAAAAATTTCTTTTATGTCACTCGAGACTTAATTTTTGATGTTGGTTTTCCTTTGACTAGAGGGCACAATTTTTGGAAAGAAATCGATGAGTTGATAATGATCCAGTCAAGAAGTGGAATGGTAGTAGAATTGATCCTAGCATCTTTTGCAATTGAAGATGCTCTCATAAAGCATATACTTAGTCCCAGTAACACAGAGGTGCATGCGGCAGAGGTGCCTGCGGTGGAGGCGCCCAGCCCCCCTAAAAGCACAAGCCATAGAGCAGACCCCATCCCTGTATTGGAGTGCACTCCCAAGCGACAGTGGGCGAGAGAGTGGTGACGAAGATGCTGGATGCGAGAGTGCTTTCCTAGGGGTCTCCGAGGTATTCTTACAGTGAATAAAGAAGGACAGCTAGTAGAAATAGCTGCTGAAAAACGCAAAGCGCTAACTGCGATAGCAGAGGCGTGAGCAGTGAGGGCAGCAGTGAGAGCGGCAGCGGCAGAGGCGCGTCCCGGGGATGGTCGCCCCGTGCCGCGTGACAGTCCGAGCCCGAGCCCCGCGCCGAGAAAGGCAGTGGCGAGTGTGGCAGTCGCTATGGCGGCCGCAGTGAGCCACACCGAGCTGAGCCAGAGCAGTGGGGCGGCGAGAAGGAAACTGTGCTAGTGCCCAGCAGCGACACGTCTGTAGTCGACAGCAGCAGCAGCGGCAGCAGCAGCGGCAGCCCCGGTGGCACAAAGCAGCGCACACATGCTGGAACAGAACGCCTCACAGGGCGCGGCCATGCAGCCATGCAAACACCTGGAAAGCATGGAGCAGTCACTCAGAGCTCCAGAGAGAAAGCGAGCTCGGCGCCAAACGGCGGTGCAGAGGTGGCCAAAGGTGGAGCAGCCAGCAGGGTCAGCGTACACCAGCATGGCCCAATTGGACCCACATGGCCCCACACGCGATCCCGAGGAGTCAAGACCCCACGACAGGAACGCACAGGTGGCCCCGGCGGTCCCGGCTGTGGCAGCTCCGACGCGACAGCAAGCAAAGCTGAAAGTGAAAGCAAGAACAAAGGAACTCGGAAAAATGAAAAGGTTATCGCAGCTAGGGTTTTTGGAACTGTAAAATGGTATAATGTAAAGAAAAATTACAGTTTCTTGTTGAAAAACGATACTGGAGAAAGTATTTTTGTTCATAAATCTGCTATTGTAAAAAAGAACCCCAAAAGTGATGTTCCAAGCTTAGAAGAAGGAGAAAGAGTAGAATTTAAAATTGTCCAAGGAAAGAAGGGCCCACAGACAGCATGTGTTACAGGCATTACAGGTGTCGCTGTCAAAGGCAGTAGGTATGCTGAACAATATCCCCATAATCCCTATCCTTTCCCCTATCCCACATTGCCCTTTTATCCCATGCTCTTCTATCCCCCACATATGCCCAGCCCAAATTTCCCTTTCTGGTTCCCCTCACAAAACCAGTCTTTTTCATTTGCCATTAATCCTTTTGCAATGCCGATGGGGGGGATGAAAAGGAGGGAGGGAAGAAATTAACTGTCATTTTCTAAGATTCCAACAGGTACAAAAAGGAAAATCCCTTCCTCAGTTTCCATCTGAAGCATGCTCAAGTCCTGTCTCCCTTCTGATGCTCCAAAGAAAATCTGTTTGGACATCTGGGGACCCAAGATAGTGGCTTCCTTTCCTTTGAAAATGTTTTGTTGTTTATCCAACTGTATTTTCCAATGTTCTTTATTTAATAAGAAAGGGTGAATTGTGGAGGTGCCATCCCCTGAAATCCCAGGGGTAGGGACCCTGCAGGGTACGGGTCTGCCTCTCTCCCTGCTCCCATGTCACCTGTGCCCCATACCTGTTCCTTATTGGGTGGTGTGTGCGCCCGGGGCCCGGGAAGAGAGCAGGGTCCCATGACTGGAGGCAGCCTGGGAACTCCAGCCATGCAGCTGGAGGAATAAAATAATCCCTGAACATCTACAGAAATATCGCTTCATCTTTCCTTCCAAGTCCATCGCTGTCTTATATATGTTGTAGGATTCCCCACATTACAACAATTCTGCCATCTAGATGGACCCTGAAAGGCTAGAAAAATGAGCTGACAGGAAGAAGGGAAAGTGTGAAGCCCTGTACTTGCAGAAGAACAACCCCATGCACCAGTACAGGCTGGAGGCTAAGCGGATGGGAAGCAGCTTGGCAGAAAAGAACCTGGGGGTCCTTTTGAACATGACCCAAATATGTGGAAAAGGCGGCCAGTGGTGTCTGGGGCTGCTTTGGGACTGCTCCCACCAGGATGAGGGAGGTGGTCATGCCCCTTTAGTTAACACTGGTGAGTCCATACCTGGAGTATTATGTCTAGTTCTGGGCTCTCCAATACAAGAGAGGTACTGAGTTCTGGAGAGAGTAGAGGGGATTTTGGGAATAAGAAAATTTATAGGATGGTCAGAGGATAATTACTTGCATCAGATAATGTGAAACCTAAGCATGGTGCAAATATTAAGGAACAAAGGGAGAAGATTGTATTGAATCTGGCTGGGATGGAGTTAACTTTGTTGCAGTCTGTACAGTGCTTTGCAGCTGTGGTTAAATCTGTGCTGATAACACAGCCAAGTTGTTGTGGCTATTGCTGAACACAGCATAAAGGCTTTCTTTCTGTCTGCCCCTCACAATGGCCAGTAGGCTGGGGGTGGCAAAAGGCTAGGAGAGGAAATAGCCAGGACAGCGAATCTGAATTGACCAATGGGATATTCCATACCAGATGAGATCATGTTCAGCAATAAAAGCCCAGCGAAAGGGAGGGAGGGGCATTCATAGTTATGGTGTTTGTCTTCCCAAGAAACACATGTTGAGCTTTCCAGGAAAGTAGCTAAACATCTGCCTGCTGATTGGGTAGTACAGAGTAAGTTCCTCATTCCTTGCTTGCATGCACAGCTTTTCCTTATCCTGTTTAAGCTGACATTATCTTGACCCATGAGACTTTTTGTCTGCCTTCTATTTTTAACCCATTGCATAGAAGAGGGGTGGGTGTTTGGCAGGGTCAACTACAACATTTTGTATGGAAATTCAGACTCAAATGAGCAGGACAACATCCTCACACAGGAAGTGTTTGCACAGCTTTTCTGAATGCTTAATTTCAGTAGAAAAACTAAAAATTGCTGTTAAAATAATTTAAAGAATAGGTTTTAGATGTCTCTAATGACCCAGATCTGAACAGTTCTCAAATAATAGTTACTTATATTAGGTCCCCAGAAAGAACAATATTAGCAGTCCACACCTTCAACAGCAAAATATTTTCATTACCTCTTCTATCTTTATTTCTACATTTACTTCCCTGGGATGTTCTAGAAGATTTTATCTATGAAATCAGAGCTATGAAGTACACAGGTTAAATTACTGAATGTTGTGCACATATCATATAGATTTCCTAGCCAGGATTCTTAGGGAATACTTGTGGTATTGTATCAAAGTAACTGTCAGAATCCTAACCACAATTACGAGTAATACATTTGATTCATTACTATCTTGAAATTATTAGTTAGCATCTCCTAAGTACTATCAAGATATTTGTTAGATCCTGTATGGGGTATGAACTATAAACACCTAGATCCCCTATTCTACTTCCAACTCCTCATTATTAATTAAAAGCTACTTTTTTTTCCTGAGAAGTAAAAACTTAGCACAATTTAACAAAGATATTTTCTAATGACCTGTTCACTGTCCCAGGTATCTGGACAGAACTAAAGCATCCTGAGACTCTCCTGTAATCCAGTGTCTTGGTTTAACCCCAGATGGCAACTAAGCACCACACCTTAGATCCACACAGCCAATCCTCACTCTGTTTCTCTGGATCTTTGCTGGAAAATATGAAGGCAGTAGTTGCTGTGTTTGTGAATTCACTGCTGCAGTTCTTAGCAGTACAGCAATAAAGCTGCCCTACAGTGGTCAAGGTAGTCAAACTGTAACCAGCTTTAGCATGACTGCACATTCTCACCTCTATAATACATGCAGCAACATTCTTATTTGTAAAGGGCTTTTAAAAATCCCCTTAGTATCAAAGGATTTTTGGTAGGCAAAGAAATAAAGGGGTGCATCTTCCATGAAAAAAAGTTTGCATGCAAATCACTGGGAAGATGAGTACAGACAGCAATGCAAATATTTGGAAGAAGAGTTATTTCTTGTTTTAAGCTTTCCCTCTTCTCTTGTCTCCCAGCCTAGAGAGGTGACTCCTCAAAAGTTTATTGTAGGCAATATGACTTCTAATATCTGCATTTCTTTACTTCATTTATACACACACATATATATATACATAGCACATATATATGTAGCACTTACAGTTATATGTATCTCCATACAGCTAAATATAGCCAGAAGGAATTTGGAACGTATATGTGCGCTCCAAGTGCTTTCTGGCTACTTATTGCTTAGCATTAAGATGAGGGGCTCACTAAAAAAAATTTGATAATTTATTACTGAAAGGAATTGTGAGAAATAAGCAGAACTGAAAATTACTTTTTTTTTTTAAATGGTGACTAAGAATATTGGTGATATTTTATCTTGTACCTCCAATAGCTGCCGTTTTCCTGATGCCTTCATTCGAATTGTGGCCATTCTTTCTGCCAAGACTGTGAGAGTGGACTGCAATGCCATCTGATCAGCACCTTCTGCATCCAGTGGTTCTGAAACAAGCTCCTGGGCTAACGATGTCTGAAGCTCACTGATTTCTTCTTGCAACATGAAAATCTCATCCATCAAAGCCTATTTAGAAATGAGAGCAGAGAATGCATTTGCTTTGCTTACCAGTGAGAAGAAAGGATTTCAGGAGGCCCTGACTAAATATAAAATTCAAGACAACTATCCCGGGGGAGCATGAGGAACACAGAGTAGTGCAGAGCATCACTGCTGGTATGGTAGAGATAGTATTCCAAAGAACTGAGTCCTGCTTTTAGAGGATTAAGATAGGATCATGTATCTGGTTACTTAAATATGGATTCATTTACATATCTTGAATTTCAAACATATCACAAGGAATTATTTTGGAAATTGGAAATTTATTCTTCCAATAAATTATCTGCAGGGCATTCTAACATTCATGGTAAAGATAATGAACAAGTATGTGTGTGTTCATGAGAGAAAAATAGGTGCATATGTTAGCTTCCAGCCTAAAATGTTCTAACTGGACAAAGAACATCCAACTACAGATGTAAATATTCAGAGATTTACTCCATGGTGCAAATTAAGTTCCTACTCATTCGTATACCATGAATCGGTTTTCAAGATACATACAGAAGGATGGCAGGCTACCAATACCTTTGAGGCAATACTTTACTTTCATATCTGACAGAATATATGCACTGGATACATAAAACATCACACAGTGCTACAAAAGCCTAATGTCATCCTTTTAAAGTCATGGAGTTTCTGTTGAAATGAGAACTGGCCCCCCATATAGATTCAAGGTATCAGATAGAAGACTTAGGTGATTAAAACTTAGACGTATGTCAGATGGGTTATATAATAAAAAATTCACTTATTATTCAGAGCACTATTTCTTGAGACTTCGCCTGTGAGGGAATTTTTGTGTGCTTTTGGTTTGTTTTGTTTAACAAGGTGAAGTTTATTTTGATCAATATACAATACATCAGTATTAGTTACAATCTTAGTAAATCTGGCAACATTATAAATATTCTTCAGCAATAATGCTGAAGAACAGTATGTATAGCTGTCATTGGAAATAATCTTGCATAACAGTTTTTACTGAAAATTTCAATTAGACAAACTCTTATGATCTGTACTACTTCTTTCAAAAGGGCTCCTTATTAAAAGAATCCTCAACACACTACCTTTAGAACAGCAGGAAGCCCAGAAAGGCCAGACATACAGTTAACAGAGAAGGTTCATGCGTAGCATGAACAAATGTGTATGGTGGAGGTATCCAGCCATGAAGAATGTTACCCTCTAAAAAACAGAACAAAAGATATGCAGGCAATGTGCACTCTCCCCCAACTCTTCACATGTAAGATTTTACCTGATGCTCAGCCATCTGGCTCTCTGGGCTTTTGGCTGGTTCCAAACTCTCATTTAGTTTGATTTCAGTGGTCTCCATCTTTGTGGATATACACTGGAGTGAGTCCTGATACTTCTGTTGACGCTCAAGAGCTTCATAGAGTGTGCGCTGCTTTTCACTGATCTGAAGAATAATGGCAAGTGTAAATTCTGACCTCTCACACAGGATTTGCTATTTAGTCTGCTTCTTATACCCCAAAGCTTGAGACTAAAGCAAAAAAACTTACAACAACTTTTCAAGACTATAAGTTATAAAGAAAACATCTCTATTAGTAGTATTTATTTACTTAAATTCCACCAAATTCTAGGTTCTGTTGCTGAAAAAAATGGAGATTAATAAAGCAGGGAAAACCTATGCACATTCTTGTGCATTATTTTAGATTTCATGCACTCAAACATGGATGTGCACTATTTGCTAGACACATAGTTCTTAATACCCAATAACAGCTACTGTGCCTCTGAAAGGAATTAAGATTTATAGCCTCTGATCAAATCTCTGACCATTTTCATACATCACTGAATGATTATGCTACAAAACCACACAGAAATGTGTTGACTCAGTATTTGGACAAACTGGATTCTTGGGCCTTTTTTGCCAACTCATGCAGCACGATTTGGTATCTTTATTAGATTAAGGAATATAGTCTGTCAATAGCCAATATTTCTGAAGACAACTACCAGCTTTAATGACTCTGATTTTTCTTAATAGAAGTCCATCTTGCACAGGCTTTCAAACAAAGAACAAAAATAATATATCACAACTAAAAATTCAAGTAACCATCTGAAAACCAAAAACTGCAGAGACTATTAGCTGAGCTAGGTATTTGAATTTTATTCCTTACAAGCTAGCCAATTATTTTGAAGCCTCCAGCTGAAAACTTACCACATTTTTCAGTGTTTCCCAAGAACGCTGCAAATCATCCAATTTGGCACTAGCTGATGATTCTAAGCCTGGCTCATAAAACTCTTGGGTGGCTGAGGTGCTGGGTTGAATTTTAGCGGCTTCTGTCTGCAACTGTTCAGCAGATAAGGCTCGGTAATAAGCAATGTCCTACAAGCACGAAGTACATTACTGCACTTTCAATTGCACATTATTGCAGACTATCCTCCCCATAGTGCCCCACCACATACATCCATTAAAATAAAGCCCACAAAGCCAAAACCACCAGGAAACCTCTGAATAACACGGTAAATCAATATTTAATAGTAGCAGACTGTTTTGGACCTTCACTATGATGAGGATTTTGGGCGCATTTTTTTCATGTTCTTATTAGCTAAGAAGTGCAGAAGGCAACTGTGGGCATTCATGGAGAGGGTGGGAGGAGAAGGGCTATAAATGGGAGAGTTGTTTCAGCATCATCACAACTACACACGAGGGAAAACCCATCACAAAAGACAGTGGGTTATGGTGCTGTAGGTGGCAAATACCACCCCTATTGAACACTCTAACAGAGAGAGCAGCAGAAGAACCTAAAAGGAATATGTTGAAGGACTGGTAAATGAGGCAAGAAAGAGTATGAAGCATCAGCTTATTGTAAGCTTTCAAACAAACAGGGAGCCTCAACAAACTTATTAAAGATATTGAGAAAAGGGACCAAAAGTGCTAAGGAAATGGGCAAATGTTCAAACCACCAATGAAAATTCAGAATGGAATTATTTCTCACCAGAACTTCTATACTTAGTGTATGGAGATTTCTTCAACTGTTGCAGATGACAACTGAAAACATCTACAGAAAATGTAGAATTAAGGAAACAAGTACAGTATCTATACTTAGGTCAGGAAAGCAGACTTGATGACAAGGATTATTTAAAACTGAAACCATGTATGACAGTTAGCAACACATTATTTGGGAGGTGAAAAATGCTGCCTTCAAGGGACAGAGCAAAGCAGACAGAAAAAGGCTATTTTCAGGAGTGCCCAGCGACAGGAACAGAGGCAATGGGCACAAATAGAAGCACAGGAGATTCTGTCTGAATATCAGGGAACACTTTTGCTTTTAGGGTGACTGAGCACTGGGACAGGTTGCCCAGGGAAGCTGGAGGGTCTCCATCCTTTTAGACACTCAAAATCAACCTGAATATAGTCCTGGACAACATGGTTCAGCTTGAGGAAGGGTGTTGGGTCAGATGATCTCTGGAGGTCCCTTCAACCTCAACCATTCTGTGATTCTGTACAGATGTATAAAATTAGGTACTAAACAAGACTTATTCTGAGGTACTGGATCTCAGAGCACAATAAGGATCGTAATTTGCAACAGAATGCAAATATGTTATCTGATACCATGAGTGAACACACAAAACCAGACAGGCTCTGAAGAGCATAGAAACCAGATCACTCCCATCAAATAGTCCAAAAGTGTCAGATGAGGTACTTCTTCAAAGACAATAATTGGGAAATTTGAAAAATTTAATGATGAAGGTGCTACAATCTCCAGGAGTCTGCACAGAATAGGTAACAGCTTAGCACAGCATTAAGTACTGCAATTTCAGAATTTTTCACTCTGACCACAAGTGATCTTTCCAAGTAATGGTGAAAAGTTGCATCAGTGGGGGCAACTTCTCATTTTGCCTTGCCTGAAGCTACTCTCCACCCTTTGCTAGTCCTCTCTTAAGGTCAATGCTTCTGTGACCCCTTAACATGGTTTTCAGAATAAAGGGTTTGCTTTCACAGAGCAGGAAAACCAGTCCCTTTCCCCATCTTTTCAATTGCTTTCTGGAGCATACAACATAGCAGCTTCTCTTTGGCAGAGCTTTCACCTGATGATAGCAGGAATCCAGATGTTCATGCAAGTAAAAGAATTTGTTGCCCCTATAAAGGTCCTATTATGTCATAGCTGTTTTTATGAAAAGTAGCCAATGAACAGTAGTCAAGTTTTGTTGTTAAATGTAGGGGCAAAAGGGTGTGTTTAGATTTTATAAGATATGTAAGGAGAGCTGAGGAACCCTACATGAATATTCATACGGGAAAGAGAAAGAATCCTTAAGTAGGCTGTGTACAAGGAGATAGAAAAGCATTTAACATTGACCCAGTGCATAAGACTGGAATCACAGGATCAGCTGTGGCCTACACGGAATTGTGACAACACTTCAGCTTTTCCAGTTCAGTTGCTCTGCATTGTGTATCAGGAAGACAAGTTTTTAAAAGTGCATCAAATTTTAATCAACTACATCTTTGGGTAAGTGTAAGAAGATCTATCCCCAAAGGATTCTCATTCAGTACTGTAGCACAGATGAAGTGTCTAATTTTGCTAAACATCAAAATGAACTGCATTTCAGGACTGTTAACTATTGCCAATATTTTACATATTATTAAATTTCTCAGAGTTTCCAATGCTAACACGTTATAGTTCTCCCCTCCCCTGTTGTTTTTAGAGGAGGTTCTGAAAAAGAATAGGCATTTTTTAAACTTATAATAGTGCCAGGATTGTCACTTCCTTTTATTTCTGCTCTTGTTTTAATCTCTTTCAATACATAACCCCCTTACTTCAGTAATAAGCAGCTGGCACTTATTTTATATTTTCATTACTTGTTAGAAATATAAAAACAGTATAGAGACACCTGAATTCAGACTAGCTATTAAGAGATACTCATAAACTGATGAAAGACTACAGATAGTTATTTGGGACTCAGGAATGAAAAAGCAGTCTTAACACCCTCCTCAGCTGCCCCTTCAGAAGAGTTTTACATTTTTTTCTAAAGACTAAATTCATGTTATTCTTCGCTTTCTAGAGTTCCTGCTCACATTTTCTTCTGGTAGTTTGCAGGTGGTCTTCCTGCGAGAAATTAGTTCTTAACTCTGGCTACTTTTTAAAACAAAATATTTCCAAATGATTTTGCTGATTTGCTCTAAAAATACAAAATGTTTATAACTTACATTTGAGCTCCTACCTCACTAATGACTAGGATATTTTTTTTAACCAACTGTCTTTCCTGAAGTCTCCCTGGGCACTCATCATGACCAGCACTGGCAGTTTCATAGCTTCTTTAATCTCATGTGAAGGTGAACTTAAGAATTTCATAAGTAAACCACTGCATTTTGGAATGTTCTTCCGCTTGTTGTTTAATACATGCCATTCATTTCAACATTGACCACACTGAAGCAAACTTCTGCTCTAAGTTTTTAAGTTTATTGTAACAGCATCAACTTTATGTCTCTCAAAAAATCTTCTGCTAAATGAAAGACAATCTTTTTGCTCATTTTTTGTACGAGTAAATCACTTATTCTAAAACTTGTGTTTTGGTGTCAGCTCATGGTGCAACAGCATCTTCACTGTGCTTTTTTATTGTCTGAGTGACTGGAGCTGTTTGACTTGTTTTACATTTTTAGAGAAAGTAATGAACTGACATTGGCTTTGTTGATTAGGAAACAAACTGCTTTTGGTCCTTAAACTTCTTCGCTAATTAAAGGTGTCATAGGACTTCTATGCTGAAATATATAGATGCCTTTCTACTGTAAGTAAACTTCACAGGGAACTTTCTGATTTTCTAAAATAATAGGACACTAGAAAAATCTTTCTTATGCATTATACATTCTTTTTTTGTGCACCCCTGATGATTTTGTCACCACTCATATTATATTAGTATTCTTTCTTAGATCTTATATTTAGCAACTTCTATAGCACCATATGCATTTCTGAAATTAACAGAAGGAATCAATGAGCATCTTGCTCAGACTTGTCTAATTCTACTCAGCAATGGGACACAACACATTCTAACCTTCAAGTCTGCAAGGGTCAACTTTGGAAGCAGTCACAAATGCAAAACTAACCCATCAGCTACAAAGTCCAGAACATGGTGAATTCAGTGAGGTGATAACAGCTTCTAAGAAACATGTCTAAGCTTCTAAAGCATAACTTTATGGGCATGATGCTCAATGTGCTGGCTCAATGTTAATCAATTGTTAATCAATGTTAAAACATTTTAATCAATACTAATACACACTTGCTCCTATTAGAAGTGCAAGAGCCCTCAGTTTTGATTTAAAATCTAATGTTGGTTATTTAACTGATCTGCCTCATTGGCACTTAAAATAGACTGCCATGAAAATGAACAATGCTGGAATGAAGAGTACATGAAAAAAACCCACATGAAAGTTAATAACTGAAATGGTATTAAGTGGAAGGTATCAGGCTGTGACTTTAGAGCCACAATGGCAATGGTACAGTAAGATAGGATGGATATGGACATAATGCAATGTTTCATTGTAGGGAGTACAAAAGGCATTTTTTCTCAGGGTGCAAGATTCCATTGACTACTACTGAGAAAATAAAAATTAGGTGATAAGCAGAAAACACTGGTGACATCACAACTGTCACTTAAAATTTATTTTTAAAAATAATTATTAGCTCTAACACCAGTTTTATACAATTTCAACTCAGAAGTCAGTATCTGTATCCATTTTGAACCAGAACCTGAAGGTTCAGTTTGGTAAGAGGTGAAGCCTCAGTTCCTTGGAGCTATAGCTAAATATTGTCTCAGAGGATTAAATAAACCACCTGTGGAATGGAACCATGTATGTCTGAGATAAAAGCTGAATGAATGCCAAGAGAGAGGTACCTGGTTAACAGAAGCATCTGTATTAGCCACAGGTGAGGGAGAGCGACAGGCAGGTGGAGAAGAAATCTCACTGTTGGTTCCCTCCTCCCCAGACTCCTCAGTGACAGGGGAGAGCAGCGTGTGACAGCGACCAGCAGTCATCTGCCACAGGAAAAGCAACCCCAGAGCACAGGAAGAAAATCAGTTACCTCAGCTGAGGCTTGACTTAGACTGAGATCAAAATAACACATGGCCAGAATTACTATGACATTAATTAGTCATGCTTCATGCTCCTACATTTACCAGTTTAGAAATCTGTTGAATAAATAGTCTCATTTACATGTCATACTTCAGTATGAAAAGGCTCTCCTGTACCCTAATGGATTTAAAAGACAATGTAGAGCAAGCAACTCAATAATAACAAATTCAGGTTTGCTTAAATGTCTTCTAATGCAATCACTGCTGCATACAGAAATACTGAGGGGAGCTACAAAATACTGCACTTTTTGTCTCAGTATCCAGGTCTGGTTAGAACAACAAGGAAGAGACTTGAAATATACAATATACACAACCCAGTATTCAAACAGAACCTTCTTCCTTCCCCAATGTTGCTACAGAGGGATAAATCCTGAAGTCTAACACTCAGACAAAAATCCCAGTAGCATCAGCAGAATGTTTGTAATGAGACCCAGTTAGAAACAAACAAAAGCAAAGTAAGTCAAACATTAGGCCTGTGGCAGTACTTAGACAGCTTTCATCTCCAACGCACTCATCTGCGAATACAGCAGCATACTGTCAATTATCACACCAATATTTTAATGTGTGAAAAGTCTATACACTGCAACATCTAATGAAATAATATTTATTCTGGTTTTGTTCCTGCAACTCATCAATTTCTTAGCATTTGTTCTTGAACGCTGATAACTAAAAAAAAAAAAAAAAAGCACAGTATTTGCATATTTTTGGACACAATATTCACGCATTTGTCTGTTAAATAACTTCATCCTTTATCAACAAGTCTTGAAAATCCATATAAAGCAAAATACAGTAAAGGGAAGCTGCAACTTGTTTGGTTTGCTACACTACAGCCATTTCAAAAGCTAAATGTAGGTGTGAGCTGTGGCAATTTGCTACAGAGAGATGTTGTAATGATGCAAGAGGAAGCAGCTCAGATAATGAGTACAGTGACCAATAGATTGCTTACCATCACCACCGAGGGATGAGTGGGGTGTGCTGGGAGGAGGTCGGAATCCAGTTCCTCCATTCCCTCGGACAGCCCCTCCACTTCTGTCACTGTCAGCAGCATGGTGGCATGTTTTGCTTTCATTGTCAGCATCTTGCACTTGGAATTCAAAGAAGCAATTTGCTCCTGGTATCCTTTGATCTTCTGAGCCAGCTCCTGAGAAAACATTTTTTTTCCCCTAACGCTGATGCAGCCGGGAAAGGCCACAGGACCGGCAGCATTTCAGCTTCCGCGGCGAACTGACGCTGCCCCTCCAAGCGCAGCCAATACCACGGCAGCGCTGCCGCTCTGCTGACGAGCAGGATGTCGCCGGCGGAGAGACCCAGCCGGGCGCGTCCGGCTGCGCTGCGAGAGCGCCGAGCGGCGGCTGCGAAGGCTCCGTGTGCGCGGCGCCGCGGAGCGCAGCGAGGGAGCGACGCAGGGACGCCTCACGTTCGCATCCTGCCTCAACCTCAGCCCACGTCTGTAAGCTTCACGCTGCAGCAAAGGGGAGCGTCTCTCCCTCTTCCTGTCCTCCCCAGCTCCTGCCCCCACCTATTTTCATTTATGTGAGGAAGATGAAGCTCCCCTGCATAGTGCATGCCAGGGAAATGAGGTCATGTAGTAGCCACAACTGCAAAAAATGCCCCATTCAACTCTCACCAGAAAGAATGAATTGTCCAAACAATAACTCACAGGGTCTAGCAGGCTCAAATGCGATAGGGACAATCAGACACATAGTAAGATTAAAGGCAGACTGGATTGCTTTTTGTCACTGTTTGGATAAGGTGTATTTCAATCTTGTTTTGGTTTTGTGTAAGTCTGAGCTGGAGCTGCACAGGACTAACCTTTCTTTGGAAAGGGATGGGGAATCTGGCTCAAAGCAGAGTATATTTTAAAATATTGGGGGGTTTATGCTTAGGAAATGGTCTACTTTTGTGGCCAAACACCATCGTAAGCTTAAGAGTTTTTAGACAAGAAAGATGAAAAAGAATAGCCTTATGATTATTCATAAGTGTCTTGTCTTCTCTCCTACCCTACCCTGTTGCCCTGTTCAGTGTCCAGTTTCAAAGCTTTCAATTAATATACTTCAAGTTAAAAATGGTGGAAATGTTTCATATTTCTGCTGAAGTTCTTGCTCCTGTCTCCCTAGATGCTCAGTGACAAGTTTGAGTTTTGATCTATAAAGTGAAAACATTTGTATAAGCTTGCCTACTAAATCAGTGATTATTTGTTCAAGTATATATTTCTGCTTCCTTTTTATATCCGCTTTTACTTCTTCAAAATCCTCAAGTTTTCAAGGAAAAATAGCAATAGCAGTTGCAAGATCTTGTAGGCATAATAATATATTATTACAATATCTTTTCCAAAGTAAATAAGACTGCTGATAAATAAAACTTCTGGCTGTATGAAATTTTCATGAAGAAAATTCCTCAAAATTACAGTGCACAAAACTCACTGCAAGAAATATCAAGTTAGGAATTGAAACAGCTCAAAGACTGAGGATGATACTTCACTACTTGAGCTTCAATGGCACCTTGTCACCATCTGTCATGTCAGCAACAAAAGGACTTCTCTTGGAGCTCCAAAGCTTTCCTTGGAAACTAAGAGAAGTCTTGATTATAAAACATCAAGCAGAAGAGTCAAAAACCAAACTGCAATCAAATCAAACCACAAATTTAGTGTCTATCAGCTTGAATAGTTATTTGCTCTTTGGCAAATACCAGTCATTCACTAATGCTCAATGAATGACATATCTGAACCTCAGTAGAAAATTACTGTCATTCAGTATACTCACTTTATTCCATCACATTACTGAAGTGCAATGACACTTGTGGTATTAATGTCTAATGCACTGAGTATCTAAAATACCTCTTTTAACTGGAAACAAGGAAAAGTAAGCAAAAAGTGTGATTGCAAAAGAAAATTAAAAGTAATAAAGCATCTTATAAAGGCAATGTCCCACGAGGTATTGTATTATTCATTAAAATAATTAACAAGTATGGAGATATTTGCCCACTTTCTTATCTGAAATTCTAAAGAAACATGGGTCAGTAGACATGTACTTATGTACATTTATATTACAACAAGCTTCCTAAAAATCAAGATGTAATTTCCTTCTACTTTCATCCTTCCTCTCATTTTAATTCTAAATATAGCTTCTGTAAATGTCCCTTTAAGTTCCTTCACATACAGACTTAAAGAGGGAATGTGGTAACTGATATTTTCTTAAATTAATAACAAACCTAACCAACATCTTGACAGACTTGACTTTTGAAGTAGTATAAAAATATATAGTTCAGAATATCCACTTCATGGTTTGCTGTTTCACAGGTATTTAGCAGAGAAAACATGAGACAAAAATATGTTTATCTCAGTCTTTCAAAACCCCTTACCCCTAAATGTGGGAAGCTTGCAAGTATGAAGTCTGTCTGTTCTGGCTGATGCCAATATGTGCATTAGCATAAAGCTGCTATCTTCCTGCAGATGTTTAGGACCACTCCTAGCTACTAAACTTGCTCAAATGCACATGAAACTTCAAGCTGCCCCATTTTTAATTCCTTCCTGCCTGCGGCACCATTCCTTCCTCCAGCAGTATTACCCTGAATTGCTGAAGTCACTCTCCTTCATCTGCTGTTCCAGAACATTTGAATAGAGAATAGTAGCATTATCAATACTAAAAAAACGGAAGTGTTTGTTTAGGCAAACTGCTCTTGAATTTATACTAAGTAACTCCTGTAACAATTAGATAAATGAGAAACACATGTAACATTTGGGTATATTACACAACAGGAATAGCTTTAATTCAAAGGTAAAGAAATGGTGCCATCTGGTGCCAAAAGAGACACAAGGAGATTTTTTTATCCCAATAATTACACAACAGACAGGTAGGAGGGGAAAGGGTCTCAGGAGGAGCTCTCAAGGCAGCACAGCAAGAAAACTGCAAATAGGCTATTCTGACTTATGATCCATGAATTTGTGGGCAGGACCCGCAACTCCAGAGAACAAAAATCTTCCCAACAAAGACTTTGGAGTGAATGGAGCAGTTTTCCTCCAAATCTATGATGGATTTCTTTTGACTCAAGTCTCTTGGTATTCTTTACAGACTGTCACTGGGATGAAAATGAGCAAGTACTTCAGGATATTAATGTGTATATGTACTTTAGGATATACATACGTACATATGGATTACCAAACTAGTTGTGATTATCTGACAAACTGCTGAACTTTGACTTCAGGGACACTCCTCACTCAAATTCTAATGCTAACTGTCCCTTAATTTTGCAAAGCCATTGCTTATCATAATGTTGTCCAAAGGTTAGAATATACCTAACTGAATGAACAAATGAATTCTCTCCACTGTACCAACAGCAGGAGTTTCCTATCTGTTATTAAGTCTATCTGCTTAACTAGCCTTGAGGACGTCTGAAAAGCAACTCAGCTAACTTATGACTGTTGCTTATGAAAAGTTGTTTGGGTCAGTAAGCTGCCACTGAGCCCAGTGTTTGGATGCATTTTGGCTCTCATACCTCATTATGTGAAATCTGGACCTGGAGTTCCTGGATGTTGCTGGTTGCTATTGGCTTGTCTTGGATCTCGCGATGGGCACTCTCTATCATCTGCTGCAAATGTTTCATTTCTTGCTCATATTGCTCATATTGAACCACTGCTTCCTAGAGAAGGGAAAAAAAGATTTGAGTGTCTATATGAAAATTAGTTTTTACTTAGTCTAAGCATGACAGATCTCCCTCCTGAAGTGGAAAAAATTTACACCTGGCACTCACATCTTGATAAGCAAAGCAGGAGTATAGTCAGGAAAAGGTCTATTCATAAATATTGTGAACTGCAATGATTTGAATGGTTTCTTTTATTTAAGTACTTTCCAAAACCACAGTCCACATAACCTGATATTTTAGATTTCCAATGTAACGTGCTATAACTTCTGATTCAACAAGTGCCTGAACCAAACATACCCACAAGAAGATAGCCTTGCTTAGTCTCATGGTTTTACTATGAAGCATTTTCATTTGCTTTTTCACTTTAGGTGTTCATTTATAACTATAAGAAAAGCTTAGATTTTACAGAAAATACAACTGGGAGAGGATTATGAAGATTGATTCAGATAATTATCCTACCAGCGTAGTCTCAGTTCTTTCTATTACAGATGCATGACCTATTTTTTAAATTTTCAGTGTGACATTGTAACCTTTCTTGTATTTAGGTACCATTAATTATCCTTATCATCAAAAGTCTCTTCTGTTATCTAACTTGAAACTTTGTAGTTGCACCCTAGCCTATGGAATATGCTATGTATATTCCTATCACTAAATAGCAGAGAAGAAAAGCTTATTCTCTTCTTTGGAAATACTTTTCACATGTTTAATTATAAATCCAAACTATCAAACAGAATCTAGCTTACTAGTATTTAGCAAAACTTAAAAATACAAATTTACTAGATGTTGAATGATTCCAAAATCAGAAAACAAATATATATAAATCATAAATAAGGAAAATGAAAGTAATTATTTTCATACTAGAAAGTTATTTAATTAATTCAATAGTTTTTATGCAATCTTCAGAAGCAGCTGATGTTACAATATTATACTAATTTTATTAACTGAACATATATATTATAAAATTAACCTGCATACAATTTTATCTTAGTTATTTGTCTAGTTAATCCTAACAGCATTGCAAAAATCATAGCAGTATCACGGAGAGGTGAGAGTTTGATGAGTAAATCAACAATTAACACAGTCATGAATATGAAAATCAGGAATAACTGACTTAGTGGGGAAATTCCTAATGGTACTATGGAACAGAGGAATGCAGAGACACAACATTCTATGTTTTCATCACAGTTTGGATGTCACTGTTCGAGTTCCTCTGAGTAACTCGTGGTTGGAGTTGCACTTGCCTGCATGATGTTGCACTGCTGAATGGCGGTGTGCTGCAGGCGGCTGGCCTCCTCCTGGAGCTGCAGGGCACTGTGGCACATGGGCAGGCTGGTGACCACCTCCTCGGGAATCCTCAGGGCACTCTGGCACTCTTGTACTGCCTGAACTTTTGGCTTCAGCGACTCCATTTCAGACAACAGATGCTAGAAGAAAAGTCAGTGCCACAATAAGCCAGTTTTTCAGAACCATCAGAGCACTTCATGCAGCTAGAGTCAAATAATGGTATGCTCAAGCAAGAAAAGAAAAATTTTATCTATTTTTCAAATTGAATGTAATTAGACACACTTTCTCTGGAACTGCTCATTGTGAAATGAGCATTCTTTTAAAGATTGTTTACGCAAAAAGCCCATAAACTACATATAAAAATAAGTAATGGAAAAGCATAGTAGTACCTATTTCTAAGTGTCTAAGTAAAAAAATATTTCTATTAACAGATTTGAAAAAATAGATTTACAAAATCCACAAATTGAAGCAGCACAAGAGTAACTTATCTATACACATATCTCAGTGTTAAAATCTGAGTGGAACTCACTACTGGCACACAGAAGCACATTTTCAAAACAGCAAATTAATCCCACTGTATTCACAACCTTCCTTTGAAAATATAAACCATGGCTAAAAATGTTGCTTAAAATTCAAAAGACAAACAGAAAGGAGCACAGCTACACAGAATCCTTTTTCTCTGAATAATCACAAGCTGGACGCCTTTGTTAATAGTGCCTGTTCCATACACAATGTCCAATCTGTCTGTTCATATGCATGAGAAGGGTCTAAGTGCAATGGCTGGAGAATAGATTTGATTATCACTCTTTTTATCTACAGGGAGGAGTTCAGTGTATGTAGAGATAGGTAAAGAAAAACAAAAACAAAACAAAAAAAAAAAAAAAAAAAAAAAAAAGAAAAGGAAAAGTCAAAGTCGATAAAAAGGGCCTTAGCATATTAGAAAAAGACTTTAGATTCCATAGATATAAATCAGCTGGACAGTGAGGCAAACTGGTCATCTCCCTTCCCCTATAGCACATGCAGAAGGATAGCTAAGTGGTCTGAAGTGCATACTGATGAGAGGATTGTGGTTTGTTTTTTATTTCTGTGCTTTCATGACATATGGTGGATAATCTAACCAGGGTTTTGGTATAATGGCCTATTCCTCAGACAGCACAGGTGGGGCTTCTCCTCTGTCAGGCCCCATACTGCTGGCAAAGGGTGTTTTTATTGTGCAGTCTGCACCCAGAAGCACTCTGGGGGCTGTGTGCCAGCCAAGCACTTTCCAAGATCCCCTCTCTGGTCTGGTGAAACAGGTGGAGAGGGGCTACAGCCCCTTTCTTTACAAAAGAAACTCATACTGTGAGATCTGCCAGAGCCAGGACAAAGTGTACACACAAAACCCAGTGTAAACTCTAGGTTCCTTTATTCTTATGGTGGGTGATGTGTTTCACTTACACTCTTTAAGGTCACCTTCTGAAATCTGTTTGCAAGTCCCAGAATAAAGACTGCATATTTTAATGAAAAGGACAATTTGTGCAAATGTACCTTTCTTCCATATGTTTTTCTGCACATTTTAATCCTACAGAGAACCTGCTGACATCCAGTTTTCACTGGCAGACCGAGACAGTGAAATCTCCACATTAGCTTGCAGACAGAAACACGTCTTAAACTCAGAAAGCTATAACTTTCCTTATTTTTCCTGTTAAGAGACTGAGACCAAAACTAACAAACTGACAAATTTCCATAGCAGATCAAATGCAATAGAGAAAGTCAAAATATCTTATGGAAGTAATTCAACTAAGCATGCAAAAATGTAACTGGTCTTAAGGAAACCTGAATTGTCTCCTAGTGCTCCAGATTACTACTGGAGAAGCTACCAACAAGCTGTATCATTGCATCTCTATCTGCAAAAGGATGATAACAATCTAGACTTCCTTTTGGAATACTTTAAGAACCGCTTGACCAAAAGCACTAGATAAGAATTGGGGTTTATTACAATTATTAATATGGATTAAAGTGATTAGATGCACACTTCTCAGAATTGCATCATAAAGAATTATACTTCAACCACTCCCTCTGAGGGAATGATTCTTCTTGTTCCATCCATTATTTCCTTGGCAGTAATTTGGGGCAGTGGAGCTACACTCGGAAACAGTGACCCACCTAAGGAACACAACAACCAGTCTCATCAACATTCATTATCCTTTGTGTATGATCACACTATTAAAATGCTAACACTGAGGTCCTGGTCTTATACCTGTCTGTGAGAAAGTTGCTCTTTCAAGCTCAAATGCCCAAGCTCTGGAGAGGTCAGCATGGCTTGGGCTTGCTCCAAAGCAGCCTGTAGGGCTCTCAGCTCAATTTCAAATTTCTTCATATCCTGTAATGTAACATTTGATTCAGGGATGAATAATAAGAAAAAAAGAAATCACAATAAATATGTATGTCTGGATTTTGCATTTAGATACAGTGCAAAAAAAATTTCCTATTTTAGACAGTTAATTTTAAATGTTTAAATATTAGATAGAAATACTAGTCATATGACAGTCTAGAAAAAGAGATTGCAAAGGCAGTTATTATTTTAAGTACTTCAATGTCAAATACAACATATACTTTCTAGAACTGAAAAAGCAAGTTCAGTCTTTTCACTGCACTCCGTTGTAGAGGTAGGCCTTACACTATGGATTTTTGGTCTGGCCCAATACTGATCTACATTAATAAATAACAGCATTTAGATAATATTTAAGAGAAGAATAAAGGAAATAGCAGAATGTAAGCATCAACAAATACACATTTCAAGTATCTAAACATAGGGGCTCTGTGCTATTTGAGACACACCATTATCCCAGATATATCCATCCAGAAAGAGCACTGATAACAGGACCTGCAGAAATCTAGTGCTCATCTGAGTCAGGACCTGAAGGCAGTATCTTGAACAGCGCAAGACACCAGACTTTAGACAACAGTCATGCCCTGTATAGACCACAGATTATCTTTCCTGCTAATAATCTCAGTAGTATGATGCATACACCACCCTAGCTGCCAGCTAGACTTAGAAAAACTGCTTTCAGTTACCTTGGCAGCATCTTGGAGGTTTGGTAGCTGCACTTTGATAACCTGCTGCAATTCCTCCGTCCGCCGCCCCAGTTCCAGCACTTGCTGTGACATTTCTTCAGTACAGTATACACTTGCCAGGTAATCAATTCTCTCGCTCATGGCCTCAAGATCACCGTGAATCTCTCCAGACTCATCAAGAATGCTCTAGATGGAGACATAAGCAAACTGAATGTCAGGTTTGTGACTCAATGACACATATCTTTTAAGTATATTTCTGTTCTGCAAACTCTTCAGTATGTTCCCATTTGTAAGCCTAAAATTAAGTTCCACCAATTTCTGGTAAGGCTTAGGCAATATGCTTAGTTCTGAATGTATGCTTCACTTATCGAGACTGGGAAACAAAAGATTAAGTCATGAAGCTTCAGCAGCTATCCTTACCAAAACATTAATTTTAGTGTTTTGCTATACACACTTGTGTGTAAAAATACAATATATGCAATCTATGGACAAGATTTGTTCTGGAAGCCTGATGCACCTAATAGAAAGTAGCAAAAAACACTTGGGTGCAGCGTTATAGCACGGCAGGAGTCGTTAATGCTGCCTAAAAAAATTGCTGCCCAAGTATCACGTGGGATGGCATTGGTTAAGCCTGTATTATCAGATTTTGAAGCAGGGAAGAAGCCATAGCAAAACCAAAGAAGAAATTCTGTCTCCAGCTTTCCTCAGGATAAATTGCCTGGAGGTTCCAATTCAGAATACAAAGTGTGACATACTACACTGCACTAACAGACGAGAACGCAACTGACAATTAGGTAATGTATATATAAACCCCATAGTTTATGTAGTCTTATTTTGGTATTACTGATATACGATTATCTTATGATACTTGGATTTCTTTCACATGGTCATGTAACACCAGGCAAGCTTGAACATTATAAAAATGTCCCACTGATCTCACACACACATTCCACACAGACACACACACAAATTGCACAATTACAGGGACAGCAAATTACTCTGATGCGAAACGTTCACAAAGCAATTGGAAGAAACTCTTCCATTAGTTATCAGTTTGAGAATATTTGGTATAAAATTAATTAGCTGAGAACAAAGGTTCTTCCAATTTAGCATAATGGAGAAAGAAAAAAAACCCAAACTGAAAATCGTGTTGGATTAACTAAAGCTTTAGAGTATGAGCTGCAATAATGTGCTTGGTGTAACAGAAATCAGTGTATAGACACACCATTTAGCCAAAAGCCTCCGTGAAACCAATCACAGTAAACACAGAGATCAACTTTGATTCACTTCTTTTTATTCCACAATATGTTTTAATTTCAGTCTTAAAAAAAATTGTCCAAAAGCAATTAATCATTTTAATTAATCATTTTAACTCTATTGCTTCAAAAATAACTTCTTATATACACTGCCTTTTAAATGTCATAGCTCACATAATCACCTGGTAGGCTTTAAACTGATCACGAAGCTGAGAGGAAGAATTCCATGTTATACTACCATGCACTAGGATATTTGCTTTCTCAACCCATTTCAATATGAACTCCAGCATCTCATTGTATTCTTCCAAGTGTGAAGCAGCCTGGATAAAAGAAAAATTTACTTAAGCCCAAGATGTAATTTTGCACAATTCTCAAGAGGATGAAAAAACTAATTTTCTTTCCTTCACTGTTTTAACCTGGGGATCATTTTAACAACTTTTCCTTGCTGTTTTATATGATTTAATTTCTTATGTGATTATGGAGTCAAAATAGGTCTGTTGCCAGTAATAAGATTATCTGTTTTGGGGAAAAAAAGGCACTGTAAGAATGTAGGTCACACTGGGAGAGTCCATTGATGCTTAAATATATCCCTAGAGGGTACACTCCCAGAGCATATTTTAGCCTCATATGTAAGTTCCAAAATACCTCCTCTTTCAGTTTGTGGCTCAACTTCCTAGTTTGATATGTCTCTTTCCATTCTTTCTATTACATCCTCCAAATCACCTTTTTTTTTTTTAACAGTCTGCTTTGTCCACTTAGTCTGCTATATTTCCAAACATGAAATTCTGCACTATTTCAAAATACAGGATAAAAGTTCTGCTTTCTGATTAATCCAATTTCTATTTACAAAGTACTCATAAATTCCATTTTTTTTTTTCAGCAGGAATAATATCACTGATGTTCATTAATTTCCTCTTAAGAAAGGATGGATCAAATCCCAGGTGACTAAACTGTATTTGCAAGCAGTTTTCAATACCATTTTTTATGACAAGTGGATTTCTTACTGCTGAACAAAAATATCCTAATATTAAATCCCTTTACCAATTACCTTTGACTGATTTCTTACTTTAACAATGATTTTCTATCTCTTCTTAAAAACAATTTTTTCAAGGAAACTGAAAAGAATATCTTGAAGTTTTCTTTTCCAAGCCTTACAGAAGCATCTTTATGCATGCAGAAAGGAGAACTCATAATTTACCAGCGTACTGATGGCAGAATCACAGAAAATCCATTTATTTGCTTTAGCTAGAGTTTTTTGGGATAAGAACAATTAGGAAAAAAAAAGGAGAAAGAATTTCAGGGACTTTGAACCACAGGGGAGGCATCTTTATGAATGCCAAAATGTTGCAAAAATATTATGCATTATCATGGCCATTGTATATAGGCTTTTCTATTGAATCTACAAGTTATATTCATCCTCTATGGATTGAGACTAGAAAAAAATAATTTTTTTTTTACTTTTGTTTTTAATGCTGCAAATATAGGCAACAGGGACAAAGCAAGAGACCCTGAAAAGCACAGTAAGATACTATTTCCTTGCATGCTACTGTTTTTGAGATCTATAATCTTCTTAGGGCATCAAAGGAACCAACCAGCAGGTGATTCATGCAAGAGGGTGTTAAAGCAGCATCACAGAATTTTTCACCCTCTGATTTGACCTGACTGTGTCTCTTTGGAATGTGATGCAAGCCCTGATTAATAATAGGCAGATGTGCCAAGGAATACCCCTTCTGGAATAACTACAGGAAAATAAATGAGATGTTTGCATGCTCCTTCTGCTTCTGAGAGAAAACAGCAGAAAGGAATGAAGATCATACCTGACTGAGCTTGGCTGCTCTGTACTCAGCCTGCCGTATGGTCTGCTGGTGCAGTGCAGTGAGTTTCCCTATCCTGTTAGCCAGCTGCTTAGCCAGGGGTACGTTCTGCTCTGCAAAGTCCTGGACTGAGGCATCTAATTCCAACAGCTTTATATTGCAGCTGTCCAACTCTTCACCAAGGATCTAGACAGAAAACAATAAAATCAGTGATCCAGGAAATGTTAGCTTTCTGTGCAGTGCAGGTTGATTATTTCTAGTCCAGCCTGAAACTTTTATACCCTGTCCAAAGTCTCCGTAGTTTGTTCCACTTTTAAGCAGGAAAGCGGAACAGCAGGTCATCTCTGAAGTATGTGCCATTACTGTTTCTTCTCTGACTTCCTGGCTGAAATGGATAATCATTTTCCCTGCCATAGCCAAAGACTGAATCACTTCAGTGTGACATTAACTGTTCTCAGGCATCTTTCTGTGTTTGTGTCTGAAATGAACCATCAGCACAAACTGCCATGACAGGGATTTTTATTTATTGGAAAAGGGGTTTGTTTTATTGCTCTCTTAAAATATAACTTTATAAACTCATAGAAATGTAGTTATATCTTAATGGATTATGGAAACTTAGATTTTCATTTGAAACTTGCATTTTCGTAGCGTGATCTTGATGTAGGAGCAGTCTGATCATGCTTGACTGTTTCAACAGAAACAAGGTTTAAAATCAATTTTTCTTACTATAGTCACAAATATTTTGAAAAGGAAGCCTAAAAAGTTTTCCATATTTCTCATAGATTTATAGCATACTTATGGGCTACAGTTTCTTGAGGAGAGGCTACTGGTTATTTTTGTATTTGCCTTTTATATCTAGGGTGTTAAAAATTAATGGCGTTTGTAACATAAATAAAATAAGTCGCAAAATCGCAGAACAGGTTGGAAAGGACCACAGTGGGTCATCTGGTCCAACCTCGCTGCTCAAGCAGGGTCATCCTAGAGACCATGGCACAGGATTGGGTCCAGATGGCTCTTGAGTATCTCCAGTGAGAGAGACTCCACAGCCTCCCAGGGAAATCTATTCCAGTGCACGGTCACTGCACAGTAAAGAAGTTCTTCCTCATGCTCAGGTGGAACTTCTGTGCTTCAGCCTCTGCCCAGTGCCTCTTGTCCCACTGCTTGGATGAACACCCTACCCTCTCTTCAATTATTTCTACAAATTTAAATTGCAATCATTCAGAACGCTGCTCTCGCTACAGGTGCTTCAAGAAGTTCCTTTAGGCTCTTCAGGTTAGGGCTGTCCTGGCAGACACATCTCAGAGAGCGAGTTATGATCAGTTGTTATGATAAATCAGCATTATAACACGAACTTGTTGACATAAATGTCTACACATAGACACAAAGACAGATGTTGAACTGCTCATCTAAATACAAAGACACACATATTTCAGCAGGCATAAATAAATGTACTTACTACAGATATTCTGCTGTATTTATGAATTTATGTGCTGTTTGTGAGGGAAGGATCCATTTGACTTGGGTCACATGGATTTAAAACAGATTTTTATTTTATTTTTTCACAATCAGTTTCAGTGTTAATATAAAAATATTTACTGCTGTAACCAAAGCCAACCCAGTCTCAGGAGTATCAGCTAAATGCTGACATAAAAGCTGCTTGAACGTTACTAAATCTCCATGGACACAGAGCTTTCATTTATGCAACATGGGAAAGCAGATTTCACTGGCTTTCTGCTTTCTTACTAGAATCAAGGGGATACACAAGGGATACAGTTCAGTGACACCTCCTGCAAAGCAAGCAGTATTTTGGAACATCTTGAGTATCTCATGAAAATAAGCAGGTAATTCATGACATACCAGTCACGCTACATCTCCTATTTGGTATGTTTTGCTTAATTTCAGACAATAATTTGGTCAAGTTTATCTTTCCCTAGTTAAAATAACAAACCAACAAAAAACCCCCAAACCCTCAGCCAACCCCTCTCCCGTATCTCCTCTCCCCAAAATCCCTTACTCTCATATGATAATCCTAATTTGGCCATTACACTTCAGTACAGGTGATCTTTTCTGAGTGCGGCACATAGCTAAGATTAAGAAAACACACAAAAAGAACCAGGAGTCCTCTGAATTATTCTTAACTGTATAAGTAGTACTTTTCCTCATTATTGAACCAAATGATGTAAGGTGGACTACAAGTTAAGTAAAATTTACTGATCTACTGATTATAAATAAAGAATGATCATTTCAGTACGGAGAAGAACAAGCAGCAATGTGGAGATCCCTTAGGCTTCCCCCAGATTGGAGTCACACTCATTATTTAAAAGGAACAGCGAAATTTTGTTCACCTGACTTTAACGATCAGCTACTTCCTCCAAATTGTAATTCACTCAAGATCCTGTGTGGGCCAGTTTGCAATGAATATAGCTTTAAAAATCTCATCAGTCAACTCTTATTTCTGGATAATTTTCTTCTTCTGTTGAACTATACTAAAAAACTGTGTCCTGCAAGTCTTCACAAACACCACTTTAGTATGAAGTGAGTGTACCAGTTCAGAAAAATTTATGGCTCAACCACATAGGCAAACCCTTGTCTTACCTTTTGTTCAAGTTTAGCTTGTGCTATATCATTTGTTTTCTTTTTCAGTTTAGAAAGAATGGTATTTAGTTCATTTGCTATCCCCTGGATTTTCTGATCAAACTCTTGATTCAATGTTTTTATTTGCTGAGTTTCTCTTTCTTTGGTTTGAATCTGTCAACAATAAGAATTAAATTCAGTAATCAAAAATCAGTCCTCCTTACAGGAAATTAACTTTCATTTAACTTGAATTCAAAGGATGAATGAAATAAAACTATTCTGTGTTGCCAGTTTGGCCACAGCAAGATACCAAGTTACAAAGCCTAATGAAGGGCTATAGATCTGTTATGCACTTATTTACTGCACTTTACCTGATCCTGTACAGTTACAAGGGCCAGTCCAACTTCTGCTAAATGAAGAGAGAGTTCAGAAGGCAAAATGGTATAAAGCCCCAAGTATTTATTCTGTTGTTGTTCAGCCAGTTTTTCAACAGCCTGGCGATGAGTAGTAACTTCACCAAAGAGAGACTAATGACAGAAAAAACAGTATTGTTAACAACAATGAGAATACATATGAAATATCTTTAAAATTAAATATCACAGTCCATGATCTGCTTCATGCATTATCAGTTTGTCTAGTGGGTTGCTCAAAAACTCATGAGTATCATCTAATTTAAATTTGTGGTGGTTTTTAAACTAATATTCAGTAACGGATTAAAATGAAGATAAATATTGCAATTCAGAAGTTAACAGATTTGGTATACCTGCAACTCCTGAAGCTGAATGTCCACTTCTGCATCAGGGCTTAATAAATATTCTTTCGTTTCCTGGATCCAGGACTTCACAATATTAATCTCTGCTTCAACCTCCTCACGCTCCTTCAGCTCCTGTTTCACCATCTTCACACCTTTTTTAACTTTCTGTTGCATACTTCAGAAAGAAAGAAACAATAACTATTTGTGAAGAATTAAGCATTGCCTAAAAACTTAGTCAAAAAATACGGAATAATAAAGAGCATGATTGATAGCACCACATCCAGAAAAATAAATTTAAATAAATTAAAATTTTCATGTCCATTGTTTGGTTTTATGTGTTTGGACATCAAACAAGCAATTCTTTTGAAAAAATGCAAATGTTTACAATAGAAATCCCTGCATCTGAGCATAAGTATAAGCATACCACAGACTGCCCTGAAGTGGCAATTGCAGGGCATGAATTAGGATTATTCATTGTCATTCTAAAATAAACTTCTAAAATAGGTTAGAAAAACTGCATCTTACACTTATTAGTTTCTCTACATTAATTAGAGAGTGAGGCTTAATCTGTCCTGACATTGAAATCTATAATGTAAAATAACATGCCATAAATTCCACTCCTATTGATGGGATCTGCAGCGGCAGAATACTTAGCCTAAGTTATGGATCAAACATCTGAACATGGACTATCTCCACACTTCCACTAAGAATTTCTGCACTTTTCTCAAGAACTTGGATCTCCTGTAAAAAAGTCACCTCTTTGAAAGTTCTACTGGACTACTTGTAGCTCTTATACATGATATGGATCTTACTTTGATATTCTCACATTTGATTTATGTTTGCATAACCTTTCATGAGCAATTCTAACTGAAAAATGGAATTGTAAAAGTGCTTACATCTACACATTTTCTACAGGTGCTGCTATTCCACACTAATCATTTATACACACACACAAAAAACTTTGCACAGGCTTGGTGCTAGGATTTCCATTCTCTCCTTCTCTCACTTTTCCCACTGGGGAGATCCAGCTAATGGCATCTTAGTGCAGTTGTGATGTAGATATGTGTCTTCAAACTTAATGTAAACTTCCCATTTTCTACACAGGGAGATGTTTCAGATTTAGATAAACATTTGTATAGCCACAAGATGAAATGTTAAGATATGGTGTGTTTGCATATGCTCTAAATTCCTCTGTAAATGTCATACACGACCTACTTTTGGCACCTAAGTGCTTCAAACAAGGGAAATAAAGTGACAAACTATTCAAAAGAGGATACAAAAAGATAAAAGGACACTGTTAATGTGAGAGGCAATGGAAATGTTTAAAATCAGTTATACCTTAATGCAGTTTATATAGCTTTTAAATGAGTAGTATTATTAGGCAAGGCAAGAAGTACATATTCTAAAATGTATGGAATGCATTATTTCTGATGGAAATGAAAAATAATGTAAAAAAGGTATTTCAAAATTAATTTAAAAATTTTAAATTAAAACTGATGTTTATTTTAAAAGTAATAACTAATATTTATTTAAGCATGGTAATTGTTAATGATAAAAATAGGATATATAAACTCTTAATAATGGATTGTAAGGTATCATTTTTCTAGCGCATCTTTAAAAAATATTGCCTTACTTGTGGCACCGATCTTGCATTGCTCTGATTTCTTGCATAACTGGTAGTTCCTTCTGAGATGGAGGGTTTACTTCCACATCCTGGAGCATGCTAACAGCATGCTGTTTGAGCAGGCCCAAAGAGGACAGCTGGTGGTCCACCTCCAGCAGGAAACTGCTGTGGTAATCCAAGAGTTCCAGGAGCTCTGCCTTGGATGCCTTTTCCACGGAGCTTTCTGGTAAGCGACCTTGTAGCTGATCTATGGCTACGGTGGCTTTCTGAATCTATGGAAACAAAGAAGCTAGTACAACTGACACCAAAAGGTGCTAGACCCAGTGCTGTACATTTAGATTCTATAAAACTGCTGTGGTATAGGGCTTGTGCTCTTCTGTGCCAGATCCCTTGCTCTTCACATGCATTAGGACTTGCAAAGAGATTTTCTTTTGTCCAGTTATGGGGGACTTGTTATATTTTTTTAGCATTTATTATATTTATTGCCATAGGAACTAGAGCTCTACCCCAAGGCACACACATATTTGGCACAAATCATATATTTAACAAAATGATTATCCTCATTCCCAGAGAACCTGCCATCTGGGCATAAATAATGGAAAATGACAGATAAAAAGAGTCAGATAAGACATAATGGGGAAAAAAGAGACATATGACCAATGAGCAGTGGCAGGCACTATCATCAACTGCTTATGCTTAAAAAGAGCAACTTGAGCAACTTCATACTCTTCAGGAAAACAAACAAACAAACAAACAAAAAAAAACCAAGATAAAGAGAGAACAAAGAGAGAACAAAAGAGATACAAAAGAGAAGATGTGAGAAGAAGAAAGAAGGAAAAAAAAAAGAGGTTGACATAATCCAGAACAGAACATCTGAGAAAAGGAAACAGAGAAGCAGATTCTGAAGAACCACCAGAAACCAAAATAGCTCTGTATGTACTATACATGTATGCATGCAGAACAGTGCAAACTTTAGAGGCAATGACTCTGAACCTGGATCTTACATAGCTGTGTTTTGATGACCTGAGGAAAGAAATCAGTTATTCCTGCTATTAGTTTTCTCTACCTCAAGATGCTTAATAAGGCAGCATAATGAGTGTAAACCCATGTAGAAGGGAGGATTTACCAAGACTAGAATTTACCTTATCATTAAAACTCTTCCATTCCTGCACTGCGTCTTCCAAAATTTTTTCTTGTTCCTGGGCTACATTCCGAAGCCGTGTCCAGCGCTGCCAGACTGTTGTCATGGATCTACTTATAGATGCCTTACTGGCATCACTGCTGATTTTTTCCAGCTGCAAAGCCTTTTCTTCTAGGGCTGTGATTTTCTCATGGTAAGAATTCACTACAGACACGAGAGTCTGAAAAAGCAAAAATAAGCACTCTTTTCCCTTTCTACAAGACAACTCATTACTATTCCACACGCAGGTTCCATCAACCACTTTCATCAACTGCAGATGAGGAGGAGGTACTGTATGCTGAGTGAAGGGGCTAGATCTCACTTTATTTTTCATAGGCAGTATTTGAGCTATAGCTACTTGGTCCAAAAGGCATGTCTCTGGAAGCAGCAGAAATTTGGTGTAATCAGCTTTTCCCTTCCTTGATATCCCCTCAATAAGGAAGAAAATAAGCATTCAGGGTCCTTCTCACAGCAAAGACTGACTTCTAAAAAGTCTAAAAATGAGAGAAGCAATTCAGGTGTTTAAGAGTACATTTATGGCATGATAATCTTTAAGGGCATTTTAGATGTCCAAGGATTTGAGGACATTCTCGTGGAGCTGGTAGATAGGACATTACTCTTAGGGAAGAGTCTTGATTTCACAGAGACACAGCTGGTAGCATGTCTGACTGCCTGTATTAAGGCAATTGGTTAGTACCCTAAACACAAGAAGAGAAAGTAATTTTTTAAAGTTCTATTTCTTGCTTCTAGACTAAAGAAGAGTTAAAATTCAACTCTTCCTGTCCTAGTAAAACTGTTCCATGTGATCCAAAGCAGATGGATGGTTTTTGAGTTGCTTGTAGGGTACATAATTTTGGGGTTTACAGACCCATGGTGTCCTAGGTTACAATGTAAGATGTGCCCACCAGCATGTATTCCATCATCATCTTCATGTGCTGTTAAAACCAGGTGAGGCAGACCTCCCTGTCTCCTCCCTCAAGACTATCTCCTCTTAATGGCCCATCAGTGCCTTATCTCATGACTCATCATTCCATTGTGAGATGCTCCACAATGGAATGATGAGGGAGAAACCAAGCATTCCATACTGGACATAAACTGTGATTTTGAAGACTACAGGCAGCCTTTTCCCACTGGATTTTCCTAAGAACAGGAGCTACATACCCACCACTGGACATTCTTAGGAAGACCAGATCTTTCTACACAGGATCATCCCCAGAACCACATCCGTTCACCTCAGGTGGACTGCAGCCACCACTTTATCGGACTGCTACTGCTACCCTGACTAACAGGGTCAGGTTGTATCTGACTCTGTCAGTTTAAATCACTTCTGTTCTTTTTTTTTCCCTGCCTTGTCTTATATATATACATGTTAGTAAAGAACTGTTATTCCTATTTTCCATATCTTTGCCGGAAAGCCCCTTGATTTCAAAGTTACAATAATTCGGAGGGAAGGGGAGTTGCATTTTCCATTCCAAGGGAGGCTCCTGCCTTTCTTAGCAGTCACCTGTCTTTCAAACCAAGATACATGGCTTTTAGGAACCTCCTGACTCTTTGCACTTCTCTACAGTCATGGGCACATAGACAGACAAGCTGAAAAGTGATTAAAAATATCTGCCTCAATCACCCCACAAATAAAATTTGTGTTTTGCACAACACTAAACATCTCTTGGTGTGTTATGACAATTAAGTGCTACAGGTAAAGATGTAAAAACCCAAATTAATGTTACCACAGATAGGGACCTACATAATATACATTCATTTTCACTTATAAGAGAAGGGTTTCATGCAATTATCAGTACCTTACCTTATGTGTTAGCAATTTCTCTTCTGCTTCATGAGAAGAAGCAGCTTTAGCTACTGAGAATTCAGATAATTTTTTCTCAGCCTCATTCATCACCTCAATAACCTTCTGCCTTGATATCTGGTACTCCTGCCACTCAGAAACACACCTTAAACAAATACAGTTCCAGAAAGAACAACTTAATGCAAGATAAAAACATTTGAAAATCAGAAATATTACTGAACCTAGTTTTCAATGTAACTGCTTAGTTATGCGGTTACACAGTATTTTCCAAGAAAAATAAAGATTATTGGAAACAGCATACATAGAAATATATGCTCCCGATTTTCAGACTTTACAGAAACCACAGCCAGGCATTTAATAGCCCTTATATGACTCTTCCTCAGAGACTGCCTATGTTGTGTTTTAAATCTACCCAAACTTAGGGAATTCAGAACATTCAGGAATAATAAGAAACACAGTTATGTTAGTTAAAACGGTACTTCCTTTTAGTTAAAAATGTCTGCTTCAATTTCATTTGTTTGTTCATTGATCTTATGTCTGGTGAAATATAGAATTATTCCCTACTCCTCTTCTCCTTGCTGTTCCAAGCTTAATATAATTCTATCAGAGCTTCTTTAAGATCACACAACTAGTCAGTCAAAGGTAGAAAACAGAATCTAGGAGCTCTGAATCCCCAATATAAGTAGCACAAATATTAAAAAAATTCAATTAATTTTCAGATTCTTTCTTTCATTACCAACAAGGTCATCTTAAAATGAAGAAAGAGAGAAGAGAAAAAAAAAAAAAAAAAAAAAAGAATATACCTTACCTCTGTAACTGCTCTTGCTGACTTTTGGCTTCTTGCTCTGTCCCTTTGGCTTTTTCCTCCAATGCAGCTACATTCTGCACCAGCTGTTCACTTGCTGAAGCTTGTATAAAGGGGTCTATCTCAGACACAAGGTCTTTTAACTCTTTCAAATGATTATTGAACTGACTTTTTGTGCTGAAAAATTCAACATGGTTCCTTAGATTCTCCTCAGAGTTCTCAACATCTAGACCATTTCTTGCTAACTGTAGAAATTCCTGAGCATCTTCCAACCAGTCATTTGCTATCTGCATCACTTGGTAGTACCTCTGGCAGAGGCTATATACTTTATTCAAGGTAGCCTGAAATAAAAGGGAGAGTCACGAACATAAAATCACAGTAACCTGTGTCATTTAAAAAACCCAGATAAAAGGATTACTGAAATGAATCTTTTTGTGATGATTGTAAAGATCAAGCCACAGAGCCATCTTTCTGAGCTTCCTGACCAAAAAACTAATGACAGTTAGGGTGCACTAACCTGTCTCATGTGTATAGCTTCTTGAACTTCACCATCCAGTTCTGCCAGCTCAGCAAGAGTGTTTTCCAGGTCAGCAGGTATCAACTCCTTTGCTTTCATATAGCGCTCTTTCTCTTTATTGCTCAGTGCATTCATTATTCTGAGGCTTGACTGCACTTCTTCCTGATGTATCTGAACCTTTCGGATTTCTTCTTGGATGTCTTGCAGTTTGAGGTCCAAACTTAATGTTCCATTAAGTTCTGTTTTCACCCACCTCAACCAGTCGAGTGAGCGGCAGATTTCTGTCTTGAAGTCTATGCTCTGCACAAGTCTGCTTTCACACTCCATCACTGTGTCAACAATGGCAGAATGCAAAGACTTCAGCTTCTCTTGCCAAGCCTGAACCTGGTGATTTGCTGTCTCACATGCAGATGAGTCGAGCTGAGGAGAAAGGGCTTCTAGATGTTCAGTTATTCGCTTCAGAAGACTTCCTGAGTCTTGCAAGCTGCCCACCAGAGAATGGTATATTTTCAACTTTTCTTCTATTGGGAGGGTTTCTTCATTCACCTTAATCTGCTCCTTTTTCACTGTCTCTAGCTGTGCCTCAAACTGCATACACATCTTCTCATGCTCCTGGCATGCTTCTATTGTGTCTTCCAACAGGTTGATTTTCTGTTCTATTTGCCTCTTCAACTTGTGATACAGCGTGGCAAGTTTCAACATCTCATCTGGCTGCCAGGGCTGGCCAGTGCTTCGAAAGGCCTCCTTCTTCTGGTTCAGTTCATCCACTGCGGCACCAAGGCTCGTTGCTTCACTTAAGAGCTCTCTGTAGGCCAGCTGGAGTGACACAGCTTCTTTGGCTGAAACAGCAGCTGGAGCTTTATCCATGTTAGTAAACTGGTCTTCTAGCTCAGTCAGAGCTTTACTTGTCAACTCAATTAAAGAGGCATACTCTTTTCTGGCATAAATTGCTTCCTGAACCTTATATAATTTTTCTTTTGCCAGAGCAGTGACAACACTGAATTGCTGAGGGAGACTGTTAAGTTTTTCATCTAGATATGAATGATCCACTTCATTAAGTGATGGTAGGACTTCTTGGCCATCTCTTTGCAGTGCAAGTAGCAGATTTTCATATTCTGGAGATTGCTCAAGAATCTGTTGATATTTTGCCAACTGGCTATATAGGTCAGTGTCAGAATTCATTACATTGACCTCTGGGAATGTCACAATATCAGCTTGTTTTAGCCAATGGCCAGCTTTATCCAGATCTTCTTTGAAGTATTTCCTGGAAACACTATTTTTCTCCAGTTCTAACAATCTCTGGTTACACTTTTGTAAAACCGTGTCATATACATTCTGTAGTTCTTGTAGTTTACCTAACACTTCACTCTTCTCTTGATTTGTTGCTTCTTTCATTAAATCCCTTCCTTGAGCCCACAACCCTGTGACTTCATTTTGATAGGCCTTCAGATTAGCCTGGGTATTCTTACAAGTCCTGATCTGTTTATTCACATCTTCTGGCAACAGACAAATGTGTTCTGGAAACATCACCTTCTTCTCATGCTGGTGGATTTGGTTTGTAGCCTGAAAGACTGCCATGAGAAACTGTGTCTTTTCAGACAATGCCTTATTCAGGTGTTTTCTCCTCTGGCCGACCAGATCACTGAGACAAGCCACATGGTGCTGTGCATCAGAAACTGTTCTCTGCAGTTCTTGCCTTTCATTGAGCCCTAGGTTGGTCATCACCCTGTCAGCATCCTTCACAAGCATCTTCAAAACAAGCTGTTTGGCTTCAAGCTCACTGCAAATAGTAAGATGATCCATGAGAAGACTCTGAGCCATATCTGGAGGAGGGCTCTGTTTAAGAGCCTCTGAGACACTAGGTTGCTGTTCCTCTGCCCATTCCATTAGTTCCTGAAATTTGGAATGCACCAAGCTGAGCTCTTCTAAGGTTGAAACAGAAACTTGAATTTTCCTTTTGACGAGGTCCTCCAGCTGAGTCCAGCGTTGTTCAAAATGACTATATTGCTCCTTTATTAATTCTTTGTCATCAAGATTCAAATGTTCTATCATCTTCTGTTTCTGATCTTTCAAATCTTCCAGAGCAAACCTCCTTTCCTGTAGTGCAATTGCCAGTTTTTGCAAAGCTTCAAGGTGCACATTTGTACTTTCAGCATCAGATCTGTTATCAAAATGGACAGGGAAAAAATGAATTATTACATCCTATTTCAGCACAGGCTTGAAAGAGAGGTCAGGATTAATTATAAGCACACTAAATACTGAAATCAATGGGATATAAAGACCTACAGTTTTCTTATTCACTTAAAGGCAACAGCCTTGAATACTAATTAAAAAACACTACAAATTTATTCCTTTTCCTTTAATCTGCACTATGGCCATCAGGCTGACCATACACACTTACATGAATACTAAAGAGCATACTGATTATATTGCACATAAGAACAACAAGTATTGAGGTTGAAGTGAATTTTGTTCCATGACAGTGACAGGAGCAGCAATACGCTCACAATTTTCTCACAGCTGGTGTGTTTATCCTATGCAAAGCAGCTGCAAATATTTAGCATTAGTTACTAAGCTTTAATATAATAGTCTAGTAGATGCAACACAATATCACAATGAAAATGAACCAATGAATGAACCATGAACCACCACAAATGAAAGAGTTCACATAAAATAGTCAACATTGTTGAAATATCAGGAAATTCTATACCCTGAGATGGGATCAATCAGTACTTGCCTTAAAGACAAACACTGAAGATCTGGTCACTCAAACTGTCTTTATCTCAACAGAAATGATTAATTGCTTGGTAATTAATAAGGGTGGTGTGCTTTTAATTAAGCAGGCAAAAAGGAATTTTTAGTGACTCCCACTTAGAGGCACTCTGTAAACAGCTCTTTCAGGATATATGCACACTCTGCTTTGTGCATGCTACTCCGTTCTTTACCTAGCCAGGTTGTCCCACTCTTTTGTGAGCTTTTCCAGGAAAACTTCAACTACATTCATGCGATCGTGGTAATCCCTTGTCCTCTGGAGATCCTCCTCCCTCTGCACGAGCAAACTATGTGCCTGAAGGCAGAGGTCCAGCCACTGGTTGCTCAGTTCTCCTATTTCCTTTTGTTCAGGCGATTCCTGTCCTTGGGTTAGTTTGTTCATCTTCTCAGTTACAGAGGTGAGAGCTGACTGCTTAGACTGCAATTTCTGACTGAATTCCTGAAAAGATACAAGTAAAAACCAATATTATATCATGTACTCAAAATTATAAAATGGAATTTAAATAAAAGCTCTGAAATACATCAATTGTATATGGACTAATTATCTGCCCAGGCAAATGCTCTGCAGATATAAATTGGAAGAAGTATTTTCACTCCTCTCCAAATCCTCCTCCCCATCTTCTCAGGTGAAGACAAGTTGGTAACAGATGCTAAAGCAAACTAGAGAAGTTTCCAAGAGCCAGTGAGAAACAGAATTTCTGATCAAGTCACATCCTGTTGTTCAGGATTCTGGACTAGCATAGCTCCTACCATACACTAAAACATGAAAGATAGTCTTGAATATCACAACAGTAATTCATTTCCCTAGTACTGTTACTAGCTTATTTTTTTCCTTTTTCATTAGAGACTAAAAATAGGAAGCAGAGTACATGAGTCAGCGAGCCTCCATATCTGTACTCTGTATTGCTCCTGATTCTGTAACAGCAACTGTTACCAGTGTCATTACTGAAAGTCATTACTGAAACAAAACCATGGATTACCTAGGTATGACTGCTATCTGAGCTAATAACTAGTAACTAAAAGAGTTCATCTGCATACACATTTCTTACCAAAAACCAAATCAGAGAGATCCCAAAAAGAAGAATACACAATATATTGACAAATACACTAACCAAATATTTTCCAGCCTTTGCACACTGTCTAAGGTAAATACAGTATTTTCCTAAATTCTAGTTCTGGTAACTGTAACTAAACAAGCATGCCTATCTCCAGCTCTGCCTCATTTGTCTTCATGAAGGCTTTAAATGGAGCTCGGCATCTTCCTTTACTGGGGCAAATTATAGGAAAAAAACCCACCTTGTGCCTTATCTAACAATACAGAAGGTGTCTCCCTTTTATTATAATCCAAAATTTCTGACTGGAAAAGTGAAGAAATAAAGACTCCTTCTCCTTCCTGGACTCTAATGATAGCTGGTATAACAGCTTTCTGTTCAATTTGTGCTGAGGCATTTTCAAAGCTTTGACTTTGTTCCAAAGTGTGAGTAGAACAGACATGGAGAGGAAGTGCTAACTCTTGGCATACCAGAAAACAAATACAAGCAAAGTCTAGACCAAAAACGCAAAACTCAAGTATTTAATCATTTAATAAAGAAATGATCTTTTTTGTTAAATTACTGGTTATGATGTGTACAGAATAGTCGTAAAATGTCTCTCTTCTAGAATGAGTAAGATCTGAAGGCATTCGTCTCATTATTTAAAATGGATTTCTGTCATACTTTTTCTTACAGATCAGCAGCATCAAATAGTTTCGTTGACTAATTTTGAAATACTTCTAAACTATTTAGAAGTCTAGAAATCAAGGAATGTAGCAAGCACAATTTGCAAATCTTATCTTCAGGTCCACTGTGATCGGCATTTAGTCTACTCTAAAAGCAAAGGCAAATCAGACCAGTAGGCTGGAAATTGTCTGTTATTAAAAAAACAAAGCCAGAAAAATACTACAGTGCAGATTTCTGCTTTCTGAATCACCCTGTAGTATCAATAAGGAAACACTCTTTCCTCTATCTTCTCTACTCTTAGAGCATTTTAGCCATTATATGCAGTATGTGCATACAATATGAATCATAAAATAGTATCAGCCAAAGGATAAACTTCTTCCTTACCGTCTATTCTTAACCCAAAGTCTCCTTACCTTAACCTGGAGCACCATATTCTGGGCAATATTTAGCTCCAACTCTGCCCGTCTCCTTTTTAAATTCTGCAGTTGTTGATCCGCATCCTGGAAATATATCCAGAGCTCAGCCTTCAGTTGTTTGATCTCTTCCCAACCTTGAGACAAATACTGTGAGTGCATTATCTGTTGCTCAATCTAGAAGAAAAGAAATGAAAAGGAGTAGGTATGCTTTAATGCATTTTTGGAGAATGGAGGATGAATACCATTCTTCCTCTGAGCACAATACTATACTAAAGCAATTTCTGCACTAGATTTTGAAGGGGCTAATATTATCCACAGAAGGACTCTTAACCTTCAAAAGTCACAAAAATTATACCTATCAAAGGAAATCCATGTGGAAACAACAACAACAAAAGAAATTAATTATCATTCACCCTTGAGAGAAGCAAGTATGTTCATGAGTGTGTGTATTTCAGTGTTCTCAGTCCTTTGTTAATGCTTAAATTAATTGCATAATTTAGTCTTCTACATGGCAAGAATATTGTGAGAATGGACTCTACATAAAAGTTTCACTTAAACACTTCCTTTTAATTTGCTTAGCCCAGTTATTCTGACTATATGCCTCTACTAAAATGCCAATAAGAAGAATGCTTACCAGATCTGAGCCCATCAATCCTCTTACACCAATAGTGACACAGCTGCTTTTGCTCTAAATACAGTAGTCGGGTGTCTTTTAAGATTTAGACATTCAACCAGCTTAGTATATCTCAGCACTATACCATCTGTGATTTCTTAAAAACATTTCACTGCTTTGTATGTCAAAGGAGAATCTTATTCTGATGTTTGGAATCTTTTCCAGCTATCCACTACTTGGACTGCCATATTTTTATGGGTTGCTTGGATTTGTACAATTTGCTTCTCTTATATGGAATACTGTTACTGTATGTATCAGATTTTTACTCTGTTGAAGTAGTTTCCAAACTCTGATTGTATGTCTGTGTAAGAGAAACTAAATTTTTCATGTTTACAACAAGAGGAATGCTTGTAATTCTTCTTTCCCAATAACTTAAGTTTATAGTTCTATTTTAAACCGAAGCATTAAGAGACTTCAAAACTTAAAATTGAGGAATGCTTCTATAAATTAATATGCTGAAATAGATGTACTTTGATTCATGAATTGAACCAGCATAAATTTATTATGATTATTATATTAGTAATATATTAATATAGGTCAATGTGAACATCAATCTATTGTTGAATAAATAGTAACAAGAAAATATGTCTCAGATTTAATAAAATACAGAGAAGATTTGACTGAACTGTGTTTCTTGAAACAGGTGACTTGAATCAGGTTTTCTACCACAGAATGTTATTTCTGTGGCTTTACACCAACATCTTGTAACATTGCCTAAGTACCGTCAGAAAACTTAGTTGTGTGTCTTTGTATTAGTACCAGGATCCCAATGTATGGATTTAATAATAAAAAAAAAAGAAAAAAAAAAAGGCAGCAGAAAGAGAAAATTATTTAACTGTTTCTAAAGAAATACTTAAGATGAAAGTAAGATGACATTTCTTTAACCCATTACCCAATATGACCTTTTTAAAAGGGAACAGATCAAGGCAGTTAAAGCTCTAAATAGGATTAGAAGTGGGTTGTTGTGGTTATCTTGTACCGTTTGTTTTGTTTGTTGAATATCTGTTGCTGTGCTCTTCACTGTGGCATCTGACAGATCACACATGGAGCACAGAAGATCCAAGTATGTATTGGCCTGCTCCTGCAGAGCCCGGAAGTGTTTAACCTGAGGGAAGACAACTCACAAATAAACCCTGAGACTGTGAAAATAATATCTTGCTTTATTACAATCATACATTTTAGTATTTTTACTTTGCTTTATTATTTCCATAAAATTAAATGTAGAAATACATTATTTTTTTAGGTAAGGCGGCTATCTTATAATTACAGAAAGGAACAACCCTTAGAACTTGATTATTATCCAATTATCAAACCACTTAGATACACATGAATTAGCTAGCTTACTTCTTGGAGAGAAACACAGTCTCAACAAGGTGACTTTCCCAATGTGAATGGGAAGCAGGGCTTCATGGGATTATCAGAGTATCCTGTTCCTACAACTATAACACTTTCCAGTGTCTGACAGATCATGAGAAATTCAGCTTAGTATCCCAACACACTTTCCCACACCTTCGGAAAACCTTCCAGCATCCCCAGTATCTGTGACTGGCAAGACCAGACAACAAGACATTGTTAAGGGTTCTTGCTCTCAACATTGCCTGTAGGAGCTCACCTCTCCCTGAGAAGATTCTCCTCATCCTAAAATAATATTATTACATGAGTGCTAACAATCAGGGCAATAATGTATCTTCTAGAGTCCCAGGGAGGAAGGTGACTGACCACCTAATGCAGAGGGCCAGTGGTGGGTCCCTGCAGGCAAAAAGTTGAATGAAACAACAGTGCGCCCTTTCGGCAAGCCCAAATGACTGTATTAGCAAGAATGCAGAGCACAAGCTGTGGAAAGTAATTATTCTCCTGTGCTTACATTTGTCCAGCTGTCCCTGATGTACTTAGCCCAGTTTCCCTCTTCCCCCATAAAAGGAACATGGGCAAACTGACTCAAGTCCAGCAAAGAGCTGTGGGGATAAGGGGCAGTGGCATTTTGGCAGGTTTGAAGGAATTCTTCCTAAACGAGGGAAACCATTTTCACTCTAAGAACAGTCAAGCACAGGAACAGGTCCCTAATCCTCAGGGGTGGCTAGGGCACTCAGCACATCAAAGGGCTCTGCAGCCTCTATCTCCTCCTCCTCGAGGTTTGGCTACCTCTGCTTAGGGCCAGCCCTGACTCAGCCCAGCTGGGACCTGACCACCAGAAAGGCAAAGCCCAAGAGCTGTGTCTAAGCTCCTTTCCTCACCCACCTTTGAACCTCACCTGAACTACACTACAGGTACATCTGGGGCTGGCTGGTCCTGCTGGCCTTGCCTTGCTGCCCTGACTCACTGCCTTCACCTGGCTCTGGCCTCATCCCTACAGATTTGTCTGGGGAATGACATCGGGGGGACTCTCTTCACTCAACCTTTGAGCTGCAGTTCTGTATGCCATTGGGAAGGTGCTGCCCTGCTGGTCTCACTGTGTCACACCCTGCTTCCCCTTCCTTGTAGGTCTGCCATCTCTAGTATTTCAAGGTCTCTATTAAGCCAGATGATGGATGAGACAGCCCTGAATTCCAGCATTTTTAGCACCGTGCCAGTTTAATTTAAAAACAAGTTACAAATCCAATGTAAAATGCATTGTCACTAAGAACAATCAAGAAGCAATGAAAGCATTCTCAATGTGGGCTACAGGCAGTTCTGTGCTCTTAGATTGAAAAAAGGTTTTAATTGCCTGATAGTTGACTCTGTGTCCATGGTACTGTGAAATCAGGTATCATAAGGGACATAGTAGATGGGCAATTGGACAAGCAGAAAGACACAATCCCTCTGCTAAATGCATCTATGGAGTATCTGAGCAGATTTATCTCACAAGCCAACATTTTTCAGGTAACGTGTTTCTAAGCATTAAGGAGAGGTAGCAAAAGCCATCTTTGATTTTTCACCTACAGTTATTTTTCATTCCAGGTATTCCTTTTTAATTTGGGAATGAACAATGAGGCTACACAGCTTTCTGAGAAGGCTAGAAAATACCTGATTTTTAGAAATTTAAATCTCTTATCTAAACTCACCTTGCTAAGAATAATTGAGCTTTTTCAAGTGCTAAACTTTTACCTGTTTAACTGCATCTGCCAGGCTGAAAGGTGTGCAAGTAGTTGGCTTTAGCTCTGACTGCACTGTAGACAGCCAAGTCTGGCACTGTTGTAGAGTATCCTGATGATTAACATGCTTCTGGAGCTCATGTTCCAAAGTCTGGTACACCTAAAACAAACATTTTGTAAGTTTACCACATTCTCAAATACCACCATTGTCTCTCTTCTCCTACCGTGAAAACTGCAGATAAAACAGAATTATTAAGACTGTGGTTACTTTAGCCCTTGAACATAAAAGTAACAAGAGCTGAAATCTCTTTAAGCTCTCACTGCACCTTGCTAAGATGTGAAGAAGATGGACAATATTTAATGCACAGCTTCTGAAAAGAAAAAATAAAGATGTAAATGAAGAGCATGCTCTCTTATTTCTGTATTCCTATCCAACATTCTTCCATTGAGTTTGTGTAGGAATTTTTTAAATTTGTTTTTGGGTTTGTTTTGTGTACTTTTTTGAGTTTGGTTAGGGGATTTTTTTGGTTGTTTTTTTTGACTGCTGGCTTGATCTCCTAATTGGTTTACCAGAAGGGCCCAGCTAGATCCTCTTAACTGTATATTCTGGTTTTAATGAGAGAGATAGTATTTTCTAGCACACACTTGAGACCTGTTAATGTATGTATGCAAATTATCAACACTAAGACTGCAATTTGCTCCCTAGTTTTTGAAGTAGAAATAGTCTAATTTTTTGTTGCAGCTGCTCAGAAGCTAGTGTAACATGAAGGTAGTGAGCATGTGGTGAGATTAAGGTAAGAACTTTGCTGGTTGCAAGACAACATTTGGATCACAAGGAATTCAACTGTAGCACAGGAATAATTAAGTGCCCAGTAACCTGTAGGCACAATTGAAATGAAAATAGTAGGAAGAGTTTTACACGACTTAAAGAAATAACTCATAGAAATAACAATGCACTTTTTCTTAAATGGGATAAAAACTTTGAAAGAAGACTTACTCTTTGGGCTGTGCTACATATGGCAGAATAGCTGTCCCTTGTCCCCTGAAGATGGCTTTGTATATTTTGCTTAAATTTTGCTTGAAGATGTTCTGAGCATTTACTGATCAGGTAATCACCTTTACTCTTTAGGTTGTTCAAACGATCTTCAAATGCTGCAATTTCTTCCATGATAGCCTAAGAAACAGATAAAATACTTTTGCAGTAATATGCGGTGCTGCAGAATGTTATTTCTTCCTCCTTTGAACACTCTTCTTCAGATTTGGAAAAAAGTTTTCAGACTGTGTATTATCCTAATCAAGCTATTGGACTGCACGCTCATTGTAAAGTCACTGTCAAAGATCTTTACACAGATACCCCACAGAAATCTCAGCAGCTCTGTCATAATGTGTAAACACTCTCTGCTTACACCCCAAGACTACCCTTAATCTTCATTTGTTGCATGCTCTTCAGGGCTCCTCCAGCTTCCCTTGTGCCTAGTAATGCAAATTATATCTCATGCTGAATCATATCTCATTCTAGAAGCTCTTTCACAGCAGAACAGTTCTTTCCACTGACTTTGGTGGAGCCAATTTTTTATCTAAGGAGGTTCCTTAAAGAGTAGCACACCAATCACACATAATTTAAAGAGTTCAATATTTGTCATTGGAATCTCAAGTTTCAGGTAGTGGTGGGTTGGATTTTGCTCTTTTTATCTTCTAGAAAGCACTGGCTATCAAGGTATTGAACGACTCTCACTAACAGCAACCATAACAATACTTTGAGTAAAAGCAATGGAGAAACTGCTACAACCTAACAGAAAAACCTAGAATTAAAACAACCTAATAGGGTACCTCTAGTTTCTGCACTTTTTTCTCCATTGCTGTTTTATCAATCATGTCCAATTTGGTAATCACATTTCTAAAATTCTTGTTAGCAGATCCATACCAAGAAAATTTTCAATTTATTTTTTTTTTCTCTTCAATCTTAAAAGTAAATGCCAGAGCAAAAAACATCTCAAGAGTAAATTACCCCAAACCAATTTTTGTGTTTCATTTCCTGGGAAGTCTGACACAGAAAAATCTGACACAGAATTCAGATCAGAGTACAAAGCTCTTTGTGTAAACGCAGTTTCAGCCAAGAAATGATGCTAACAACAGGCTAGATTTGTTATCTGCCTTAATGACATGATTATTCACACAGCAGTAAAAGAAATAAAACAGGTGAATGGCAAATAACAAGAGATCTGAAGTGAAGGCAGAGAAACAAAGAAGAAAAATTCTATTTTACAAAGGAAGATTACCAATAGCAAACCCACCTTGTGGTTAGCTAGTTGCTGAGTGATTATTTCAAGATTGTTGCTTTCCACGAGGTCAGGGCTGACCAATCTGCTGGACATGTGTAATAACCATTTCTCCCCTTCTTGCAAATTACTATTGTAATCCTCATGTTCTTTTACTCTCATCTCTAAGGTTTCAACATATGCCTGCAGGTGCACAATAACCAAAATTAAATTTTCAGGTAATTACAAGAGTTCAAAAAAAACCCAAAAAGCCAAAACCCACCAAGAACTTCAAAGCACAAGAAGAATTATCATCTAAATTCATATTCCTGTGAGGGACTCTCATGTGAACAGACTGTAAAGGAAGACATCAAAAGGGATTACTTCTGTGAATAAATTTCTGTGAATCATTAGTTCTGGGGTACCGAGTGCTGAAATACCATACTTTGAAGACTGAGGAAAACACTGAGAAAATGAATACTGTCAACTTGACTTTAAGTTCACTTACAGTTATTACACACTCTTTGAGAGACTGCACTTGACCTACCAAATGCTATGGTTGTGACCCTGCTGCTTACAGCCTTTGTGTGTGCATACGGCCCCATGCGTGCAGTAGGCAAATTAAGAAAGTACACACTGAGTCAAAAAGTATTTATTCTTTTCAGGAAGATTCTCTAAAATTAAGCCATGGATATTATATCCAACGGAATGGATTTCACTTCTCTGGTACAGATCGGAGGCCTGTCTTTAAACTAAAAATTAATCTTGAAAAAAATAAAATCATATCTTATTTCTGGATGGATTGGTAATTAAAAGTGCCTAGGTCAAACGTAAGTACTAACATGGTTTGCAGAGATTATCCTTGTTAGGAGTACAACCTATTAAAAACTTTAGGAATAATCATACCTCAGGATGTATTGAGAAGCATTAGACCTTTGAAAGTACTTCATACATATGGACTAATGAATCAATGTTAATTAACAATGCCATTGCTGAATTAAATTCTATCTGTCTTCCAGGTTATTTTCTTCAGTGCCTTTTATTGAACAACTTAACTAAACAGTATTTGTGGAAGCTCAAGCAGAAAAAAGAGAGAGCACAATCTGAGGGCATCTGTCCCTCCAAGAAATAATGTATTTAGAATTCTATTAAATGCTTTTTAAAAAGTAACAATAATGAGGACTAGTCACTGATACATATCCCCTTAGTGCTACAAAAGACAAAAACGTTCATCTGCCACACTCAAAATTCATTTCAGCTATTCTGGTTAAATTTATTTAGGTAGTTTTTTCCAGATTCAAAATTTTTCTGTCACTGCTGCCGCCCTTCCAAAAGAAAACTAAAAAAAAACCCCAACAAAACACCAGAAGTAATTAAAGGTAGCTGGTTCTTTGCACAGACAATATGAAATAAATAGTTAAATTCTTAAAGCAGGATAAAAATACATCAAGTTGGAAGAAGCCTGAATTTTCTTCCTTTTTACCTTCGTTTTGCTGCAGAGCTCCTGGTAACTGCTCTGAAGGTCTTGAATGTTGTTCTTTAGAGTCACATCATTCACCAGATCACAAAGCGCCTCTCCCTTTTCCATTACTGACTTTATTGAGGGCTCATGAGACAGAACAGTCTGTTGTATGGACTACAATGCAAGCAAGAATTAAAATGTATCTACAAATCACTGGAGGCATATTTCATTAACTTCCCTTTGATCTGCTGCACAGCTTTTTACCATGGTATGCATCACCCTTTCTATATAGGAAGAACTTTGTTTATCAATGCAGGATTCTGTTTCTCAGCCCTACCCTGAGACAACAACTTTGCATGCATCTAAAAACAACTGCTCCTTCTGTGAGTGGCTACTAGCATGGCTGACAGTCTGGAACTGGTGAAGCAACGGGAGTTCATATGTATGAAGGGACCAGTGCTAGGGATAAAATTTGTTCAGAGGAACAAATTATGAAAATAGGTGGAAAAGTATCACCAAAGCCATCCCCTCAGTGAGATGGTGTACAATGAGTGCCTAGCACTGTGCTCTCAAAGAGTACAACTCCCCAGACACGCAGAAGGGAAGCACACAGCTGTGACATACAACTTTAAGTAGGGAAGCTGGCGAGGGAAGTGGGAAGCTTTAGTGAGAAAGCAATGTAGGTACTGTAGCTCAGCGATAACTGAAGTGTTTTTTTGTTAGCAACATTTTTTTTCAAGTGACAAATGTAAAGCACAGCACTATATGGCCTGCTATGAGGAGAGTTAACTCCACCTCAGCCAGACCCAGTACACATTTCATGAAACATCTGTAATCCTGGAGCATTTTGCAAAAACGTCATTAGAAGAAACGGGGTGTGTTGACAAATGTTCTACTCATTTTTGTGATGGGAATATCATCCCAAACACTTCATGAAAATCCTAATTAAAAACATAGGAGGTCATAGGAGCTGACTGGCTTGGATACCAGTTGAGCTGGGACATCCAGCTTTAACCAGAAAGCTGATTAAGTCAATTTAAACAGTGACAATGTCTGAAGTCAAGAAAAACCGACTGATTTTTATGCTCACTTCAATTGCAATCAACTCTGTTAGATCAATACAATTACTCATATGTGTACGCATAAAAGAATTTTGCACCATTACAGGAAAACTTCAGATACAGAAGGCTTTTTAGGACGTTCACATTTCAAATCCAGGGTCTGATTTGTAGAGGTAGGTATCATGCTTGATTTCATTAATGTTCATTGGGACATTGAAACATCTAATGTACCTGCTGAAGAAACCTGGATACCTGATCAGAGGATTTATTGAAAATCACTAGATTAAAATAAATTCAACAGTACAATGAGATAATCCCTTTTTACCTTGTATTTGGACAACTGTGCCTTCTTCTCATAGAGTTCACTCTTTGGCTCCACAGGAGCATGTAAGATGACTTGGTACTCTGTGACCCACTGAGTCTGTGCCTTATACTTGTCTGAGAACTCCTTTGCCAGCTGAAGACACTTCTCTGAAGTCATGTGCTCTTTTCTGATGGAGCCAGCCAGCTCTTCAAGCTGTTCCACATGATCTCCAATTTCTTTTCTTAACTGGTCAACTTCATTTTCTTCCATGTATTTTATAGCTCGCTCCCCCTTCTCACGGGCTGATTTCAGTAAACTGTGGCCTATATCCATATCACTCAATAGCAGCTGTGAAGGAAGTGTTGGTTAACTGAAAATGGATGAAAACTCTTGCCTTTTTTTAACTTTGCTATGGTCGCAAGGGATGTCTAGGGAAAATGAGTGGACTTTTCAGTCCACTGAATAGCCCAGAGTTAAGGTGTGTCAAGTGAGAAGAAAGCAGATATAGCAAATACTTCTGTTCTGCACTGGGCTTCTGAATTTAAACAGAGAAACTGAGGGCTCCCAGATGAGGATCTGTACTCCAAATTCTGGAACAGATGAAAGCTTTCCCTTAGCATATTACATTTAAGCTGCTTGAGCTGCAGGACATACAAGAAGCTCATCTACAACTTTTGAGATGAAACTTGCATTTTACAGTTTCAATGAAGAGAAACAGGAAGCACTTCTTGCCACAGTACACAGAAAATATACAGTGCACAAGAAAATACACTTGAGGGGAATTTGGGATATGGGAATTTATTTTATGTTTTAACCTAACATAAAACAGACACAAGCATGTCTAATGGGAGGATGAGAATATATTATTCAGGCCTATTTATAATTTCAACAGCCAAAATGATCTAATGAGACATGAGAACAGAAAGTTTCATACTGTATGGTCTCATCCCATTATCTTCTCGGGGCAAGGTAAAGTCAGAATTTTCAGCAGCTGTTGAGATGTATGTTAAAATACAGCCTCCTTTTTTTGAACAGAAGCAAAAATTGCATTTAAGAAATGTACCTCTAGTTTCTGAACTTTTTTCTCCATTGCTGTTTTATCAACCATGTCAAATTTGGTGATCACATTTTTGAAGTTCTTGTTAGTAGCTCCATACCAATTTGTGTAAGCACTAAAAGACAATTCTGACTCCTCTACACAGCGTATTTCTTCTTCCAGAAACTTTACTTGCTCCTTTAAACAAATATGGAGGGTAGGGGGAAGAAAAAAGGACCACAAAAATGTTTATCACTGCTATTGGTTTAAGATAAAAATAAATTTCTATTTATTAATAAAATACATTATACAAAGATAAAACATGTAGGCTTTGAGTTCTTTCATAAATAGTGGATAGTTGTTACACAGGGCTCTTGTCAGAACATACATATGGCAATCACCAATGTCAAAACTGAGCTAATACTAAAAACTGAAAATGTACTCACATTTTGAACTTTGAATCATGTCTTGTGATTACAGTACTATGAGGCAACTACTACTTGAAGTAACCTGAAGATTGCGCCTTAACAAATCAAATTTTCCCCCTACTAATGTGTATCAGTGGCAATCTGAAAACATTTCTATAGAGGTCAATTAGCATTTAAGCATACTTTATTGTGAATTTCTCTCCTGAAACTATCAATAAAGATAGTGACAGGGCATTTTACTTCATTATCCTAATTATGTTTCTGTAATAAGTTTAATCCAATGAAATCTACATGCATGTACACATATGAATATGTATGTGAATGTTACAATGTTGAGTCTACAATAATTAATAAACTTTGATTAAGTCTAATTACAAAAGTCTGTTTGTATTTTCTTCATTACTGGCAATTTATGATGTTACAATGAATTAATTTTCATTACTTACCAGGACATGAAGAAGAAGAGTTTGGTAGCGAGATGTAAGCTGTGTAGCCTGACTTCCCATTCTACTTGCAGTGAGATTTTCCTCTAGTATTTGCTGAGCCAATACCCCAACTTCCTCTACATCATCTTTGTAGATTGCAATGTCTTCATGCCACTTCTATGGCAAAGAAATAACCAAACTTATATGACTGATTTAAACATCTTAAACTAACAGGAATTTAATTGTAACTTAGTCAGGAAATCATGGAAAAGGAAAACAAATACAGAGCTGTAAATATTCATTTACAATTGGAAAATAAAATAGAACCGGATGAAGGTTAATATAATAAATATGATGGAAAGATTCTCATCCCATATGGAATGCATTTCATTACAACAGATTCAATACTTTTTGTCTTTTTTCCCCCCTCCAAAAATAATAATAGAAATGCAATCTGGACTTCCTATAGATTTCAACTGAAGTTTTAAAGATGAATATAAAGTGTAACCTGGAATTCCTCAAATCTGCTTCCTGTGTTTATTCAGAACCATGTCTTCTCCTTGCAGTGACTAAAGGAGAATTATTACATCAACACAGTGGAGACTTCATAACACAGCTGGTCATATTTTACTCTTGTTACCCTATTCTTTTCCAATCCAGTGCCTATCTTAGTACTCAGTTACATCTTCACACATTACAGAGCATTTAAATTACAGATCTCCCTGCAAGATTTCAACACTAATATAGCCATACCTCCACCATGCTCTCTTGGATCCATCATTTCAGTCATCACCTCAGAATAAACTGAAAAAGCTTGCTCTCATTTTCACAGTGCAACCAGGAATTGACATGGAAGCCTCACATACTATTTTGTTTAAGGAATTCCTTAACTATGTTCTTTACCTTCATTTGTTGAAGCTGCATTTCCTTAGTTGCTCTACCAGACCTCCTCCCAGTCCTGATAGCAACTTTCTCCTCAAGGTTTGTTAACCAGTCATTAACCTTTTGAAATTTTTTCTCCATTAATCTCAGTTTGCTCACAGTGGCATTTAATTGGCTTCTTGCTTCAGACAGCCTGTGCTGATAAACTTGCCAATCCTGCCGTAAGGATTCCAGGGCTCTGTCTTCTATCTGGGGAATACCCCAGGGAATCACCTCCTCTCTGGCATGGACAGCAGCATTCAATAATGCTTGTCCCTCTGCACAGTGGACCTGCAGCTCCTGTAAAGGCAGAGTCACAGTTACATACCCGACACTGACAACTTTCATTCATACATGGCAAAAACCCCCTTGGTTCCTCTGAAGACAGGCATTCCCTGTAATTATCTATGGTTAAACATATATTAGAATCTTTCCTCTAATAACACCAATGACAGCATGCTCACTTACAAAGCACACCAAGTATCACAGTTGTTGACAACTGAACTGCACAAAATTATTGACAAAGCATGCAATAAATTCTTTGCTCTCCTGCCAAGTTTATCACTTCTGAAACATTAGCTGCCTGAGCCAGCACAGGATGGATGCAATCCATTCACCATAAATTCAGCATGAATTCAATACTTTCCAGATGTGGCAAGCAGACTGTAAGATTGATTCTAAAACCGCATCTCTTTAGAAACAGAGGCTTCAATCCTAAAAAATAAACAAACCTATTTATTCTTACATATGTTTGAGACAACACTCCAGACTAATTTTTGATACCGTCTTCTGGACATGTACGGTGTTTTCATGCTTATTATTAGCACTTAATCAGAAAGTACAAAGTGATTCACTCTGATTAGAAAACATAACAAGGAAATTACTTTAACAAAACACAATTGTGTTTCATCTCAGATTTCATTTCAGGTACATATCCAGATTTTCAAAATGGTTTTTTTTTAAGTAACTGCAATAAGCAGAAATATATGCAGAGTCCCTGATCATACAAAAACCTCCTCAGTATCCTGAATAAGGTAATAAACACTTCATATCTCATGTACAGACTTTGTGCTCCTTCTCATGTACAGACTTTGTGCTCCTTCAACGACAAGTATTAAGGCATTTTAAGTCAGCTTAAGACAGTAACTGGGGAATTACTGAAGTACTACAGGTTCACTTTTCACTGTCACTGAAGTGATTCAGTGGTAGTCTTCCTACCCTGCTATGGGAGGAAGCCTACATGGCTGGAACTGCCTAAAAGTAAGTGCATCTGCACTGTGAGCAATAAAAGATGGAACGCCAATGAAAATACTTTTCATATTTTATGAAACAAACAGGGAAAAGAAGAGATAGAACAATATCTAACAAAAATTCAATACTTGCAAGAAAGGATTAGTATGCCTGGAGATTTCATTCAAGGCCTGACACTTCTTTCCAACAATATTTCCACTACCTTTACTGGAACCACTTTTGAGCAACAAGATGCTCATATATAATGCAATTCCAAGTTGTTCTCAAGACACTTTTTTTCTGGCAGTAAATGTTATTCTGTTATTTTATAATCAGGATTGATTTTCTTTTTTCCTTTTTTTTTTCTTAGGGTGTCACATACTATGTACCTGTAAATCTCGGAGTGTTGCCTCCTGTTCCTGGGCATCACCATCAACATGTGATAAACAGTCAAGTTTTTCCTGTTCCTTCTCCAGCCATACTTCAAATGCCTTCAAATTTCTTTGGTACTCTTGGTGTAAGGTAAGCAGTCCTTCAGCTTTTGTTACAGCCTCCTGCATGTTAAAATATTTACAAATACGTATACATAACTTGGTGTATTGTCAAATCAAGAAAACATAAACCCCAGCCATCCCTCAAGGGGAAGAGTTTGTATCTGATGCTGAATTTTCCAAGAATTCAAGAGTCCTTGTATTCTAAAGATGGCTTAATCAATTACAGGGAAAAGAGGGAGCACATATGAGGGTAAAGATACTTATCCTAAAATATAAGTTTCATGTAAGTTTGTGACTTCTGAGATTTAAAGTTTTGATCTGGGATTACTTTTAAGTAACACCCTAGTGTCTAAAACAAAAAAAAATTCTTGATTTTTATAGCAATTTAATTTAACTTTGCTGAAGTGATTAATAAGCATATAAGCTTAGAGATTGCATTTTTTCTTTGCATGACTTTTTTTTTTTTTTTTTTTTTTTTTTTTTTGCAAATGGAATTGGAATTTTCTGTTAGGAGTATCTACTATCTTAGGTTTGAAGACTACCCAAGATATGAGCAGAGTGAAAAACAGACTACAAGTCTTCTGTGTATGTGGGTGAGCAAGTTACAGTAATTTCGTGACCCAGCACTAAAATATTACCATACCTGGAGTACAGAAGGAAAGGTGTCATGTATTAGCACAAGGTTAGCCTTACTAAGTGCAAGAAAAATATACTACATATAATTCACATCCTCTAAGAAATTATGGGAATGGGGAATCAAGTTGTGATGGAGACAGGCTGCATCTGAGAGCAGCAAGCTCATAAAAGACAAACACTTTAATAAATCTATGAACTTACTGTCTGCTTTACCTTTCATTTCTAACAGGTCTGTCTAGTGGGAGAAAGGAGGAAAGAAGGAGTATTATCACATTTTTTACAAGGCCTGTCCATGCCCAGAAGTGGGAAGAGGGAAAGAGAAACCAGTTTTCTTGCCTCTTCAGCAGGGGCTTAGGGAATTACAAGTCTTGGGCTGCTCATATGTGGGACATAAACCCTTGAGGGGTTTTCTGCCTGGCCAAAGGATTAGTAAAAGATTTGAGCATTCCTTACTTTCCAGCTATTTGCTTTCAACTTTGAATTTCTAAGAGTTGGTTGCACTCCTGACACTTTACACCATCATCAAAATAGTGACTATGGAAGACCAGTCATCTGGGCTATTAGGTGGAAGAGAAAGAAGGAATGCTTCTTGCTACACGGGAAAAGAGGTACAGAACTCTTGCCTCTGTGAGCCACCATCCATTTCTTATTGCTCCCATGCTGTTGCTCAACCTAAGCAAATATAGGCAGCCTGTACAGCTTTGTGCAGTAGAAAATGGTAATGGATAGAGCATCCTCATGATAACAGGAATAGCAGGTACTTACCAGCACTTTCCAGGACTTATGTAACTCTCTGGCAAACCTGATCAATTTTATTCACAACAAGGTCAAAAGAAAGAGCAGTGCATATTTTGCAGTTGTGGAAGAAAGGTCCACAAAAACAGTGAACCATTTTCCTGTTTGAAAAACTGAATTTTGACTGAATTTTGAATTTTGTCATTCTACATGACAAAGGCACCACTGAGACAAGAAAATTCAATTTTACTTCACTGCTGTCCTGCAGAGAAGATGGCTGTCTGAGCATGCATTAGGCATTATTTAATTATCACAGAAGTACTTGGGTTAACTGGAGACAATTGCCTAGCTTTAAATCTATCACCAGGTCTTTTATTATTTATTTTTTACCTTATATCTTACCCTAAACCCCATCCTGGTCTTTATGTCCTAATCTTTTCCAGATACACAGTATCAATATTTATCAGTAAAGGTATTACTTACCACACTTGTGTCATCATAGTCAGTCTTGCTAATATGGTTTGTGTTCAATAACAAAATTGCTGTAGCTGTCAGCCATTTGTGAATCACACAACTGACTGGTAAAATTTATTGCAAACACACACTTATGGAAATCACAGGTTCAAAGGTTTTTCCAAATTTTCAGTCACAATAGGTAAAATTATATCTGTGCTGAAGTCAGTGAACCATTTGGCATGGAGTTCCTCAGACTATTCCCCTGATTTTTAGAACCCTTCAGAAAAGATCTGAAGCTCAGTACAGAAAGACAGATATATTAATCACCCGAGTAGGTTTCTGTTACATTAAGTTACAGCTGTCCCCAAACTCTTAATCCTCATTGAACTGTAAAATAAGTGATAAATGAAAAGACTTTTTCCTTGTTGCCAACTAAACAATGAGTGCTAGGAAGTAAAACTGTACCTTTGTTCTTTCTTTGAGGAACTTATACCTCTCCTGAAGGTCTTGGAGCTCAAGCTGAGCAATGTAATGCTCAGCCATCCCTTTTCCTTTCATTTCAATTGTCTCCAACAGGCTGTTATGGCTCAACACCTCTTCATTGAGTAGCTGCAAAATAGAAAGAGAAGAACACATAAAGGCCACCCTTAGAACAAGACCACAGATTAATCTTGCAGTTACATAGAGTTTTTTTACTGCCTGTAAGGAGTTATGGACTTGTTGATAGTTTGTTGTAGATCAAACACACCTTTGCTTTGCTGACGGCAGCTGTTTTTTCCCTCAGTTCAGCATATTGCCTTTCAGAAGCATTCACACTTGCTTCTACTTTTTCCATCCATCTGGAAAACTGATTAATATCTTCCTGGTAACTTGTCCATTTGGAGAGAGCTCCTTCCAGTTGACTGTAATTAAAAAATACATATTTTTTGTGATACTGGAAGTTCCCATGCTACATATTAAGCAGTAAGATATAGTCATATACAGATAGGCTAGACTATATTTATGAGAGAGATATACCACAAGCTAAGCAATCTGTTAAAATCCTACAGGTTCTAACTAGGAGCACTCTTTGACTAATAAAGAGAAATTAAGTTTTCCAAACCTGGAATACTAAGTTGATCTGTAATTTATGTATCTAGCTGACATGTTCTAAGTTCAGTAAATAAATTGCAACTGAAAGCATACCAGGATCACAAATTTTCTTCCCTTTTGGATACAGGCAAAAGTTGCTGCATTCTGATGTTTAGTTACCTTTGTTTCTTTAACTTGAAATATTTGCAACGATTGATGCTCCACCAATGAAGGCTCCATTTTTTCCTCTTTTATTTCTTTATTCTATCACTAGGAGTAGCACTACTAGACACTGTAATTACAGTATGTTCTTTGGAATGCTAGCAAGTAGAAAACCAGACAGGATCTTGACAGAGCAATCATTAATGTCCATGACAAGATCTCATTTCTGAGAAGGTTTCAAAGCATTGAGTGCAACACACAGTAAAATATTCAAGGTTATGAACATGGAATTCAGTTTTAAGAGTAAATTGACAATAAGTGTTAATTAAGCTTAGATCCCTCAGTTTCCTCCCCTTCTTCTACTTCAAGTGAATGTATCACAACCTCTAGACCCAAAGTGCTTGGCCAAGGCAATCATTTTACATGAACTTGACTCTTGTAGTAATAAAATTACTTTTCAAAAGTTTTGACAGTGCTTTGCTACTAAGCATTATTCTGTACCTCATGCCCTTTTTACCTCTTACACTGGATACAAGCAGACAGAAGAGAAGCCCAGTTGTCCTTCAGATTTTGCAATTGGCCTTCAATCACTGGTACTCCCTCCAGAGAAGTATTTTGCAGAACAGCTTCTCCTCTTGTCAGAACAATTTTCATTTGGACTTCTTTTTCTTGTTTCACTGCTAGCAGGCCCTAGGAAGTGAGTGGATGTATTTTATCATTAACTGGGCATGACAATTCTAACTGGCTTTAATGGAACATGACCTAATCATATTTAGCAGCTTGTAGCTGGTAGGAAGACGGACAGTGTGGTTCACAGCTGGGCTTCACAAACAAAACTGACTTCCAATGGCTAGGTTCAGCTTCTTAAAAGATCCCTTAGTCAACAGGCAAGTTTTTGTGGAATCTGTGCAGGTACTTAGAGTGTATCAGAGAAGGTACTTTTCAGTGGAAAGGCTGATACGCCGAAGGAAATGTCATTTAGATGGAAAACAGGAGGATTCATTCATAGACACAACAAGATGTAGTGACAAAGCTCTTCTACACAGCTGAAATACAGTTTCTACCACTCCAGGGTACATTTGAAACATGACAGTATCAACAAGTAAAATTTGTCATCAATGCCAGCCCATGGACTTCAGCTCCTGGAGCTGTGCAGTTGCAAAGTCACAGTTTCTAACACTATGTAGTCATGAAAAGCCTGAAACTATGAACTCAAAAGACTCAATGAACAAAAGCCAAAACATAATTTTAGTATTATGCTACAATCTTCTGCTTTTTGATGTATCTTTGTAATTTTCAGGATTTTTGGTTCAAAAATTGAGACATCAATAAAATGATAAGTATTGTTTTCTAAACAGTGTTCTTTAACAATATTGTGCTCTGTTATCAACAGATGCTATTTTCTTCACTGTAGTCACCATTTTAAAAGCAAACAATTATAGGAAAAGGTTTATTGAATCAGGTGTATCACCTGTAAGATTCAGGAATATACAGTGAAATATACTAAACTAAAAGAAGGGACTATACTACTTCTTCCATTTAACTTTCAGCATCCACACAACATATTTTGAGTACTTTAAGAATTGTCATATATGCAGTTCTCCATGTCATTAAGGTCCTTATTTACTTCTTATAGAAAAGTTCTAATAACGAGCTCTTTTCTGCTACAGAATTATTTCTGAGTAAAATGAAAATCAGAGTCTGAAAAACAGTTATGAGACTAATATGCAACAACTAAGAATCCTATATTTGTATTCTTCATATATTTCTAAAAAGAGCAGGTTTTGGATTCTTGTTTCCATACCTCTAGTTTCAACATCCGGCTGTCCAGAACACTCTTGTCTGCAGTGGGATGACAGTAGGAATCCAGCATGTGAACTGCATCAGCAACCCAGTCCTGGAGGTCCTTGACACTCTGTGAGAACTGCTGGTGCTCTGCTACAATCCTATCCATTCTGGAAACTTTCTCCTGCAATTCATACAGCAATTAGCACCAACAGCTATTTAAAGGATTGCCTATTCCCCATACAAACTCATGGACTTTAGAATGAGTCTCATCAACTGTACTCAGAAGTTTGCTTCATACACTGATAATTACAAGTACACTTGAGCACAGAATGAATTTTGTATACACACACAAATTGTCCAAACATAAAATAGAAATGAAAATTTCAGAATTGTAATTTTTTTATTTTCTAAATGTAAAGCTGTAGTTTTCTGGTTTCACTTTTTCTTAAACATCTGGTAAATCACATCTAAGCTCCATGGCAGTATTGCAATGGAAGTTAACTTGTGAAATCGGCCAGTGCAAAACCAGATTTCAGCCTGAGAAGTTACACCACTGCAACAATATTTGTTAATATTTGGAAAAGACCTGGTTTCCTCAATGACTCTCATTGGTACAACCATTTTGCTGAAAAATCACTGACACTCATACAAATCAAAAACAAATGCTGAAGTTAAATTGCTAAAAGGCTTGAGGTGAACAAGAATACAGGCAGAGTGTGTTTCCCACTGTGACAGAGAACTAAAGTCAAGTCAGTGTAACAGGCTTTGGAAGTCACTGAGAGAGATCTTTCTCAAGATCCATGGCTATCCAAGAAGTTTCAGGATTTCTCGAATAGGCTGGATAATATGTATCATGCACCGTAGATGACTTCTGCTCATCCTAAAATCTCCTACAAGTTCTGCTCACACAAGCTTTTGTTAGTAACTCATGTGTCTTTCACTTTGTCATTTTGCAGACTTGAAAATTTATTATGGCCACACAATCATTTTCAGTAAGTCATAGATACACTTTATAATTGTTATTTCCACAGAAAAAGTAGAAATTACCAAAGTAGCAATCTCTTAAACACAAATACTTTCTGAATTGAACTGTTATTCTGAAACATATTTTCCATATCTTAAATCATTCCAGTTACTGTAGCAACTGTAAGCCTATATCAAGCCTTCTTCATCACATGAACTTTGAGAAAAGTAACAGTCTTAATAGGGAGGCTTTCTCATCTGTTTACACAAGAGAGGCATAAAACTATTAAGTGGTGAAGTGTGAAGCAACACTCACAAAACAGAGAGTTATGTTTAACTCTCAGTTCATGGTCTGATGGTTTAGAATTTGGCCTATGCATCCCCTTGAACATTCAAAAGCATAAGAGGCAATCATCATTGTAGGATGATGCAAAATAATCATCATTATAGGATGAGACAAAATAACAACTTCTCTGCATCCTGTATTTTCTAAAAAATCCCCATCTCTGCTAATTTTTGAAAAATACCTTTTTCAGATGCCATTTATTACAAAACTAAAATGTCTTCAGTGCTTGAAAGAATCAAGTCTGATTATTGTATAATATAAAATATATAATATATTGTATTGTTTACTTCCTAATTAGTACACTTTTAAAGAGTAAAAAAAAAAATCACAGATACATTTTGTATACAGTCCTTACTCTCCACTCCTAAAAGTCAATGTGAAAGACAGAATAGCTCAGAGCAGACAAGCAAGACAACTGCAGTGTTTCACATTTCAGTCCTTATTTTTCCACACATACATCAAAGGAGTTGCTTAAGAGCACATACACTGGGTGCATTACCTTTGTCAGATTGCTTAGAGTAAGATACTGAGAAGACAACTGAGACACTCTGCGCATAAAGCTTTTGCTGACAGCTTGTTCTTCCCACAGCTGCTGAGCTTTCTCTTTTAGCCTGTTGAGCTGATGCTCGTGGCAGCTTATTTCCTCAAGGACAGACTGTAAAGCACAAGCACAGTAATAATAAGAGTGGGTGCAAGAAAGCAGGAAATAGAGAAGCATGAAGGTGCCATGAAAAATAGAAGTGACATATGGCAAGCCTGCTGAGAAAGGCACACCATACGGTTACAGCAATGGAGCAGCGTGTCGTAAGAAATGTGGAGATGCAAAAATTGATGGAACAGGATCAACAGCAAACCCTGGAAACAGCTCCCATCTTACTTAGACATCAGGATGCTAGAATGATCAAGCTTTTGTATGTAATCAATGAGGCCAGGAGGATGGGACAGGAAAGTCTGGCTGTGTTAAGAACACTTGCAAGTCACCTGCAGCTTTTGCTGTTCTCGTCTCTTGGAAGGAAGATCATGGAGCCGACTGCTACTTCCCTGTACTACCTTCTCAGTTGTGGTCAGCCACTCTTGCAGAGGCTCAGCAGTTGCTTCAAAGTCCTTCATCTGGATCTTTAAGCTCTGGGAAGACATGCAAATTTCTATGAACAGTCCCAGTGCACTGGGCACAACTAATTCGCAACACACAGATCAAGCACACAAAAAGAGTATATAATTGTAGGCAAATTATACACAACTCTTCAAATAAATACATCAGCTCTGCCTGTTCCTATCCTGCAGATACTGAAATAAAAGTTTGATAGGGCACACTTTTAAAAAAGAAATAGAACAAAACAGAAGCAATACAGTTGAGGGGAGGCTAAAGCAAATTTCTTTTGAATGGAAAGCTTCATAGATGCTATGAGATTTGGCTCAATCTAATCCTAATTTGCCTAACTAAGGCAGTCTGAATAAAGGATAATTTGGGATATGAGTTATCTAACATAAGACTTCAGTCATTCACAGTGACCCCTCCTTAAATGGGCTGCCACCATTTCTAGGTGATATCTAAATTCAACCCAATCCTAGGGAGCACTTCTGGTTATACTCGTTTTTGTATAAAATTTTGGTCATAAGAATGTGTGCATTAAAGGCATATGCAGACATTTCTTCAGTGCCTACATACTCTTCTTGTAGGCTTATTCTGCACTATTTAACAAAAGAACATCTGAAATAAATCAAATAGAATATAAACTTTCACAGAATAGCTTCTGTGCCTCAGTTATTTTAATGTATTTTTCTCTCAGACATACTTAGTTTTCTTTTCAGCTGCACCCTTATCACTTTAACATCAGAATAAAAAACTAAGCCTATGAGACTCAAAAATGCTTGACTCAAGAAGACTAACCTCTGAGAACATCCCCTTTCCATGTCAGCCTTGAGATGAAGAAAGGTAAGTCCTTGCTACCAACATTTTCTTTGAAATGCTTTCCTACATAATGCATCAATTACAGTTAAACTTTTTCTCAGCTGTCTGGGCAGCAGTGGTTTGAAACAAGAATGCCTAGTAACTTCAACTCTCCTATGCTATGCAGGGAATTCCAGATAAGACCTTTTGACCTTAAAACCTATGACCTTAAAAGGCTGAGGATTTTAAGATATTCATCACCTACAAGTTGATTTGTGAGTTTTGAACACAGAAAGGCATCAGCATTTACTTAAAAAGTTGCTCAAATAAGTAAGCACATTTCACCTATTTGCAACAAGAGAGACAACATTTACACACTGTAATGAGACTATTCAATCAGCAGTGGTGTCAGAAACCTGAAAACAGTTTTTTGAAAGGAACATGTGTTTGTAACCCAGTACACTTGGTGAGACTAATGAATTTCAGCAACTGCTGTCTTTGATTCTGAACAACACCCTTCTGCATGAAACACCCCACTTAATGTGAAATCAGGTCATAAAGACAGCAGAAGTAAACAGAGGTAAAACGCAAGCAGAAGAATAAGACTCTTGAAAACAGCTATTTATTAGTTCTGTCATATAAACACAGCTTTATATGAAATCTAAACTGTGCTGTTTGAAACAGAAGCAAAGAGGAAATTCAGATCCAATCTTTCCTCACTGTGACTGGTTCAATACCTCCAATGCAGATTTCTTCTGGTGGAGCGTGGTGATAAAATTTTTCCAGTCTTCTTTAGCAATAGCAGATTTGTCCTGGATAACTTTAGCCTTTTCCTTTGGTAAAACAGAGCACAGCAGTTCTCCTTTGGATGCTACCAGGTTTAGCTTTTGTTGCCCATTCTCACTTTCTGATAAGAATTCCTAAAAATAGTAATAAAAAAACTAACTGGTGAACTCTGGGTCCCAGTAAAGTCAAGCTGCTAGAAAATTTACCAGTGATAACAGTTTATTGTTTCTGCTTGCTAACATGCTAGTGAATCTTTCAGTACATTCATTTCAATATTGTTTGTATTGATGGGATTTCCACATGGGATTTTCAGAAATGCCAAGTGTCTGAATAGCATATACATTAAAATTTCAGGATTACCTGTATATTCTGTATTTCATGAGCCAATTACTGGTCATTTAGGGAGATATTATATTCCCTTAAATATCTCTAGTAAAGAAAGTGATAAAAGTTTCATTTCAGGGAACCATTATCCTGACAGAGAAAACACAAGGGCCCCCTCAGAGGCACACACTGGACTGAAGCCCTGCCCATGGGCAAGCTCTAGCTATGCTGGACTTGCCATGAGCATGTGGGGGTGTGGCTGATGCTCAGAACCTGACCAAAGTCCAATCTGTGTGATTTATGTCTCTGTATCCTCAATTTACTTTCCCTGTTTAGAAGTATTTTTCTTCACAGAAATCTTGCAAAAAGCTGGTGTCCCAGAAGTGTGTGGAAAAATGCATGTACAAGAATTATACAGAAATATAAGGAAACAGACAGATTTTTAAATTCCAATTTATTGTGATAATCTCTTTGTAATTTATAATTATTAAAAATTTTTGTGAGAATTTAGGACTCAAATAAATGTAGCAGTCCTATAGAGCAATATTTTAAACAGTTACTATCATGATTATGTAATACACATAATCATTAGGTTGCACCCACGTTCAGGAGCTACAAGCTTGATACCAAAATTATTAGGTCAGGTTCTGATTCTGTGTTACACTAGAGGTCTTAGTGGAGAATGTAAAGGGTCTGTTAACTTTGAGATATTTGGACTGTAAGTTCTGGTTATATTAAAATGAAAGATATTGGTGACTTAATGAAGTCAAATGTGCTAACAGACAGAGTTATAACTTTCAAGAAAAATAAAATTTGAAGTTTATCCAGATTTTTTTTGACATCTCTATGTCCTAAAGGAATCCAAAAAAACCTTTATTACATCTAAGGCAGCTTTCACAGAGGAGGAGAACAAGGTATGGTCTTACACTATGAGGGGGTTGCAGAGATCAAAAAAAAATACCATTGGTGAAAAAACATCCAGCCTTGCTAAAACATTCATATTTCATGTAAAAAATTACCAGGAATTTTCCCCCTTCTAAAGGGGCAGTCATGGTGCAGTCATGGTGCAGTCAAATATTTCATATATCAGACAGCATTGTTTGGGCTTTTAAGTAAATCATTTAAGCCAGGGAAAGTGAATTTACCGAAAAGAGGAGGCAGTGATTTGACTTTCGGTGTTTTCTGAGCAGCAGATATGAATTTCTTCTGTTATACTATCTACCTAAAGGTATAACAGCCTCATTAAATAATTCTCATTTTGTTATTTTCAGTTAAAATGATAGCTATATTACAATAAAAAACATATTTATTGCAACTGATTTTTTAAAATATACTTTGAATTGGTATGCCTTTCCACAGAGCTGTTTGGGCTTATTTTAGTTTTATGTGAAAAATATTCTCTTTAAGTGCCTGATCACACTGCATATAATTTAAATGTGGTCTTATACCATGAGGGCTCCACTTTCCTACATGATAACAAATATTCACATAACTGTGAAGTAACTTCAAGTACTAAGACTTAATTCTGATATCATTCTGATTTTACAGTACTCTCTCACCTAAAACAGGTATTTTTTTCCCATTGTAAAGAAGAAAAAGACAAGGAAATCTGCTGTGAGATATATCTACTTACAAACTGTAGCCCAACAATTAAACTAAACAAAATAGAAAAAAAAAAGTGCTTATTTCTTTGCAAGGAGTCGCATTTAGTGTTAACAGTAACAACATTAACAAAAACCAGTAACTAATCAAAGAAATAAATTTGAGCTATACATGAAAATTATTTGGTCTCACTTACTAATTTTACTGCTATAAAGTTACCTGTATTTTCTGCAGACTTGCTGAAGCTTCACTGATGTTTTGAGGCACGTCAAAGCATTTGGCAGTGGTGACTCTTGCGTTGACCAGCCACTGCTGAAAATCTCTGAAAGCCGTCCGAAATCTTTGCTGCAAGATCTGCTCTTTGCTCTGACATCCTTTTGAAGCTTGCAGGCAAAGGCTGGGTTTATCACATCAGGGAAGAAGAAGAAAGCGAGGGAGGGAGGGAGGGAGGAAAGGCAGGACTCTGTTAGGTGACAATGCTATTATTTTGTTCTCTGAAATACAATGGTAAGAGTAGGTTAACCTGGATTCCTCCTACCAAATTTATGCACTTAACTGAGGCACCAGGAAATCCATTAGAAGCTTTCAGTTCTCAAAAGTGAAGCATGTAAATTGGGACATAGCTGTCACAGATATGACAGGTACAAGTGTTTCCAGAGAGTGACTCAGTGCACCTAAGCATGAATGTATTCTGCAAGCCTCTTTCTTTCTCTAGGGAGAGGGCACAGGACTACAGCAATTGAAATTCTAACTTCTGTGGCTCCGTTATGTCCACGAGGTTATAAAGGATCAATCTGAGTCATCATATCCTTCTGCAGCTACAGAAGCCAGAGGCTGTAACTCCCTGCAAGAAGCAACAGAACCTTGTGGCTGAAATGCAGGTGTCACACTCCAAAGTAAATCAGAGTGACTTGAGAAAAAGCCAGAAAACAAGCAAATACTACCTTCTCTAGCTAGTTCCTGTTTCAAGAAACCAACTAATCAAAGAAGAAGAATCTGAAGGACAAAATAAAGAAAAATATCTCAACTAGGCAGCATAGCTTGTTCTCATTCAGGCAAATAAGACACAGTGCTACCTCACTTTTTTACAAGGACTCCTGTAATGGTCAGGTATAGACGTACATTTAGTTTCATCTGAATTTAGTGGCACAGGCTGAGTTTAAGAAAAAAACCTCAAAAGATCAAATTACTGCTTTGTGTAACTCCCGTTGACATCAAATCAAAACAATGATTCTAACTACTGCATATGTCTGTCTCTAGTTCTAAAATGCTAATTAATGGTTCCCTAAAAGAGAGCTCATCCTCCCCCCACACACACACGAGGTTAACTATAAACAAGATGAATGTGTACCTGTTATACTCCTTAATCAATCCTGAAACTTTTGAAGAATGAGTACTTAAATCCCTGGAAAATCTACAAAGATCATTCAACTGAGTTTTGATCTCATCTGTCATTTGTTCAGATTTTTCTAGAGCATCCAGTGTTTCCTGTCAAAACAAAATAAATGAAAAATACTGGTGAGTAAATATAAAAAAAATATTATGTTTAAATCAAAGTTTATTAGAATTTAAATTAATTAATTTATGATCTATTTATGTTTACTTTATTTTACTGTATATATATTTTACTGTATTTTAGCAGTCAAGTCTACAGAACCTAATTTGAAATTATGAGCTTCTAGAGACCAAATTTCTGGATGCCTCAACTTCCTTAGCTCAACATGTTCTTGAAGCCTATTTTAAGATATAAATTTAATAAATGAGTGATAGTATTGTCAACTAGCTGTACACATATAAAAGTACATCTAATTAGAGAATGGCAAAGTATATACTTATGTAAATATAATTATCCCGTTGACTTGAGTTTAATGTGTTTCAATTAAAATTGATTTGAGCTGTATCCAGAAAGTTAATTTGTGCACAAAGCTTTTTATCAGCTTCAACTCTTTTCACAGATGACTTCACAATATAAAAGTACAGCTGCTCACAATCCTGTGAGAGTAACTGGGTTACTGCCTGACACTGATGCACTGGAAAGGTTCTTGCTTTGGAAACAGCTAAGCCAACTACAACAAAAACAGAGATTTTGTTGGCTTGGCTTGCGTCACAGGGAGAGGTGTGATAAGTACTCCAGCAAAAACAGTGCTTGATGATGTCCACAGCATCTCCACTGCAGATTCCTGCCAGCTATTCCAGCATAATGAGAAGTACAGACAGACTTGGCTCCTCGCCTCAGTAGGAACTAAAGTCTTCAGACATTTCTCTCAGACTAACAGCAGAGGTTCTGCAGTGCAGGCAGACCAGAGCATTTGGCATGCATAGAATAGTTTGGCTGAAGTGCCAGTCTGGAAGAAACTGACAACATAAACTTAAGAAAGAGATCACATGGAGATGAAGACGGATTTGAATAGGGACCTCTAAGTGGGAGACAAGGATGTTCCAAATCACGTTTCTGAAGATGCATATAAAAATGTATATGTACATACTCAGATGAAAAAAAATATGATTGAAAATGTACATAGTAAACAGTTCAGCACAAAATTGAATGTTCAAGGAAAGTACAAATGATATTCTGCTGCAGCAGATTTTCAGGACTCCCCCGGTTTACATTACTCATTATCATATTACAGACTATCTTCTTTGGACCACTCATACACCAGAAATCTCTTCAAACGTGATTAACAGATACTTGAAATAGTCACTTGTTTCAATGCCATGTAAAAGTATCATTTCAATTAAGTAATTATGTAAGACAAATAATGCTTAGGAAAAAACCTTAAACTACTTTTTGCTTATGCTACTTTATTTTAAACTACCGAAACCATCTTTTGAGAAAGCATTAGAAACAACATCACAATGGACATTACCTAAACACAGGACGTCACAAATTGCTAAGGGCAAGAATCACCTTACCAAAATGCTAACAGCCCCTTTTTCTATGTCAAGAAAGCATCTCTTAAGACTAACACAAGGTAGAACTGCCTGTTTTCAACACAATTTTTCAGTTTCAAATAACCTACCTCAGTAACTACTAAGAGTTTATTCTGATTACATACAGCCTTAGGCATAGCCTCCTAACAAAATGGAGCAATAACTTGGAAAACAGGGTAAATTTAACTATGCATTTTTCCATACACTGATATCACTGTTGCTGCCACTTGGATCTAATATTGACTCTCACAATTACAAAAATAATTTTCTGAAGCACAAAATCTGTTGCTCTAATGTTGCATGTACCTAAGGGAACACAGCTTGAGTATAACAGAGTAACAGAATGATCTTGCAAATTCTGCAAATTAGGAAACCCATTTTTAATTTGTGGCCGTGGCTAACATGGCAACAGAATCACTGTGAGACAATAGAAGTGGAAACTGCAGTGCTATTTTACATTCACAATAGGGCCTTTCCCCGGGGTCCAAAAATGGAAGGATTACAGTCACATTTTCTCTAACTATAAATAAAATTACATAGTAGGGCTGTGCACAGTTACGTCATGAGATGCCTCTGCATCTTCCTAATTAGCCAAAGTTTACAACCATTTAATCTAAATAAAGTGTTGTTACATAGAGCTACAGAACATACATACTATATATACTACTATTAAAAGCAATATCCTTTGAATTTAATACTTCTCCATTTATGAAATAAAAAATGCCTGATGCGTTAATAACAATCCCATGTCCTCATTTCCTTTTTAAAAACATATATACGTGGAACACTTTGCATATTTGTATAATTATTTGCTTCATCTTAATGTCACCTTTGTTATTTCTACGGACACATAATGGCACTCAAGCAAGCAAGTTTTATAAATCCATGCAAGGAATTCTGTGAAAAAGGAAACCACAGAAATAACTTGGCACAGACTCTGCAGAAGGAGATTAATAGGCTCAGTTCAAAGAAAAGGTGTTCTAGGGTTTTTCTGAACATGGCTTCAGTCAAGGGGTCAGGAAGCAGGCAATACACACCTCTCTGCCTCTACTGAAACTGCTTTACTACAATGCTACACTGAAAAAGAAATACTTTGCATCTTTCATCAACATCTGTGATTCACTGCGGTTGAGATACTTACAAACATGTATCTTGACTGTTGCAAATATGTGTTTATACAACATGGTGGGGGGTAAGATATACATGGGGAATTTTTTGCTAGGAGACAACCAGGAAAAGAAACAGCCTCTGTTTCTCTGAATTCCACTGCATTCCAAAGCAAAGCAATTAGCAATTATACCAGTTTCCAGATTAAGTTCTTTTAATATTGGACAAGATCTCAACGTGCATAATGTACAGATTATTTCAAGAAAAGGAAAGTATAAGCCAAATACATTCCTGATAAATTGTAAATCAGAAATGGCTCCAGTTTCTTACTTGGCTTTTAGGAAATGCTTCACATTTCCTCCATCAAGCGCTACTCTGGCTCGAACCACTGAGCAACTTGGAAGCGCAGCCCAGAGCCAGTGTGCCAGCTCCTTGGCTTCCTCTCAGGGGCAAGCCCCGGCTTTAACACCTAAAATCCAGGCAGCGTTGGCTAAGCCTGGTACAGCAGAGGCCAAAGGGAGGGACGCCTTCTGCCAGCACCGCTCGCTGTGATCACAGTAACACAAAGAGTTTGGAAAGTCGGGGTTTCACAAAAATATCTTCCGCAAGTATTGATTTTACGACGTACTTGATAATCCCGCTTGGCGGAAGTTTCCTGCCCGCAGTGACCACACATCTACAGCGGAAAAGCTGCTAGGAAAAGAGACATGCCCTTACTTTCTCCTTGCGCCAGCTCTCCACCACCTCGGCATCCGTGCTGCGGCTGTCGGCGGGGGCCAGCCCCTGCGCCCAGGCGGCCAGCTGCCCTCCGAGCCGCTGCACGGCCTCCTCCAGCCGCCCGGCCTGCGCCGCGAACTCCCGCTCCGACAGGGCCATCTGGCTGAGCAGGTCCCGCAGGCCGGCCTGGCTGCGGCGGGCGCTCTCCTCCCACTGCCGCCAGTCCGCCTGCAGCGCCTGCATCTCGGCCGCCAGCAGCTGGCACCCGCCCGCCGTCGTGCCGCGCTTCGCGGCCGGGGCCAGCGCCTCCACTCGGCTCAGCCGGCCCGCGCCGCTCTGCCGGGACTCCACCAGCTCCTGCGGGGCGACAATGCCATGGTAACCCGGGGGCCGCCACACCGCCACCGCCCCGGACGGCGGGGCCCGCCCGGGGGTGCGCGTCCCGTCCCGTCCCGTCCCCAGCGCCCCCCACCGCCCCAAGCCGCGGCTCCCTATCGGCAGCAGTCTGGGAACCAGGGGGAGTTAAACCCAGCCAACAGTGTGCGGGCCTTGCGGGGATTAAAACAGCGGTTCTGAAATTGTCTTAAGCTTTGGAGAGAAAGAAATAAAGAATGAACGTGTTTTAAATATGGAAAACACATTTTAGGTTGAGATGAGGAACATAACGACTTTGTTGCGATCGTTTTCGTAAGAAATGCTGGTATGGAGCTGCTCGCAGCGGTCTCAAAAACACAACTGCAGTTTATAGCCTACCCGTGACCTGCGAGGTGCCAGAATTAGTTGAACAAGTTTTTTTCTGAGTACATGGGTTTGGTTTTGTTTTCAGAGCTAAATTCTTTCTACGGGGTCCTATTTCAATCTCACACATCTCATATACGGGAATCCTGGAAGCTTTTAACCTAACAGACTGGAGAATGCATAAATACCATCCCAAACGCTGCATGCTACAGTCACATTATTTCTTCTCTCGTTCATTTTAAAAGCTACATGCTGCTATCTCCTCCCTTTCCCGTTTTACAGATCAGGAGTTAGAGCACAAGGGACACTGATAATTACCCAAGAGTCTACAAAAAATCTGTAATTTGATCTTGGGGATCCTGAATCTTTACCTAGCAGGTAAGTTCACTGCCCCACTCTCATGTTTAGGAGCAGAGAAAAATGTTGCTAGCCTGAATATCTGAATATAAACCCCAGACTCAGGCAAAACATGTAGCCTGCTTTAATGTTTGCATTCAGGAACATGCACATTTCTTAAGCACTCAGATGACTAAGTGCCAGGCTAAGTAGGGTATATACAGGGAGGCAACTCATACATTTGTACCATGTTTGAGGAGAACAATCCTTGTGCTGCTTTTCATCTCCATTTCACGAAAAGCAGGAAAGGTTGTCTCTGTTTTAGACAATTCTGCTCATGGAGAAAGCGTTATTTGGGGATGAGGAAAGAGAAGTATTCATTAATCAGCTAAGCCACATTTTTCTGTGATGCCACTGGGCTTCCGCTCTTGCAAATTGTTTCCATGTGTGCTGTGGTTAACTTAGGTCTGATTATACTTTTACTCCATCTGTTAATATGAGAAGGGATTTAAAAACAAAGCACAGCTTAGAAAGCTTGCCTTCAGCTCACTGAAATCTAATCACCATTTCAAAGAATAAAAGAACAAGATCCCACAACTGTTTGATTGCTCTTTTTTCTTTTCTTTTGTTTTTTTAAGTGTAGGGTCTGAATTGCAGAAGAACTCATGAAAGCTCACTTACATTGATTTTGGCCAGCTTTTTCTGTAGAGTTGGTGTATCTCCAGATGCATCTGACCAGCGGTGAAGCTCTTCCTTTGCAGAATGAAGCCAGTCTGTGAATTCATGCACAGCATCCAGATAAAGCAAATGATCTTTCACAATATCTTCCACTTTCCTCATTTTCTCCTATCATTCAGATTAAAAAAAAAAAAAAAACAAACAAGACCATTAAAGTACTTAAATACTATGCTGGCTTTAAGCATGCAGTGCTGGTTTGACTCTATAGCATACAGTGCTGATTTGACTCTAGCATGCATTTGAATAGTGAATAGAGTATAGCTTGTGGCATCAGAACACCACTGCACTGCAAATGGTTTGGTTAAGTTGGTCTGGACAAGCTTTTTCTGCTGGAGCAGAAACCTTCTGAAAACATACGCAAAAATATATTTTAACAAAGTCCAATGTATGATTTAGTTGGTATCAGTGCTGCAGCTGTGTCACTCTGGCATGCTTTTCCCAATACACCCTGGGAAGGGTCTTGCAGATCATCCATGAGGACCCTCAGGGAGCAGAATTGCTGCCAGAAACACAGCTCTTACTTGGAAGCACCAAGTCTCTACAACTGCTAAGCAGAGTCATGGAGATGTCCCATGGAAAAACCACCAACAGAAACACTGGCTGTCCAAAAGTGCAAAAGGAACTTAGGGTGCCGAGTCCCATTTTGACCATCACATCAGAAGAGGTGGTTCTGCCCAGCCACCTGCCCTGCAGTGCTGGAGGATGCTTTCCCTGACACAGACATGCAGCTGCTTCCTGGCTCCATCTTAGCTTTTTAATGTAAGCTTAGACTGGGGTCAGTTTATCACTGCTGTGACACAGTGAAAGACTACAGTGGTTAAAATTTGCCTTTGGTCTGACTGAGTAGAATTCTTGTTCTACTCTTTTGAGATAATGCTAATGAATGTTTATCAAAACTAACCAAAATGGAAATGAGCTAATCAGATAGATTTTTACCCCTGTGTAGATTCTCTAATCTAGACTGAAGTGTCTTGACACCAATTTGAAACTAAAACACCTACAAATTAAACTCAGGTAATTTAAAGTTTGAGTAACTCAACATTCAACAAATGCTATTAAAAAATAAGTTACATTAATAAGCATGCTGTTCCCTCTGAAAATAGTCATCATAATCTCTCAGAATGTGTCAGACCAACTTGGCAATGGATGATTGGTCTAACTGACCATTTATTTTAGGTCATCTTAGTTAAACAAAGATGATCTAAAGTAAATCCTCCAAGTTTTTATACCTTAATGTGTTTTATGCAGCAACAGGGTATGCTGTCCACATGCACCTGGCTCTAACCCAAACAGTCTCCTAGGGAAGCAAAAGACTTCCAGGAAAGGAAACCATGCATCCCTGTGTACATTGCCCACACCAAAATACAGCACCAGTACAAGGGGAAGCAAGGTGTTTCACACCCATGTTCTGGTTGGCAGAAGGTCTCAGTGAGCTCACATATCTTTCCTTAGAAACCAAACAGGACGCCTGTATAGCATGTACAGTGCTTAGTGCCTTGAAACACCACAAAATATGGGCATATATCTTTTTGACAATAGGATTTCTTTTTCTGACAATATGTTTCCTGCTCAGGGAGGCCTTTTATTCTTCCCTTTCTAGGCAAAGAAAAAAAAAATAAAAAAAAAATGCTAGGAATGAATGAAAAAGAATTACATGAAAATAAATATGTCAGAATATCAGGAATATTGTTGCATATAAGAAACTAGGAACAAAATATATGGCTTTCACTTTCCAAAAATCATACCATTTTCAATTCCCAATACCATTTTTGCATTCCATTAAATTTTAGTAAACTGTATTCAATTATTTTATTAGACTCCACCGTACCAGAGGCAAGATTATTCACAGTCAATCCTTTAGTTACTAAAAACCACAAAAATCAAAAATTTTTAGCTATATATGTCTAAATGTCTAAACATTTTACTTACCTGAAATGGAGATCTTTATCTTACCTTGGCTACAGTTGTGATGTCATTAAACTGTGTTTTTAGTTCTTCTTGAGCTGCATCTCCAAAGGAATCATCCCCTGTTTTCTCATATAGTTCCACAGCTTTTTCAATGAGTTGCTGTAAATCACTCGAGTGATCCTCTGTCTCAGAAACAATAGCCTGGAAATGGTCCAGCTGAGCAAATTTCTCCTTCAGACCAATCTGTGGTTCTAATGGCTGTTCTACTTTGTGATCCACATTCTCTAACCATTGTTCCAGCTGGTTTTTCCTTTCCAAATAGTCATTCCACTGGCTAATGACAGAATCTAGGCAGCTTACATTAAAAGAAACAAAGTGCAGATGGGAACTTGAGAACTTTTGGACAGTTTGGGAAAAAAAAAAAAAAGGTTGCTTATTCCTTAATTGTTATATTGTCTGTAGCCATGCACAATAGGTTTAGAATATACTTTTTTCCTCCATCTTCCTGTTGTTTTCTATATCAAATTGCATCCAAGTTAAAATGCCTGTGGCTTTTGGACCACTTTGTACAACCAATGTAGCTGGTCACCTGTTACAGGTTACATGAGCAATCTATCTGTCTCAGACTAATGGAAAGCACATTTCAGTGTTCAGCAAAGTAAAATATAGAACGTTACTGGATTTCTTTATCATCAGAGTAATAAAATATGGAGCAGCCTATGAAATTACTGTCAATTAAGAGATATTTTGGCAAGTTTTGAAAGAACAAATCCATTACCTATAGTCTCATTTACAATTTATAAGAAATATTCCCTTCTGTTATATGTTGCTCTTCCTACTAGATCACCATACTTCTCTGGGATTTATGCTGAGGAATGTAATTCTCATGTCACTGGACTTTAAGAGTGTGGTAAGGATTTCACTCAAAATACCATGGTCTAACCTAATCCAAATAATATTTTATGATAACAATCAGGTGTAATTTGAGCAACATCATAAAGACAGCCCATTATAATTTTCTACATACAATTCTATTACAATTTTGGTGCAACTAAGAAAGTGGCACCACTTTCAATTATTATATTTTAAGAAAAATTTAGATAAAATAGCAATAGTCTTCAACAATCTATTGAATAAGAAACAAGTGTGCTAGAGGCACAGAATGTATTACCATGGAGAAATTGAGAAACAACAGTCTGTCTAGAATAGAGGAGATGGAGGCTTTCAGATATATAAAATTATCTCACACAGTCAATAAGAAAAACTTTCCATTTCCACACAGGTTAAGATGAGATGAAATCAGCTTTTAGGATATTAGGATTTTTTAAAATTAAAAACATGATGAAAAAGAGAATTGAGAAACCTTCCCTGGTTATGTACGGAAAAGGTAGATAAATATCTGCCACATTGTGTCGCATTCTTGGTCCTGCCCAAATACAGACTCAAAAACTCAGAAAGTGCTCTCTAGATTTTTCTTTGTATAAATTTGTATGATTTATGTTAATTTTTAAATCAATGTGAAGTACCATCTCATATGGAATTTGATTCATCTGATAGGGTCCACTCATCTTTTTTTTTATAGAAGTGTATATTTTTTCCAGGCAATTTTGGTTGTCTCTGACAGTGCAAATTTCCCCTCACATGCCAGTAATGAGTGAATGTACTTCTACGTGCTGTAAGGTACCACTCTGTTAGCAAGGATGGCAGGGTCTGACCTGTGTTTTCCAGGGATTCTTACCTCTGCCAGTTCACTGAGGTACTGATGATGTCGTTCCATACATCCTTCAGGGCCTGCAGCTCAGTTTGTATTACTTTTTGTCCTTCCTCATTGCTGCTTTTGAGTGCTTGCTCTCCTTTGCCAATGGCCATGTTCAGCTTCACCTCACCATCACCTTTGAGTAAGAGGATCTCCTGTGAGGCAAAACAGGTCAAAATATCAACGGTAACCTGATGAGAAGTGAGAGCTGCTATTCTTTCAACAGTGAACACCATCTTCTCTGAGCTCATCCATCCTTAACAGTCATATCCAGTATGAATTCCTATGCACCTTTTCTTCTAAGGGCCCGTACCTTGCTATGTGCAAGTGCTCCAGCAGTTTTTCCCACAGCTGTACAGGTTTTCCCCTGCATTGGTCAACCTAAAATACTGCTCACATTGCAGCAGATACTGAGTAGGTCAAGCACTGCACAGTAAGACAGCACCTCATAGCTAGAAGAAACCTCAAGAAAGCCCATGGCAGATCTCCTAACAACCTTCCTATTAGATGCTTATCTAACCTCTTCCTGAAGACCTCCTGTGATAGATACACCACAGTCTCTCTTTGTCAATTATTTCAAGGCTTCCCCTTTATTAGAAAGCTTTCTGGGACCTGAATACACATTTTCATAGTTCATTATTCCTTATGAAATGTAATACCTTGCACCTGTTTCCATTGAACTTCATCCTGATTTTTAATACTTCCCATCCCAATTTGTCAAGATTACCTTAAACACCTTAAATTCTGATCCTCTTCTTCATAACCATAGAAAGAATAAATTATAAAACATATACCTTTCCCACTGGTGGGCCCACATCCAATATTAATCTTGATGTGCAATATCTAGTTATAGTCTTCTTTACCTGAATTTGTCTCAGTCGTCTTTCCAGTGTGGCTTTGCTTCCAAGAGTGCTCTGTGACGATGCCAGTTTATCTTGAACCTCTTTCACCCATGCCCACATACTCTGCAATGCCTCCTCAAAAGTGAGATGCTCTTGGAGTGCAAGCTGACATGTCCTCAGCTTCTCCTTGACACTTTTGACCATGTTTTGATAACTGGTGAGATGTTGAGAAGCCAGACGCACTTCCCTCCCTGCACCGTGCCCTTCTTCATTTAAAGTCTGTGCCATTTGGGACAGCTGATCAAAAGATTCCCTGAAAAAAAATATTGGGACTAAAAGTTTCAGAAAGCATATAGTAATACAGCCACTGCCAGAAGCTATCAAGGCTGCAGACATAATTACCTACTCCACCAGTGATAAGAGTTCACAGTTAACTGAAAAAAATCAGGAGAGACTGAAAGAATATAAACAGTGTGTATCAATTAATATCTTTTCTTGTGTGCAGTACCATTTCTTGCAGAATTTTGGTGCTGAGAATGATCACACTGAAATCTTTGTGTTAAACACTTAAATTAAAATCTACCTTTATTTTCTTTTCAGCAGTCAAACTTTCTATATGAACTGCTACCCTTTTTTACTTGCCAAAGCTTCTATGAAGTTCATAGTCTTGGACAGGTAGGAAGGCATGATGGAAAAGTCATTTGTCCAGGATTAGACAATGACTGAGGTTCAGTACAAGGGTCAGTAAAAAAGATTAAAACTAGGTTTATATAGCCCCAGATAATCTCAGTTTACTTGATCCCCCTTCCTGATACCTGATCCCCCTTCCTGATACCTGATACCTGATACAGGGAATTTATATCAGACCAAAACGTCTTGCATCAGTCTCAATGCAATAGGGAGTGACAGGGTGTTTCTTTTTAAGATGCTGTCAGACTTGGACAACTGACTACTGTTTTTGTTCTATCTTCACCAAACTAATAATAAAAATAGAATTTGAAAAAAACACTGTGTACTCACACTGGCAATTACTTTACCCTCTATTGGCTAAGTCTGAACTTCAGAAATATTTTACAGCTAATGTGGGTGCCTTTTGAGCTCTTTTATAAAGCAAGCTGCACAGGACAGAGGATTTTGCTAATCTGGTTGGATCTGAATGTTACAGGACAGAAAGAAAATTCTAAAATTGCTATAATGATAAATGTAATTTTCACTATTGCTTTTAAAAATAAGATTTTTAACATTTATTTTCTAAATTATATTTTCAGCTTGCATTTATTAATGAAGTATGATTAGCTTTTAATCATATACACCAGATACTGGAGTTGGCTGAAATTCATTAGAAATGGAAGCATCTGGATTCAACCTCTTTTCACAGAGTCTTTTCCAATACCTTCCTCTAGCTTTCAAAAACACACTTTACCACAACAAAGTTTAATTTTACTTTTGCCCTAGTAGAGCAAAAAGCGAGACAATTTTAGAAAACGTATTTTCAATATACCTTGAATTCAGCAACTCTTCCAGGAACTTTTCCACTTTTTGCACCTCCTTTTTCTTCTCAGAAATAAGCTGTTTGTTCTCTCCTAATGCTTCTGTGCTTATTCTTTCTTCCATGTCATGCATCCACAGGGCAAGCTTCTTGTACTGATCTTCAAAGCTACAGGGCAGATAAATACTCCCTTAAAAAATTACTTCTCAAATGGAGAAGAAGTTGGAAGAAGTTAATATCCACAAGACTGGTATCAATTTCGTGCTTCAAGAATAAGAGTTGTACACAAAACATAATTCCGCAGTGACTACTAGTCTAAAAATATTCAGCAACTCTCTAAAAATGTTCAGCAAAATCATGGGAACTACAGGGAGACCAGAAGCCTCCAAAATTTAAAGCGACAGTACTTTTATTTATTACTAGATTCAATAAAAGAAGACAAAAAGAAAGCTTTTTTCCAATTCTTATAATGATTTAGTCTAAGAACAAACAGTGGGTAAAAGCGGGCTTTTTTCTCAACATTTATGTGGAGAACACCTGAAGTTTCTCCTACAGAAGAGAACTGGAATCTTGAGTGCTCAAAACCCACCAAAACAAGTTCTGACCCTAGGTTTGAAAACCTTTTCCTTAGATGCAGTCACACTATCTCATCCTGCTGTTTTACACATTACTGTCACACTAACTTTGCTTTCAATTAGCAACAATTTTGAATCTGGTTAGATCTGAAAATATTTTAACTCCCAAAATTCCAACTCTACGCAGTAATTTAAGAATTGGCTTCTTAGGAATCATGTCCATTTGGAATGGGACAGAACAGGCACATGCTGTGTAAGAAGCATTCTATCTTCAAACCCCAAGACAGAAATAAACACTCATCACACACTTTTCATCCAGAAAATGTAACTTAAATTACTGGAATCCCAACTGCTGATTTGGAGTTTCATAAGCTACACAGAACTTCTGCAGATATGATCCTGACCTTTCATTCTTTAACCAAATCAATACCCTTGGAGCAAGACCTGTTGATTTGTTTTTATCAGAGAACTTCAATTTCTCTTCAATATTTCAAAGAAAAAAAAAAGCAAACAGGACTGGAGCAACTGGAAATAATTCATTTTTTCCTGGTCTTTGGCAGCTAGGCAATTTCATGCTGTCTCTTTGTGATTGCTGGTACTACTCACCTTCCCAGGTGTGAGGCACAAGCTTCCAGGGCCTTCTTGTCATTCAGACACTGGTTGAGGAATTCCTGGAAGTTCTGGTTAGACTTTGCTATTTGCTCCTGCATATGGCTCACAACTGGTTGGGGTAAACAACAATATAGACTTTCTCCTTCCTTGCAGGCAGCATCTAATTTGCTCTGTCCTTCACTAATAGAATCCAGCACACCCTGTGCAATAAAAGAATATTGTTTAAACATGTAAGATTTGATAATTAAAGATAAGCAATATTTCTGTGACAAATGGTCAGATTTCTCCAAGAAGATGAGAGCCATGTCTAGCTATGGAAAAATTTCTATGCAGATAGTTCAAAAAAATTTTATTCAGGGGTGCTGCAATTCACAGCACTCAATTTTCTTATTTGATCGTAAGGTAGTAATGGCTTTCTCTGAATAGTTTAATAATCTCTTGAAGATGTTACACATTTCTGTCTCATCAAAAGTATATGTATATATATATATAAGCTTTGACAAAGCAGTATTAATCTGAAATGTTGAATAAGTAAAAGTATTATAAAAATAGGAAAAGGAAAAGAAGAGAAAGAAAGCAAAAAGGAAAAAAAAATATTAATAACCAGAAAGAAGAATAGTATAGTTACACATAAACCTTCCAGAAATTAAATTCTGATCTCTCAGAAGAGGGACCACAGTTTTCACTGTATTCCCTCTACAGTACATACTGCAGCCTTGAACCAATCTTATATTACCTTTTTAAAAACAAGTGTGTTAGCATCTACAAATTATTTTAGATATATAATTGGTTACCTAAACTAAATTGCTAATTACTATTTGGGGTTGTTTCAAATTTCTTCACTATACCTGCAAGTCATGTAGCTTTGCCTCTATGGCTTTGCTGTCCCCAGATCTGTCAGATGATTCTTTTACTGCAGCCTTTACACCAGAAAACCATTCCTGGAATTCTTGCATAGAGTCTTATTTAATATAAAAGTACAGAGAAGAGAATATTTTTTTAAGATACAGCATTATCCACAATATTATACAGCTGTTTTAAACAATTCTTTTATCCTTCAGGAACAGTATGTAAAATGTAACAGAATAAGTCTAATTGTCTTCAATAACCCTGAGAGTAGGATTAATTTCACAAGAAATTAGATGTTTCCACTATAAACATCCAAATTTGAACAGTCTTACTAGGCTGCTCTTGACATTCAATTCCAGTTTATGCTATGTCCCAATTTTATGCTAAATAAAATCTAGATCAGTATCTTAATAAATAAGATTAACTGTTGCTTACTTTTCTCCACTGACTATCCAGGGAGCTCAGGAAATACTCCAGATGTGTACTTTTACATTATAAACACCTCCATTTGGTTATATACCTCTCTTTACTGCAAGTATACAAAGTGTATTTATGCTACAGAGGTGAATACAAATAGTGAGGAAAGATGCATTTTCATGCATATTGCATGGTTAAACTTGAATTGTGTTTATGTAAATGCTTTGTTTCATAGCAGTTATCCAATGAACATTTGGTAACAGGACTTTTTGAGAGGCTCCATATGAAAACAAAGTTGTAATTGCAAATGACATCACTGGAAACTCTGGCAGACTCCAGAATGACTCATGGCTGTGGGCTAACGGCTCCCTCATGTTAACCAGCCTGAAGACTCACAGAGGAAATGTTTTTCCAAGGACTCTTGCATCCTGGCCTGTGTTCTGGAACAGAGCAGATTTACAGCTTCGTACTTCTTTATTAACAAAGTGACAGTGCCACCAAGAGCTTCCAGCTCTACCGAAGGGTATTTGCGACAGAGGCTGTTGAGGGTCTCACAGGTTGAGTCAATGCTGCTTTGCTGAAGCTGAAGGTCCTTTTGTGTTTCCTGAAAATAAAGTTACAACACAAATATGATAGTTATAAAGAAACAAAAGAACTGTCTTCTTCTCAAGCATTTCTACTCCTCCAGTATGTTCTTTCCTCCTGTGCTCTGTGAGTCCAGACACAATGAAGGGAACAGGCTCTGGATCACGTTTCCTGTATTTTCCAAGTGAGATGAATTCTTGAAACTAAAGAGCCATCACAGAAATGTGAAAATTGCTGTTTCTCATGATTTATTACTCTATTAGAAATAAATAAATTTTAAGGCATATTGACTAGAACTAGATATTTTAGCAGAGTCTGAAGGTACATGCAGTATGACACTGGTATTTGGCAGGACTTCTGAGTAAGCAGGACTTTACATACAACTTGAGAGAAACGTTTTCTGAAAAATAAGTGTGAATTTGCCATTATATCAATATTAACTGTGCTCACAGTTAAATATCTCCATGTGGTTTGTCATGTTATGATGTGCATAACTGCATGCAGTCAAGAGAGCACTTAGATGTAGAAAAAAGAATTGCTACATATGATAACTGAGGAGGACTTTTGAGGTAGAAGTTTGTGTTAAAACTGAGTTTGGACCAGCGTCTTTTACTGTGGTGAGTTATGAGTTCATACCTTATTGCAAGGGAGTCAATGCGCTTGCAAACATACTGGAGTAATGACCAAGGAGTTCCATGTAACAAAACCAGTTCTTGCAACAACAAAGACCATATTATTCATCAATATTTTCTAAAAGATTTGTATGAAGTTAATAAATCAGAACTTTTGTTCAACTTACTAAAAACTATCACTGTATTATTTGCTAATATTTTAGCAGCTGTGCAGGAAATATGTATTTTTTTATCAAAGGAAAATTAAGTGTAAATCTCAGAAAAAAAATCCCAAAGATCAACGCATAAGGAAAACTACATTAATTTTCTTCAGCACTGACCTTTAGTTTATTTAGAGATTCAGGATCCAGGTTACGTGCACAGCTTAACAACGTCTCTTCCACTTGAGTTAGCCAGTCTGTCATCTGACCAATCAGCTTCTGTAACTGTATCTTCTGAGTACTGAAATCTTTCAGTGTCTCTTTTGCTGTCTCTGATATTTCTTTGGCATGTTCCAACTTCTGCCTCAAATCTGATTCTATAAACTAAAAACAAAATGTTACATATTAAGGCATTTAATAATAAAAATGTTTTTTACAGTAAATTCTTATTGGCAAAATGGAAAGCAGGAAAGTGGCACATTGATAATTTTGCTGTCTTTACAGCTTTAACTGGAGATACTTACATACCTACAAAATGTCAACAATTTGGGATTCAGTCTTAGATATACAGTAATCCAAAGAAGGGATACTGACTTAAAAAAGACCAGACTGCAAACTGTTGCAGTTATTATCCCCTTCTGAAAAATTGAACAGTTGATATTTTTCCTTTACTAATTTGCCATATATAAAGAACATGACCTACACTCAAACAGCTTGATATAAAGAAATACCAATTGGTGATATACCAATCTCAGTGTAAGGTTGCTGAAAATTGAAGACAGTACAAAAAATAAGCTAGAATCTTGCCCATTAACCTGTTCAAAGACAGCAATATGCAAAATTATAGTAGATGACTGAAATTCTCTGAACCCAGGATTCCAACAGCAGATGTTAGCTGAGCACATATCACTAATAAAAGTACATCGAATCAGTCATAATGTGGTACTAGAGATAAATCAGATTCACAGAATCCTTTGGGTTAGAAGGGACCTTTGTAGATTCCTCAGTCCAAGTTCCCTGCCAAGGCAGGGTCACCTACAGCAGGTGACACAGGAACACATGCAGGTGCGCCTTCTCCTTCTCCAGAAGGGGAGACTCCATGACATCCCTGGGCAGCCTGTTCCAAAATGTGGGAAAGGCTTGAGTGTTACATTAACTTTTATTAAAACCTGATATGCATTAAGATATTTCCCTGCCCATGGAAATTGCGGAAGTCATCTTATTTTTTAAAACCGATGATGTTGAAAGTTAATAATCTCAAATACTGTTTGAAATTTCTGTTTGAAATCAAACTGCCAAAATAGTCATATGTTGTTTTTGTGACTGCCCTAGAACATAGGAATAAGTATCTGGCCAAAAGTTCAACAGCTCACCTTTGTGTTCATTATTTTATGTTTTTCTTGTAAGAGCTAGTTCAGCACCCTTATTCCAGTCCACTAATGAATATTGTTTGCTTAACAAAGCAAATGAACATATTTTACTGCCTTATAATCCTTTCAAGGAAACAAACTGTGCATGCACTCACGTATGATGTGGCTTAATGTGCAGTGTAGAGAGTGTCTGTAGTCTCACATCTCATCTTACATCATAAACTATTTCCTCTATTTTGATTTACTAAAAAATACTTCTACAACCCTAATGCTCAATTACTTTATCACATAGTGTTTGGACAAAAAAATCAAGGCTTCCTAGAGAAATATGAAAAAAGAATAGTTATGCTACATATAAATAATAATGCTGTATCTGTCACTCTGAAAGAAAAAGGCAGTGTAGGATAGACAGAAATTTCAGGAGGAATATTTTTTAGTTATTTGAGCACAATCTGTGATTACCAATGTCTTTATTTTACCTGGAGATCTGCAGGAGGCTCTTGACAATGGGTCAGTTCTTTGAGTTCTGAAATTTTGGAACTAAGTTGCTCCAACTTCAGTTCTTTATCCTTGATTTCAGACTGTAAAAGAGATGTGGTCAAAGTTTCATACCAAACTACAAGAAGCCTTAAGACTTTCAGAAGGATTCTCTATCAATTTCAAAATTGAAAGAAAATGTAAACAGTTTAGCAACCAGAGGGAAAACACTGCCGTTCTACTAGTTTTGTGCTCTAAAAATCTCCCATCTCTTTTTACTTATTAGACTCAGTCCAGAGAAATTTCCCCCTCCTTTAAAATAACCATACACATTATCAGCATTTAAAATGCTCTAAAAGTTTTAGTTTGTTAAAACTGGAAAAACAAAGATTAAAATTGTTGCAGTCTGCCCCCTGGGCTTCTGCCCAAGCAGCCCCCTAGAATGTCCTTATGCTGTGACTCTGAGATATTCCTTTGTTTAAGGTGCGGATACAGTTCAAAGTAGCCCGGGCTTTCCTAGAAAAGGATCTGGTTGGCTGTTCACCCTGGTTCCACCTTCTGGTATCCTCTTTCCCCTCCCCCTGGTAAAAGTGGAGGCTCCGCCCTCTTTGGCTCCAGCTCCTTTCCTGGTAAGATCTGCCTCATCTCCTGGGACAGGAGGAAATAAATGACTGGGAACATAGCTGGGGCCTGAGCTATATTTCTTCTCTTTGCTCTTGCTTCTGGTGAGTAGCTAACACCTTCCAGTCTAGCATAACTTTTTACTGTCTGGAGAATCTACTTTCCTGGATGAGGTTTTAGAAACTACTAATTTTTTTGCTAAACTGCAGCTGAAGTTGGCTAAAATTTCCATTAGTTTTACTGGAACAGAATTCAGTCTAGAACCAAATATAACTGCTAGGGCCAAAATTACTGTGGAGGTTAGATTTAGTAAGATTCTTGTTTCTGTCAGAAGCAAACACCTTCCAATAAAAAGGACAGGAATGCTCTCAGCTAGCTATTGGGTTAGGGTACCACCACTTGAATAGAGGACACAGACAACAGCCCAGCCTTCTCTCTGTGCCAGACATCACTTGACATATGGGTAAGAACCTGGAAGTCTTTCAGGAGGACCTCCATTCTCTGACTGCTACTGAAGTTGTTGATGCCTTCATTCAGTTGAGAAATGCACTTATTACACCATCCATCTAGTTCATCTCCAGTTTTCAGGATGTCATCCCACAGAGACATGCTTACACTCAGTCGGTCAATGTTATCATCAATTCTTTCAGACACCTTTTAGGAAAGAAGAATGTATCAATATAATTCAGAAATTAATTTCAGACTTCTCTATTTTGCAGACAGTTACAAGGCAAGTGCATAAGAAATAATTAGTAAGCCTAGGTAAATAATTTTCTTAGATTTAATTTTAAGTTCTGAATTCTGAATTCTAATATCAATTTAATTACCCAGCTCATAAAAAAACCAAAAATATTATGTCTTTTTCTAAATATTCATATATTTTTTTATTGGGAAAGGTTTTTTTCAAATAAACTTTATTTTTCAAAAAAACCTACATTTATCTTTCTAACATAATGTAGGAATTTCCTTCTGAAGCAGTATAAATGTGTAAATTTAAAATATTAGGTAGAAATTCTTTACTGTGAGGGTGGTGAGACACTGGAACTGATTGTCCAGAGCCATTGTAGATGCCTCATCTGTAAAAATGCTGAAGGCAAGCTTGAATGGGGCTTTGAGCGACCTGGTCTAGTGAAAGATGTCCCTGCCCACAGCAGAGGACTTGGAACCACAAGACCTTTAAGCTCCCTTTCAACCCAAACCAATCTGTGATTCTGTAACTAGTTTTTATGTTATGTTTCTCTCCTATAGTGATGTGTTTCTCAACATATTCATATATTTTGTGGTTTAGCTTAATGTAATTTACTGCCTAACTTATTAGTCCTATTTACTTCAATAAAGCATTGCTAGTATGCATTAGGTGTGAATGAAACCCAAATTTATGCTTGGAATTGTGTAGTGAGCAAATTTACAGTAGTAGCATTTATACACTGCTGTAAGACATAATTTAAAATCTATCAAACTGATGTTACAACTTTGTGCATACTGTGGATGCCACATCTCTCTAAGCCTTTAAATTATACTTCAAAATAAATTTTACTAAACAATTGTACTCTAAGATCCTAAGAAAATAGAAATATTGTAAGCTTAACCAAACTTCAAAACTGTATTTGGCATATAAACCAGATAGATTCTTACATCTAGCCATTTGTCCACCATGGAGTTCATATCTGTTTTCAGTGCAGTGGAGTCGCAGTTATGCACTCTTTTCAGTTCTGCTAATAAATGTTTTCCTTTATTAGTGAAAGTATCCAGGTCTTTTTGTTTATCACTCAGATCATTCTTGGCAGCCTCATGCTGTGGATATAAATATTTGCTTGTTTAATGAAGCCTTAAAGAAAGAAAGAAAAAGCGAGTTCTTCAGGTATCTATCCCTAGCCCCATGTTATGAATGGGATAATGCTCGTATCTAACATTTTAACTATTCCACAAAATACAAAGCAACTGATATGATTTTCTCATGAGCATAATCAAATAGGATGATTGTTCTCATAAATAAAACAAAAGTTGCGGTTACAAATTCTGAATTCCTGTCAATTGGTACCCAGGTATTTTTTAGACTTAAAGAAATTTTATTTTTTTTATTTGCCTTTTCATTCTTCATCATTGAATAATCACTTCAGGAGTTACAGCAGGGTAAATAGATGGTGTTGCTAACAGAATTTAGAACTAAAACCTCCTCACTACTAGATATTCTGGAAAACAAAAGTACAGATCTGTTCTGAAAGGAACCAGACAAAATCTTCAAGGCTACTAAATTTGCAACTCTAGGCATAGGGAAATCTTTAAAACACTGTCACTGAAAAGGTGACAACATGCTGAGAAAGGATCACAGTTTTTTCTCCAGCAAGTACTAGAGAGCAGTACCAACAATAAGCTACTTATGTGGATGCAGTATGGCCAAAACATTTATTGCACTCCAACTTCTTCAGGCCTAGATGTGGCCACTGCTGCATCAGGGAATTCTCCACGGCCCAAGTCTCAAAGGAATCATGTGGAAGTTACATGAAATTCTTTGTTAGACTTGGTAAGCTCTCTTCTGGCTTTTTGTTCTTTTAAGGTGTCTATTAGAAAGAGGCCATAAGTACACACAGTTTAGAATAAGGTTTAAGCAGATCTGACTGAAAGTTTTGAATCAAGAGCTCAATAAACTTCCAAATTAAATTAACCTCCAAAAGAACAGGAAGAATTTCACTCAGAGCTGTTTATCCTTACAGGCTGATGGACAGCAAAATTAAGAATTTTTGAAATACAATCCAGTGAAATGAATGGAATGTCAGGATCCGAATACCGTATCTCTGATCAATGGCCAGTATCAACGTTAGACACCGTGGAAGAAGTCCTCTTAGGGAAAGAGATAATGTACATCTGAAATGTGTGCAATTCATGTTCTTTTGTGGTCTTTTATCTATTCCAAAATTTACCCAATATGGAAAAACAATGAAGCATGTTGACTAGGACTATCCTTTCATACTTTGATAGGAATATATTCTCAATGTATTTTATATAAAGAGCTTTCCACTGTTTTCCACTTATGCTTCCCATATATTAACAATTTGCATTTCAGTTAATGTTATAAGTGGCAACAACAGATTAATAGATTTCATCAAAATGCAAAAAAGGCCTGCATTCTTTCCTCATCAGAATCAGTACAATTTAAACCCCGAATCTCAGTGTGACAAGATTTGACAGAAATTCAAGAAACTTTAAACACAGCTCAAGGACACCTTTCAAACAAAAAAAAAAATCCATCCAATGCAAAAATCATTTAAATTCTCAAAGGGAAATATATATCATTACCTTTGATAATGTTCGCCTGATATCTTCATGATCCTTCCAAATAGATTTGGTCACAGAAGAACTGTTAGCACTATCTATGACTTTCATTACTGTTGACTTCAAGCTCTGATAGTCCTTCATCAGGTCGATAAGAACACAGGACTGCTCCTTTCTGTAATAGGAAAAAGCTGTGTTAGCACCTCTTGCTGTCATGTTTGTCATATTTCTGAAGGATAGAGAACATGACATAGCGATTCACCATAGGAAAACCAGGATGCAGTGCTAAACATTGGGCAGCCATGGAAATATGAATATTTAGGTTTTACAAATTATTGTGGATCCACCACAAAATATCTCACTGAAGAGACAGGATGTGAATTGTCATCTCATATATATCAGATACCAAAGCAACTGACTTCAGCAGAAGAAAGACTGAAACTTCAAGCATCTCAGTTCCTAAGTTTAGCATTTTTTTGACTGGAAAGCACATTGCTCATTATAATGACTGTGCCACTCACATTTCATTTTTTAAAATTTTTTTTTTCTTTAACATGCAGTGTTTTTGGGTAAAAAGAAGCAGAAGTAAAGACTAAAGCAATGCATGCTAAGGTCTGTTAATTTTGTCCCCCAATATTCAGATGCATGCTTTTGGGACTAAAATATTATATTCAACTTACCTTCCTGCTACTGAGAATAAAGTAACCTGCTAAAAACAAGCCTTATTTTTTTTTTCCCACTCTCTCTCCAGGAAAGCTTATTTATGCTCAGACAATGGACAGAGGAAAAAAAAACCTATTCAATCCATTCCTGGTATTTATACTGAAGAGAGAGAAACAAAACTAATACTTTGGATATATTTAGTTGTAAAACAGTGTTTTTCAATGAAAGTATTTTGGCAAACATAACATTGTCAAGAAAGAGGAGTAACTGTTTTAGGAACTGTCTCTTCTCTGAATGCTCCAAAGAGCTCTCCAAAAGAAGCAGGTTCAGAAGGGTCTAAAGTTGTGTCTGTATGAGAGAGAAAACACTGCTAGTTCTCTTTAAAGACTATTGTGAGGCAGTTAAGACAAAGAAAAGAGTATGATAAAACTGTCTCTAGTTTCTTTAGCTTCTTTTGTTATCAACTTTCATTGATAAAACTGATCATCTAATCATGTATCATATGCAATTAGTGTAACTGATTATACACTAATGATTATTATTAAACTGTTTAGGACCACTGAATATAGAATTGTCAGAAACACACATCCAATAGGGAATTAAAACATGTGCTAGAAGGAGAATATGTGCCAGCTAGAGTGATAGTGAAAATGCAGTGGACAATTCATATCTTTCAGAAGAGTAAACAGTAACTGGCAATATAGCATGTATGTAATAGAAAGTGTATCTGTCAGTACTGTAGGACCTATCTGTGGCTTTATTAACAGTATGAGTACAACTGGTACAAATATTCTTGTTAACAATGTGTTTTATCTTAGTATTTAAACTCCAAGCCCTGCTTTTCATTGTAACTAATATAGCAAGAAGATATGACATGCAGTACCTGTGTCTCTTTCCCCATCTTATAATTTCTTATCTTCAGCTAAAAATCTACTTACTTTTCATGTATAGCTTTCTTGGTATCCTTCCACAGAGATTCTAAGCGATTTATCTCTTTGTCAGTCTCAGGAGCAAGTGTGATATCTTTTTGAGCTATTTGTTTTGCTTTGTCCATAAGCCATTGGAGTTCATGCTGGTGAGAATTCAATTCTTCATCTAACTGGTTAAAGATCCTCAATCTGCAGGTTTAAAGACAGGTTTCAAATTTACTCAGCTTTACGGTTTTTTTTTTTTTTTGAAGAGAAGGGAGAAAGAAAGAATGAAATATTTGTTTTTAGTGTTACTGTGCATAAAATTCTCTTTTTCTAATATTTCCTACAATAAAGCATTATTTGTTGGTTGGGTTTTTTCTGCTAGAACTGGGCTCAGAATGTGATTTTTGATACATATACTGCTATACAATCATATAGAGATATATATACCTTCCCCTCAAACAGTCACCTAGAAACATACTCAGATATTTATAATAATGCTTTATTACAATATGTGTTTTTAACTCCATCTTCCTATTTTGAGTTATGTACAATCTTCAGTTTGTACATAACTCAAAATAGGTTCAAGATAGTTATGTTAGGTGGCACTTCTAATAGCTGTTTGGATCTTAGATTCATTTGGACAAAATATATTTTTGAGACATCAGCTTCTATGACTGTTCTTTCAATATAGAAGATTAGCAGGACTTAACTGTTTTGTGCATCCAAATAGTTCGCTTACTTAGACAATTTTATTAAGTAGATACATATGCTTGACAAGAAATTAAGTACCCAGGTAGAAAACACACACATGCCTCCAATGAATCATGAAAGGTCTAGAGATTGCAATCAAGTGTAAAAGTGCCACTGTTTTTACCTTTGCTGGAGGGCTTGTAGTGTTGTCTCCTTCAGGCCCTCTTTGTCAGCCTTTTCCTCAGTATCTTCAATGCTCTTCAACAAATGTTCTTTACGCTCCATGAAAGATCTTTGCAAGGCTCCAAGAGCTTCTGCCTCACTTTGCTTGGTTCCCAAGAGGTTTTGAACTGCCTCCAGTTCCACACCCAGGTTATCCACCATAACCCTGCAGGAGGTTCTCTGCCCAGAAATGCTGTGTTTCAGATGATATTGAGCCTTAGTAAGGGAACCATCCAAACTGACAGCATCAGATTCCAGCTTGTTAAGATCCTTAATAACACCATTGAGCTCCTTCTCCAGTAATTCAGATTTAGCTTTATCCATATTTCCTGTTTTCTCCACTGTCTGCCTCAGCTGGTGGAGCACTCCTGATGCAGCACTGTGGAGCTCCAGGAATCCTTGCAACTGATCCAGGGCATCTTGTCTTTGGTTAGTTATTTGACTTGCCTCCTGGAAGATCTGAATGCAATCTTCAGTCTTTCCCTGCAACATCTGCTGGTCGTCTGGGCTGCTGAAAGAACCCAATTTCTCTACATGTTCCTTCAGACTTTGTAACTCCTGTTTCTTACTTTCAACTTCCATTGAGTGGTTCTATGGGAAAGAAAGAAAATAGAGCTGAGTTTCTTCTTCAAATCAAGAAACAAGCTCAAGAAACATTTTAGTACTGAGCTTACGAGTGAAACAAGTACTACTGAGGGGTTTTCAGTAGGAATAGCTCAGTGTTACAATTTTGCTTTAAACTTGTCAAACAACAGAAGTCTGTATGTGACTGCAACAGCATATTGGTTTTAAAATAAATAAATTACTTGCTAGTACTAGATGAGCATTTAGCCAAATGCACTGTACAATTTCTCCATCTTTAATATTTACATCCAAAAGTTTACCTTATTGTGAGATGCAGCTAGTTGTTGATCAGCTGTGTTTACCTCTGAAGTGGCTTGTAGTTCAGCAAGAAATTGCTTAATCCAGTCTGAAAACCTGAGCAGGAGCTCATCAAACTGCCCATGCTCAGCAACAAGTGACTGAAGGAAGTTGATCCTATAGAATGTCAGATTTAAATATGAAAGCAATTGATGCAATTTAATCACTTCCCATAACCAAACCCACAGGTGACTGGTCAGCATTAAAATAATTCCAGATGCAAGGAAAGTAGGAAATATTACTTTATTTTGCCATATTATTTTCTTAATTCTGGGGGATAATGTAACATTTGAAAGCACATCTGGATCTTTCCTGTTTCCACTGTTTTATTTATATCAGCTGTTAGAGGTGCCCCAAACAACCAAGGTATGTTCTTCAAATTTTCTTTATGGGTGCAATCCCAGTAAAGAAAATGTTATTGATGGAAGCTAAACTTTAATTTTCAGTTAAAGCAATTCTGTTTGCCCTATCATCTGAAACACTGAATTAAGGTGACAGTCTCATTAATTTAGGCAGGGAATGAGGAATTTCATGCTCAACTTCCACTGAAGTAAGCAAGGGTGAAGTCTGATCAGAGAAACACAATTCAAAGGGAGAATGTGTCCAGAGGAGTACTCAGCAGAACTAAGTACCTAAAGACCAAGTCTAAACTTGACCTTAAAAAATACCTTGTCATTTACTTTCCCATTTCCCTTAGAAATTTCTACACCTAATTTTCAATATGTAGAAGATCATTATATAGTAAAACAATCATATTGATAAAGCACCTAGAAGATTATGTCATTGGTCAGGATCTATGATTCAAGCTACATTGCAAATAGTAAAATATGTGTCATGGGAAGAATCGAAATCTAAATGTATGATAAAATACAGTTTGAATTAAAGGAGACAGTTTTTCTGAGCTTAACATGAGCCAGCAGCTTAACAGTTGAGCATTTAGCGTATTTATGGCAAATTGAAATTTCAAAGGAATTTAAAAAATACAGTAGTGTGGCTTTGCACAAGATAAAGCATGTAACTGAAAAAAACAAGAGCAGATTATTAGAGATTTCAGAATTTACTTGGGAAATTGTAACTGAGGCTTCATTTCCTGCCCCACACTCTTCAAACAGACCCCCAAAAAATCGGGAAAAAGCATCATAAATGTGTGGGATTCTCCTCTCATTCCTGGGAGTTCAGGGATTGGTATTGATTTAAAACCTTTGTTTTCCTAAGGGTAGTACTATAATAAAAAATTGTTTTGGGATTGGGCTTCATTTTCTGGATTTTGGTTACTTCAACATGTAAAAACACTCTGAAGCACAAACCTTTGATCAACAATTTTTGGTAAAGCTTTCCACCTCTCATCCAGCTCTTCAAATTTTTCTTTTATTGTTTTCACACACTGCTTTGAAGCTGTTGGAAATAGTGACTCATTTAACTGTGAAAGGCTCTCATAGACTGAAGCATGCGACTCAATATCAGCTCGCAAATCCTGGGATGACAATGGAAAGCAAAACTTTTAGATTAAGCATGGCACCATATTAAGCAAAATAACAAAAACTAATAAAAAAATGAGCTATGGATTTCCAGTACGGCACAGTGAGTGAGCAGTGAAATCCTTGGAGTAACCGAGGCCTGTTAGGACAAGCAGCTACTCAACACGTCTCAGACAGCTAAATCTGCAACAGCAGTTCAGTAGGGATTCATCAAATTTGGGGTTTCATTCTATTTTTTTCTCCTTTAGGACAAAGTGTGACCTTTCCATACAGCTCTACTGTATAATGGCAGTGGCTAAAATCAAGACCACATTTTGCAACATATTTTGTGTGCATCAAGAGAATTGTGAGGAAACGTTTCAAACTCGCCCAAACAAAGCAAAACAAAAGCAAACCAAATAAAAACCCCCAATAACAACCAACCAACAAAAAACCCCTAATCTCCAAACAAAAAAACATTCAACAAAGACAAAACCCCCAATCCCCCAAATAATTTTCCTTTTCTTCAGTAATATTTAAAACTGACAACTTGTACAACTTGGCTTCAAGGCAGGTATAAAGGAGGTTACATTTGGCCAACTGCTTCATATTCATCTAAAAACAAATGGCAAAAGTTCCAAGGTAAGGCATAATTTAGAATAGGATAAAAGTCTAGTGTTTAAAAAAAAATCAGAAAGCAAATTTTCTGTGATTTCAAAACTTTCGAATATTTTTTCATCTGAGCACCTTTTCTCATATGCAAAAAAAAAGAAAAGAAGTATTGCTGAATAAAGGAATTTCTCTAGAGAAAGCATCTTCTAACAAGCAGACCCATGTCCTTCCTTGGCAGATAATAGGATATACCAAGGCACCTTTTTCTTTTTCCTTGAACTGGCATATTATAGTTAAAAGTAAGAGTAAAGTAATTGAGAAATATCAAGTGGTAATGTAATACTTCCTAGGAGATTTCCAAAGCCCAGAATCAATGACTCGTCACACTATAACTAAGCAATTCCTTCCTTTAAAAGACACAGAAATACACCAGGAAATGTAGAAGGGACAATATTTCAGTTGAAACATACCTGCAGTGCCTGCAGTTCACCTTCCAGCTTGACTCTATCAGCAGAAACATACTGCTCTGAAGGCCTGGCTGTAGCTTCACACCCCTCCAACCAGGCCAGGAAGGCAGACAGCTCCTTCTCCTGCCTAACAAAATCACAACCTGGAGTTACCAAGTCATCCTCTCAGTCTCACACACAGAGCACAGGAAGGTCTCTGTGTCCATCACAACAGCTGTGAGAGTTTACTCACTTCTGCCACTGAGCCAGAAGAGTCTCTAATAAGCTCTGTTTCTCCTTAGCACTTTCCAGCACTTTTTCATATTTCTGCTGTAATGCTGTGACCTCCTGAGCAGCTTTTTCTTTGTTGGCCACCTTTCGGATACCAGCTGAGAGAGAGGCCAGAGGGTTGCTCAGTTTTTCCACAGTATGACAAAGGTCCTAGTGAACATGTAAAAGAAACAGAAGTCACACACATAGAGTTATGGTAACAATGGTGGAAAAAAATTCAGATGAGTTCTACTCATAAGTTTGAAGCAATGCTACATCCATCAGATCATGAAGTCACTTCAAACCTTAGATATTGCTCAGCTCTGCCCTAGGTACACGTTCCAAGCATATCAATGAATCACCTTGTAGTGTCAAAAGACTTTCCTCGGAACAGTGCTAAAGAAAAAAATTCCACCACAAAGGAGTCAGATCTTCTGAGTGGGCATGTGACACAGCATCATGCATGCAGAGCAAAGCTCCAAACTCAGGAAAAAGCTCGCGATTCCCTAACATCTAAGAGTTGCTCTAATTTATATAGACTACACTCAAAACCTCACTCCAACAGGTAAGGGCTACCAGACTTGCAGCCAATGTCATGACACAGGAGTAGGAAAGAGTTACTTGGAGCTTCTGTCAGCATGAGCTAAAGGTCCTTTTCATGGAAATGACATCTAATGTTAACTACATTTTCCAGTATTGCTGTTTCTAGACAGCTGGGAAAATTGTCCATGTGAAAATTATTGAAATGTAGTACAATGAGTTAGAAAAGCACAAAATGAACCAGATTTAAGATCACGAAAAGTTCCAACTCACAGGTGTGCAATAATAACAACAGTAATGGCTATAATTACAAGAAATCATATATAGGAGGAAATATGAGTTATACAGGAACAAGCTACTGATAATTTCAGATCAAGATATTTAATCATTATGATCCCCAAAGAGAACAAGACCTTTTAACAACATACTTAGCTGTTATGCAATGTTTAAAAGCTGATAAAAATGGTGATTACAAGGGCTGTCTGAAGAGATTCCCCATATGCAAAATATTATTCCTCAACTAGAATCAAGATTTCTTTGAAGCAGACAGGTAAGGTCCCCCTTGAAAACAGCCTTTGCAAGCAGTTATCTCTTAAGTTCAGAAGATATTATATGCATTTTACTGTAAGAACAATATGACTAAAATTTTTTTGTAATATTTTCTTAGAAAGAAAGGATATGATTATTGTTGAAAAAACATAGCAGAATTTACAAACAGAAATACTACTCCAAACTCCCTGAGATGGGATTATTTGTTGTTTGAATACCAATCCAATATTTGTTTTCCTTTTGTAGGGGACTGAACCAAATATCCAAGAATTTCTAGCATCACAGGTAAAAGTTTCTAAGTTGAAACTCTGTCCAGTCTTTTCAATGCTCAAGAAAAACTACTTCCAAGGATATGTTTTCTTTAATCACAGGGTTTTCATGAAAACCTTAGAGGAAAAAATATCTAGCAGACTTGTTTCTTACCTTCTGTTTTCCATAATGTTTTAGATGCATAAAGGTAAAACCAAAAACCTGGAGGGTTAAGTGGTACTTTTAGGCTTCCTTTCCCCATAGACTGGGGAAGAAACTTTCCAAGCCTGTCTGAAATGGTGACGAGAAATAGTTGAGGAAGTACTTAAGCCTTCCCTGGGGCTGCCCACCTAGACCTTGCCTCCTTCTCGCCCTGAGCTGTGTGGCATCAGGCAGCCCCTGCTCTGGGGGTTAGTGGCATTTGTGTGAGGAGGTCAGTGTGGTACCATGTCCCTGGACTCGGTGCTAGGAATAACTGGGCACACGCTCACCGTGCAATCCTGAAGGGCTGCGTACGTTGCTGCTGCCGAAGAGCACGATGTGAGAGGCTCAGCTAGCTTAGCTTCAAATTCAGACACTGACTGCTGCACCTATGAAAAAAAGCCAAACCAGAAGCTAAAACAAGCAGGAATTACATAAATGATTCTTTAAATAACATTTTTTAAACGTTTGCTGCTAAGAGAATTTCATATCCTAAGCCTTTGTAGTGCTGAGTACCTTTTGAAGTTAAAAATGCAAATAGTGCTCAGTTCTTCCTGGCTGGGGCAATAATAATATTTAAATTATTTTTCTTACAACCTTCTATGAATGAAAAATTGAAGCTAAAGTGCATGTAACAAGTATGGATGTGGTTCAAAAGTGCAATAACCAGGATAATCACCTAGGTTTTCTAGAAGACAACATAATTTTTTGTATATTTTACTTTCTGAAACTGCCTTATAGGTAATTCAAAGCACAGATTTATGTGTCTAGGTCTTGCAATTATCTTACAAATCTCCTTATTTATTTTGTTACGTCCTAGTATGATATGCATTGTATATTCAATTCAGAAAAATATAGAGTAATTTTATGAATTGCTGCAAACAATCCATTAGATTTTGCATAGTCTACCTGTTTAAGACTTTCTTCGTATTTCTGCTGTGCTGATGCATTCCCTGTAATTGTTCCTTCCAGTCTCTGTGCATGATCTCTTAGCTCTTCCCAATACCTTTTGACCTGAGTCAGTTTGGCTTTAATATGTGCACGTTCTCCAGAGGTAACAAACTGGGAAAAAGACTTGGCTTCCTCTTCTAGGTTTGAGATTCCAGTTATTTTACCATCTATCTCTTTATTAATAACCTAAAATGTAAAGTAATAGTAGAAAGATTCACAATAAGTTTTTAACTATTAGAATAGTATTTTCCAAATGCTTTTCTTACCGAAGCTACAAAAATCCTTCATCAAAAAACTACATAAGAGGAGAGTTCATTGACCACTTGAAATAACTAGTACTGAAGTCTTTAATATGATCTGTAAATACCCATTTTCTTCTTGAAAATAACACTGGCAAAGGTTTAAAATATGGACTGCTCTAGAACCAGTGTGTACGAAGAGCAATTAGAATTGGCTGAGGTGCATATTTTCATAAGCAGACATGATGGTTTGTATTTTATAGGGTCTCTTACTTCACAGGAAAGTCGTACAAAATTCTCTTTAAGATTCAAAATAAACAGAAGATGAAAAAACATGACTGTGTAACTGAAAAAAGTGTTGTTAAGGAGCCGAACCCTAACAGCTGGTTACTAATGTTTAATAGGGTTTCAAGGACTTTGAAAATAAAACATGCCATGATTTGAAAAACAGTAGAGATTGTTTCCATTTTCTAATTTAAAATACTACAGGCACAATAAAGGATAAATTTAACTAGACTGTAAGGTAGGGTGAGTGTGCCTTTAGGCCAAAGATTAAATAAAGAACCACATTACAGTATAAATAGGAAACCATGAAACAAATGGTTTTTGGCACTTTTCATCCGTCCTGTACCTCAGTTGCAATGCATGAAGACAAACTTGCACTGGCTTTACATTTCAGCAGCTGCATGACAGCAATTTTCTGCTATTATTTTGCACTTGCCTTATTACAAATTAGAGGCAAACCTGGCAGCTACATCATCCAAAAAAGAAACTTATTTTTTTTGCATTCAGTGGCTATTTATTCAGTTGGCACCATTGAACTTGGAAATAAGCTTTTTTTCACAATAGGTTGGTTTTTTTAAAATTACTGCAGATGTATCATGTCCATGGAGCTCTCAAAAGCAATGGAAAACACCCACTGGGAGAGATTTAAAAGATCCAAGTGAGCTCTTTAAAACTGAAATAGGCAATAGAATTCTCATATATAAAAATGTTAAGATGTGTATGTATAAGAAAGCAACCAAAAACTTTCTTGAAAATGCACTCTCAAAGCACAGGTAGTGCCCAACGTCTGCTATAATTGTGATAAAAAAACATGGTCTCTTTCTTGCCATTATAAAGCTCAGGACTGGCTTACTGCAACATTCAGTCAAAAATTAGCAGGGTGACTGTCAGAAAAAAAATGTGGTGCCATAAGAATTTATAGTTTCTCTTTATGCAATATACTCTGAATTAATTTGGATTATAAAATATCTTTTTTTTTTTTTTGCATGAGAACATGTTGCTGAGGAAAAATACTGGATTTGCAGCCCTGAAGCTGAAATTATCTAACAATGCAGCAGATACAAATGAGGCAGTGCTTTCTCACTCCTACGCTATTCTGTTAAATTCACTCAGTTACATAAAAGAAGGTGGATAATTGAGGCTTTCAAACTCTCACAGAGTCTGCCACCAATCGTAACTACTTGTGATAACTGTCAATTTGTTCCACCAGGAATTTCAGAGAAATGTGTAGGTGAAAATCTGGCTCTGCTGAAGTCACTAGGGCTTTGCAACCAACGTCACCACAAGTAGAAAATTACCAGTACCATGTAGGATAACTACATTCAGCTGACCCCAGGCTTTTAATCTGGTCAGCCAAAGGTATCAAGGAGTGCACTATTTTTTAATCATTTGCCCTATGTTGAAATATTCCCTACTAAGTGGTGTCCTAGAAATTATGAACTAAGTATGCTGATTAGTGTTGTGAGACAAAACATAAAAAATTCTCCAAAATCAGGCACAAAGCAATGCTGCTGAAGTAGAGCTCTAGCTCTGTCCATGCATTGCAGGTGAGATGACTCATTTCACATATCACAGCTCATAAAGCACATTAGTTCATAATGATGTACCCTACGCCCCATGTGGAGGATTTTCTCTGTTTTATGTCTGTTCACTCAGCTGCTGACCATGGTGTTTAAATGTGTAAGAATTATGACGGAATTTTCAGAAACTTTCAATGCAGTGTAAAAATCACTGCTTATCTGCTTCTATAGTAAGGAGCAATTTTTCTGGAAACTTGGTTGGAATAGGCTAGTAGGGCTTAAGAAGACTCCATTTAGACACACAAGAACTGACACACTATAATGCAATCTTAGCATCACTTGATGCACTTATTTATCTCTTAAACATTGGAATCCTGTCCACTAATTATTTAAAAGCAAGATAACATGATAATATATGCCAGTGGAGTAAGTGCATACATATTATTTCATAAGGAAACTGTTTTTGAATTGCTGTGGCAATGAAGCAAGGATTCAAGCATTGTTTTATTCTTCAGTGATGAAGTCAAAAGATTTATTTATTTTGTCTTTGTAAAGTTGTGAACAAATTACGAACAGGAAAATCTGTTGATAAACTTTTTCTGTCACATGAAACAAGTGCCTTATGGGATCCTTTGGAAATAGTGTCAAGCTGGTCTGCAAGCAGCTGCACGCCTGTGCACCTTCTGAAGAACAAGTAGGTCCCAGGAAAAAGAAAATGGCAATGTGCACTGCCTATTGAAAAACTCTGTACCCTTTAGAAACATTCCATTCCACAGAAGGTACACTTCCATTTGTGGAAGGATACAAAGTCAGCCCTTGAAATGCAATGCTTGGAGACAATATGCACCTCAGACAGCAATTCGAATCCAAACCACTGTGCATCTACAGGAATGTACACAGAACTTAAGACAGTGCAAATACAGTAACAGTAAATGTTATGTAGGTTTTCAAGCTACCAATAGCAACAGTTTTATTAATTCAGCATAAAAGATACATAAATCAAGTTATAACTTTAGCTTGCAAGATTGAAATCAAGTTCTATAGCCACTAGCTGATGTATGTTTTTTAAAAAACCCAAACTTTATGTAGCTATTTTTTACACCAGTTGAGATTACTTGAAAAATAAGAAGGGTATAAATTATGTTTTTAACCACACACACAAAGATTTCATATATGTAAACTAAACACTAAAAGAGAAGGCAGCCTGTAAGAATTTTTCTTTAGTTTATGTAAGACCTTACTGCTTGGTATATTAATGTATAAAATGTGAGATCATTTCATTGTGGTAGTTTTAAACATGTAAAATGTCTCTTCTCCCATTTGGCCTCTAGCAAAGTAACAGATAAATGGGCTTTTAACACTCAACATAACAAGAACTAATCACCTTGATTTGGCTGATCTGTATGTCCAAAGGAGATGATGATGTTTCCAAAGTTTTCAATTCTTTTTCTTGTTCAGCTATCCAGATGGACAGAGCTTCAAAATTATTGCCAAAATGATCCCACTTGTTTTTCACCATTTCCATGCTTTTAATACTAAAATTAACCAAATCAATTAGAGAGAATAAACAGTTTAATATAATGAAGCTGCTCATATTCTTGCTAAAATAAAAAATGGACCTTATTCAGTCTAAAGAAGGGTCATTTTAAAAAGCCCTCATTTTAGAGGACCAAGTTGTGCATTAAATTCAAACATGGTTCCCTCTTAGGCCATGCACCAGAAGTCAAATAATTGTAGTAGTCATAGTGGGGACACTGAGACATAAAAGTAAGTACAGCTTCATTTGTCAGCTGTACAAAACTCTCATAATAGCACGAAAAGAAAGGAAAAGGAACATCAACAGGATGAAATTTCTATGAAATAATATGGAATTATGATTATATCAGAAATCTAAATATTTAGATAACTGAGTGCATAAATGTTCATAATTTAGTCCCTAGACCGGAATGATTAAAACCAGTGAAATGTGGACATACACATAGTCACCAATGCTTGACTGCTTTATTGATCTTCCTTTTTTGTAACAGCAATCTCACGGTCTTACAGGAAGTTTGTGTTTGCTGTGGCAATGATTTCATATCAAGCTGAAGAATCAACAACAAATGTGACTCAACTCCCTCAGAGTTAATACTTTTATATTCTTTGAAACATACATTATAGGTATGTTAAACAGAGACAGATTATGACTGATTCTTCTATGTCAAGGACTGCAAACAAAGCACCTTTTTTTTTGTCACAAGTAAGAAAGCTAAGGCCGTTATACAGGGCCTACAACAGCATTAACTTCCAGTATACAAGTTTCTGCTCCTTTCAAGTAATTGAAACCAGTGCTAATGTAGGCCTTGCACACAGCTTGCAAAACACACATTTTCTATTTCACTGAAAATATTAAAGCTTCATCATAAAAGTTTGAATATTACAAAATTTCAAAATACACTTTCCTTCTAAATATAGCCTAAAAACCATTCCATGGTAAAAAGTTTCAAACTTTTTTCCCCCCACTCATTAAAGCTAGAGGAAGCTTTAAAGAAAAGATGTAGCCTAAAAATGTAAAAATTGGCCTTTTTACTTTTTCTTACTTATTTTAAAAATTCAAAAAAAAATAGGAATGTCAACAGCCATTTACTGATAAGAGTGTATGCATATTTAAGTTATTTCTAGGAAAACAATGTGCAAAAATATTTTACTCAAGTCCAGCCCTTGAAAATACAGCTGGAAATCAGGATCAAAGGACCAAATCAGTGGCTTAACTGCTGTTGTATGCCTTCGTTGTAGTTTTAAGAAAGCCACAGACTAAAGAATATAATCCCAAACAAACTGCATAGCTCTGCATGATCTCCTTGGGAAACAGATGGGCTAAGTTTTTACAGTAGCTGACTGTGGAGAGCTGCTCAAACTTTTCTTTTCCTGTTCATCAGCATACTTATATATCTTATGAGTTTGGAGAACCTTCGCTTTGAATTACTCAGCCAAGGTGTTTTTGATGATGCAAGTTAAAATATAATCCTTACACACTTACTATGTGTTCTGTAGATACACTATAGACAGTAGTATGCATTTGCATCTTTTACAGAAGGTATTTAGTTTTTATTATGTGTCACACTGCCACAAACATTCCGCATAATCCATACATTCAACTAAAACCTATTTCATACCTACATTTAAATGCAATATCAATGATGACTTCCATTTTAAAATAGATGACTTTGTTTAAAAAGTGAATATTCATTGTTGGATGGGTAAATTTCCTGGGACTGAAAAAATCACACTAGTTTTCTCTCTAATACTGGAGAAAATGACGTATAAGAGATGGTAGAATTTGACTGCAAATCATTCTAACACTTTATAGTGGAGAAAGCATTATATAAAATTGCTGCACAGGCCAGTTATTCTGGTTTATAGCTGTTCTTTCATATCAGGAAGAAAATGGCACTAAATTAAAATCGGATTAGCATAACAGTGGTCATTACAGGGGAGAAAACCCCAATTATTTGGGCATTGCCCTTTGGTCATATTCTCTATGGCTTGTGTATCAGATCTAATGTATGCAAAAATACTGATTTCATACATACATACAAATGTGTGTATATAGGGATATTGTGAGAATAGCAACATTCTGAATTTGAGTAAAAAGTTCAATAACTGAATGACTCATTTGAGAGAAGGGATGAAACTTTTAGAAATACAAAAAGCTACAAATATGTATCAAGCTTTCCTTGGAGTTTGAACCTTTCATTTTTAAACAAAATCTGGAAAATGATGCCTTTGCATTTTTTGCAGGAGAAGCAGCTTTTAACATTGCCCATGAAATACAATCTGGGCATTCACCTAAGATGAAGGCACTTCTTGACACTCCTATAGAGAAAGTGGAATACTGAAAACTGAGGCAAATGTGGTAAATGTGCTGCTCTAATACTCGAACCAAGATTTTTCTTTCCAAAAGAGTCCAGTACCTCAAGAATGAGCTCAATTATAACTTCTTCACAAGACCAGGGTTTAAAAATAAGTGACAGGTTAAATATAACTAACTTTTATGAACTACAACAGTATTAAAAGAAATACTACAAAGTATTAAAAGAAAGTGGTTTGTTTGTTTGCACACACTCTTTTGACATATTTGGTACCATAACTTGGTTACTATGCCAGAGCAAGCAGTAAATGACAGAACTGATGAGACAACACAAAATGCTGACAAGGTATGCTAGAAATTTGATACAATCTTATAGTGAAGAATAAATATTAGGACTTGTTAAGAACATACTCTTCTTCAAGAGTAACTTCCACTTTTTTCACTTGTTCTTGGATTGATTTTGCCTGATGCTGAAGGGACTGCTTGTTCTTTGAACCAAGCTGTATCTCAGAGGAATTCTTCACCAAATTCTCAGCCTGTACTGCCATTGCTTCAGTTTGTTTAGAAAGTTCCTGTAAGGATGCAAGATGTATTAATACAGCTATAAAGAGTCTCATATAGTTACACAGAAAGAATTTGTCCTCAGTGTTTGTGGTTGGAAAAAATTACCTGTGTCTTACATGTAATTTTAATGTGTAAATACATAAACACAATTTCTGAAGACAGTAAATTTTGTATTGCATTTAAGAAAAGTTCATTTCAGCAAACTAGATTGAATGAAATTTATCAAGGGAAGCTGTATGTGCAAAAGTTTTTAAGTCAAAAAAAATCAAAGTTTCTTCTATACCTCTTCAAGAAATTTATTTTTTGCATTGCAGAAATTATATGCATCTTTACTTAATTTTTAAATCCTACCATTTACAAAGTGGAATTTGTGGTATCTAATATTTTGTATTTTCACTTTGTTTTGCAACTCTTTTCTGTCAGAAACATTAAACCCCCACACCAGAATAAAGGATGCTGAGTATAAACAAGGTAGGCATACTTTATTATTGGCTTCACCAAAGGTTAACAGCAGTGTGTAAACCATGGCACTTAGGAAAAACAAGCACTATCAATACTTCTGTAGTAGTAAATAAAATGGGCTGGGATAATGCTGTGTTACTAAGAGCAAATGGCATGTTATGGCTTATGTCCATGGGGTAGAAGTCTCTCCTTTTTCTTCTCAGGGGTAAGAGTGCTGTTTGTCACATTCCACACAACCTTGCTAAAGTGCACCGTATTAATGTTTATATACAAGCGCTCAACACTGGATTACCAGCATAGATGATTATTGAGCATAAAATGGGAAGTCCTCAAAATATCATTACCTTTCATACATATGCTTCAGATGCAGACTTAGAGAAATCCTTCACTTTTTTTTTTTAATAAAATGACTTTTTACTTCTGAACAGTTTATGCAGTCTCTCATCTGTATATGCAATTTATACCGGCATTAACGGGAAACCATGCAAAGATTGAAGGCAATACACCCAGCACATGTCGACAGGCAAGGCAGAAAGATACCTCAGCTCCTGCATTTCACACAGTCACTACCTTTGTCTGATCCAGTTCTGAGGAGAGGCTCTCTAAACTGCTAAAGTTTAAGATACGTTCAAGTACAGAGCTTGCTTGATTGAGATATTTTACTACCGTTTCTTTGTCCCGTTCAAACTGCTCCCATTTATTTATTGTGACCTAAAAAAGAGACAAACAAAACGAAAAAGGAACACAAGGAGATCAAAGGGGAGAAAACAAGATTTCCATTGTATGTTACTGAAAAAGGAAAACTAAGAAAATCTTGAAATAAATTATTTTTTCCTGAGAAGCCATCTACTCAGCAGTGAGTAGATGAAACTCTTCTAAACCAAATGAAACTTTTTTCCTTGAATTTTCATTGATTCATACTATGTTGTACTATAAAAGAACTGTTCTCTAAGTTGCCTGCAATATTTAAACCTTATATTTGATTGTCCTGTAGGAAGTCTAGAGCAATACATGCAGAGACTTGTGGTGACAGGTAGTCAAAAATACCAAAAGGATTTTGAAATTCTTTAATGAAATAAATCACAGTAAAATGGTAAAAGAAAATCTCTACTCACAGGAAAATCTCACATAAGGACCTATCTGGTTTCTTCTGATAATGTAGAATTTTGATTAACATACAGCATTAAATTACTAGTCACAAGAACTATGACAGATTAAACAATTATTTTCTTGATTCTGAAGTACAGATTAGACTTTATATATGGGAATTCTTGGAGAAAAAATGGGTTTCAATAATAAATGCTTACATTAAGAAGTTGTTTGAGGTTTATTGATTGTGTTCCTCATTTTTTGTTTTCTCGTGGGAAATAGTTTTGGTGACTTTAAATGTTGGGATGGAATAGCGGCCATTTAGATTAAAATTCTGCTTTGAAAAATGTAAAGGGCAAACCACATCTGGGTGCAAGAAGCTATAAATTCTAATCCCAGTTCAGTCAGTGATTATTTATACAAGATGAAACAATCCTTTTGATTTCCCTGTGACTTTAAATTTAGGATCACAGCATGAATTTCACAGAGTAGTTGTGAGGATTATATTTGCACATTAAGTGTTACTAACTTAATATCCAGCCTAAGGACACTCAATTAAAGAGCAATGTCATCTTTAGTAACCAGAAAAGAGACATCTAAAAATTAATTAATGGATAAATTATTTAAAACTGTTAACTATTATGACTGAATAGTTGAGATGCTTAAACACTTCCAGACAGAATGCTATTTCTTTATTATTTAAGAGGTATACAGTAGCTTCAAGAAGTTTTCATAGAAGTACTGATCATGAAAACCCCAAGGACCAAGAGTCAGAGGTGAGAAAATGAGCTCATTTTTTTGATATTAAAAAAATTTGGGTATTACCAAGTTAAAAAAAAAAAAAAAAAAGAGGAAGAAGAAAGCATGAGGTCTTATTTCCATGTGTAAAGGACCCACCTGCAATTGCTCTTCCCGTTTCTCCATAGTCTGCTGCATGTTCTCCAATGTTCCCTCTAATTTTTGTAAATCCTCTCGTACTGTGCTGGGCAGTCCACCTTCAATCTGCAACCGCTTGGCTTGGCAAATCTGCTTTTGCACATCTTGCCTTTTTGCACGGAGTCTCCTTGTCCTTTGCTAGAAGGATTCACCCAACAGGAATGATTAGACTTATAAGTCCCTTTGGGAATCTGGCACAATGCAGTCCCTTCCTGGTTTTGCAGGGGTACGCAGTGAGAGTAAGAGACAGAGGGATAAACTGGGACAAGTATTCTTGAGACTCTCACATACTCATCAAGTATATGCCCTGGCTTCCAAAATGTCACATGCTGCCCTTTTGGGGCATGTGCACGTGAGAGAAAGAGTGAAAATGTGGCCATTTATCCAAAGCATACTTGAGAAAGGAGAAGCCGCAGCAGTTGAGTAACCACAGCAGGAGTCACAGATGCATGTATTCCTCATGACTGCATCCAGGTCTGCTCTGCACTCTGAAGGCACAGGTTGGAGCCTCAGATTGAAGAAAGCAATATATCAGCCTTATTACAGAGCAGTAGGGGATTGGCTAAGATGTGTTGCTCAGTCCTGGACATGTTTTGATTTGTAGCACTATCAGAAACTCCTAAGAATGCATCTTTCTAACATGCCTGACCCATGCCAATCTTGCTAGGCAAACTCACAGCTAGCTCAAGTCTGCTCTGGGTACCTTCAGGTCAAAATCTTGTGACAAAATCTGTTTCTGCCTTGACCGACTCCTTACCCAAGAAAAAGAACTCAAGGAGAAGTAAACTATTTCTACTACCTTTCCTAAAATTTAAAGACTATTTAAAGAATGAATTCGATCCTTAACACATACCCAAAGAGTTTAGATAAGACACAGGTAAGACTTGGTAGTGCTTGGTCAGACAGAAATAGATGTTAATATAAAACAAATAATGCTCAAACATTGGCAGTAAATGATTCCTATTCTCATTAGCTTTGAGCAGCTTACAAAGTTAAATTCCCATATTTGGCCTTAAAAGCTGTGATTCTTGCTGTATGCAAGCTATGCCATTGATTCTTACTGTAGCCTGTAGATGTTTTGATCCATTATCAGTACATAAAAACCCTCCTGTTCTACTCTCACAGAATGGAGGCCCATCTGTCATAAAAACAGCTATCCATAGGAGATAAGGCTAGAGCAACACCTTTCCTCTAACATTTAGAATTGAGGCCACATCAAAATGGTAAAATAAAGAAATTCCAAAGCCAGAATTGTGCCCAATTTACCATGATTGAATCTGAAACTCAAGCTATAAAAAGATAGAAAGAGAGAGTCTACACATTTGAAGAATACACTTACCCAAAATTAAAAGTGAATGAAACTTGTTAGCTTGTTTTTCAGGTGTTTTGTGCCCCAAAAACCCATATGAAATAAAAGTTGACATTTAACATTTAAAAAATGCTGAAAACATTTTTCATCAAAAGAAATCAATATTAGGCCATACAGGACTGCTTCCATTGTAACTCTTCCAAGTTTAAATATAAAGATTTATGTCAGTGGGCATAGCAACATTTTGTAATTACATAAATTCTTTTAAAAAAAAAATTGGATATGGACATGAGTAATTGCCCTACCTGATGGTGAAGCAGTAATTGCTGAGCTTGTAATAAACTTTCTGTATCCAGGATCTTTTCAGCCTCTGCTTGGACTTCTTTAGAATTGTTAATTAACTCTTCAATTGCACTTTTAACTTCTTCTTTGTACTGGACACAGTCTCCAACAGCACCTAAGGTATTTTCAATCTAAAATTACAGATAACTTTAAGTATTTCATGTTGAAAGACACATCTATATTTTGAAGGTATATGAATATTTGGAATACCTTTTCAAAAATACAGTAATTTTTTAAAATTCAAACCATTTTTGTCTCCAGCATTTTTGACACCTTTAACTTTACATTGAAAAAGTGTCTTTAGACTTAAAATGGGACTGAGGAGACCTCTGTCTTGTTCAAACACGCTCCCTATTACACTGCCATATGATAAACAGCCATCTGTGACAGCTACTTATTGGTGATCACTTAGAAAACCCATAGTCTCCTTATCCTTGCAGGCTGACCCAGATTCCAAAACACTTGCACTACTCAACACACACAAAAATTTTGCTGCCATTTGGACTGTTGTGAGCAGTGTATTGGTAAATCACAAGTACAATAAAGTGCTCAATTACCCTGGTTTTATGGACCACAACGTGCATGTGGCACAGTATCCAGTCTCAGCTCACAGAATTTTATAAAGAAAGAGGTATATCCATTCAACATACCAGAAACTTCTTCATTTGCATGATTCAGCTGAATACTTGTAGCTGATTCTCAGGCTCTGTTCCTCATATAGTTCCTATGTTTTAAGGTTTTAATCATAAATTATTCTAGATCCTTTTGATTTTCTTTTTCCTGTCTTTTTTATTTTTTTTAATTTGGAGAGTCATTCAAATTTAAACCACTCAGTTTTTACTCTCCAAAACTGCTGCTGACCTCTGGCCATACCCAGTATCAGTCGTTGTTTAAACAGTCTCATCCACCTGATTAACAAGCTTTATAAATAATATTCAGACTTCTAAGAATCTGCAGTCTTTTAACTACAGTATAGAGGACCATTTAGATTACGCTTTTAGATTCAAACCAAGTATAGATTTGACCCCTTATTTTCTTATATTACCCTCATTAACTTACTCTCATTAACTTACCCTTAGTTCTTTTAGAGGAAACACAAGCAAAAGTAATTAAACTTCAAAAAATTGCCCCACCAAAAACTAAAAAATTAGTATCTTAAGCTTTTTACAGTCAGTTAGAAATTACATATCTTGCCCAGACTTTCCAAACACAGTTTTCACACCACAGAAGTTTAGAGAAGCTTCAATAAATACACAGAAAATTTATACGTTTGAAACCTCTATAAGGCCTCCACAAGAACTGACATTAACAATGAAATTTGAAGTCTGAACTCTGAGCTCTTTCTCTCTCCTAAACTTTTTTTTTAATTAAGTGGGTCTATTCCACCTTTTAAGTGCATCTAAGTTTCACCTGCTTTTTCTTTTAACTGTATGAACTGTGAAGCACCAAGTTCCCTGAGAGCCCACAGAACTCAAGGGTTCAGCGGTTCTGAGAGGTTTTACTTGTTACAAATTAGAAATTTCCCATGATTTCTGCAGTTACAGAATCTCATTTTCATTCAGGCCTCAGAGAACTGCAGCCTTTTCCTGCAAATTCAGGGTGTGGTACACATCCTTAATGACTAGAAATGACCTCAAAGTAGTGCTTTATTTCAGCATAAAAGATAAACTAATCAAGATTAAAGTGCAATTCTGTATCTACTAGCTGATGGACATCATGGTTTTGACAATGTTCACTATGAACTGATTTAAAAAAACCTAAAAATATTGACATTTTGATTCCAGAAGTATTTACTATGATGCTTTCCAATTTTGCAAAGGGAAAAGATCCACTAAAATAATGTCAGTACTTTTTGCCTGCTAGTCTCAGTGCTTTGCTACCCATGGAGTACAAATTAATTTTTCTTTGCTGAAGGCTTGCAGCTTAATTAAAAAAACACAGTGGGGAACTTGTGAATGTGAAGCCATGATTGATGTCATTTCATGTGACACTGTAAATGGAGAGTTCTTGTGTCCCTTGTACTGTACCTCAGCCAGCAAATCAAGAAGTCTCTTAAAGTCACTGGAAAGTTTACGAAGCTCATCCTCTGTCTCTTTGGCCTCCAAATCAGGACAAAGTGCGGTCAAAACAGCAACTCTAGATTTCAGCCAGCTGTGATTTTCTCCATGCTTGTGAATATGCTTCCTAATTTCCTACAGAAAAAAACCCAAAACATATTTGCTTCAAATATACAAAATACATCAATAACTGACATTCAAGGCATCAGTTCAAAGAATAGCACAGTACTTTTATCTTGAAACACTAGAAATGTAGTATTTTTCTATTTGCATACGCTAACAAATTATATTCCAGTCAATGGCTGGAATTTTGCACTTCTTCCACAGACTTTACTCCACTGCTAATTAAACTGTTCTTTAGTTAGTAGTGGAGTACTTTTCCCTCACAAACATTTTTACTTACAGATAGATAGACAGAAGGCAGGTACCACATATATGTTTCCCATATATTGACCATAATTCTTAGTTGCAATTTAAATCTGAATTGCTGACTTTCCCAAATATGTAATTTCATGAAATATAGTTTTGTGTAATTGTTTTCTATTTAAAAAGCTTTTTTTCCTCTCCTCTTTTTACCCAGTAGTTCACCTATATCTTTGTGGCAGTGCTGAAGAGATGTTGGCAGCAGTGACACTATGTGAGTAAATCAGACTTTTTGAAGCAGAAGCCCCCATTAAGCTAAAGATTTACCAGTTTTATCAAGGCCATCCTAATAATGTTTCTCCATATAGTTAGACTCATAACCTGCTCATGAATTTCACATAAATACCTACAGTATGTAAGTGCTCCCAGTATGTGTAATTAAAAACAAAAAAACAACAGAAAGAAGGGTCAAGTTGGGCACCAAGAGACAAAATAAATTATTGCTAAAAACTAATTGAACTAACTCAGTATTCAGCTATTCTATCACTCTGGTACTGGTGACTAGTAGAATATTTCCCCCCCCCCCGTTATACTACTCTAGAAGAGAACTTTTATAATGTATTTTCTTTAATTTAAGTAATTAAATGTAACATCATTCAAAAACCTGCAATCCAGAAATTTTTGCTTTTCTTTGAGCAGCAGTTTTAACTCTGCTTGCAAAAAGATGAGGGGCAAATATTTATTCTATCTGCCCCTCTATTTTTAATGTTCTAAATATAGAGTGAAAGGGACCTGTAACTCTCTAAATCATTAAAAGTAAGAACTTCTGCCTCACTTTTCTGTAACATGCAGCTTTCCCTGATAATGTTTTTAAGAATACCAGGAATCAACAGAGCTAATATGGTCTCTGTAGTAAAACAGCTGCACTACTTAGGAGTAGAATTTTATCCAGAGTCCCAGTAGCAGTGACCACAGCTTTGCTAGAATATAAGTTAAGGGCTCACCCCCACAGATGCTCTACATTGCTTGTATTTGGCAGTATCATTAACATTTTCTTTTATCTTCTTTAGCTCTCTTTCTGTTGATGAAATCCAATTTGCCAATTCAGAAAATCTGAAATAAGACATCACAGAACGCAAAAAAAAAAAAAAAACACCCAAAAAAGAAAACGGTTAGACAAAAGTTGCCACCATGAAACAATAATCTCTTAAGTGTAAGCAAAAAATTATAAAATCCACTCAGAGCCCCACTATACTTTGTGGAATTACTACATAAAGTACAGTTTTCTACTGAAGCTGAGATCACAATATCATTTTTTCCATGGTACTGATCTATGGTGACACAAAGAGGAGTGACCATTTATAAGGCTCTGCAAGACCCAGGTAGGAATTGAAGTGACACCTGCTCTTATAGCCCTTCCAGGTATCCGAGTGCTCTGTTAGCTTTATGTATGTGCTGTCTATCTGGGATTTCAGATCCTTCAGGATTCGTTGGCTGCTTTCCAATGTACCCCTCACTGGATCAGAGACTGGCAGTTTTTGGCACAGTTCTTCAATTCGTTGTAGCCTTTTCTCACACAGGTGGTAAGATCCCTTATCACCAAAGAACAACTGATGGGAGACAAAGCAGATAATTCAATAAAAATACAAACCGGAAGAAATCACAAATCATATCTTTATATTTTTCATAAACTACTAAATTAAAATAAAATTTTTCGTTAAAGACCTCAAGAATTTATCTGACATAAGCTGGACACTTTTGTTTGTGTTTTTTTTTGTTTGAGTTTGGTGGCTTAAGAGTTAGAACTTCTGTTTATTATTGACATTGAAATGTATTTCTGTACATGCCCCCATCGAGGCATGTAACTCATACCATGTGTTCCTTGATCATTTTTTCATTGCCTTCTCTTGATAACACCTTGTTCTGTCGAGCCAGTTCAGCTTTGCACTCCTCCACTGTCACCAGGAACTTGCTTTTCTGTACTTCAATTTTCAAGTGGATCAAATGATATGGGGCTTCTGTTTGAAGGTCCTACACACCCACAGGGGCAATAAAGAAGCACAGAGATAAATCACTACTCACTCTACTTCAGTGTAAGTTTGCTACAAATAAACAATCTAAAACCTGATAATATAGAAAATAAAACATATATGTTCATGAACAGATAGGGGTTTGTCTGTATTTGCTTTGTTACCAATGTCTCAGATTTCTCAAAAGGCCATAAGTTGTGACCAAAATGCCTATGTATGAGGCACATTGCAGAGACATCTTCATTCTTGGCAGGACATAGCAAATACTTCCTGTATAAAATAGTAATCACAACTACTTCCAAAGGCCTGCTAGTGAGATCACTCATCCATCACTCCAGCTTTGACTACCAACATGGTGTAGCAGGCAAAAAATTCCACAGCTGGTGAGCAAAGTTAGTTGTTGGAGTCCTTGGCAGAAGACAGAATTTAAGCTGATAGCCTGATGTCTTACAAATTTGGGGTTTTTTTTGCTTGGGAAAGTAACTAACAGCAAGAAATGTTCTTAACACAGGTATCATTATGGCTGTATGTAGTGGGGGGAAGATATGGTTTTATAATTAATTTCTCACGTTTCTTGATTTTACTTAACAGGGTTTTTTCAAGAGGCCATTTGTAGGTGTAGCTGTATCTAATATTGTAAAATACTTTTTCCTCCCCTTTTTCCAATTGTATGCGAAGCCAAATAATACAAATTAATTTATTTTCTTTTATTTTAACTTTTTTTTCAAAATATAGGTCATCCAGAAACTTTCCAAAACTAAGATTTACAATGTCCAGAGATGTCACTCACTAACCTTCCACTGCCTGTGGAGTTTCCTCACAGCTTCCTGCAGGCTGTGTTGCTCTTGTTCTGGAAGGATGTCAGTAAGTTCATCACACGCTTTCAGAAAGGCATTTAGGACTCTCTGATCCAACTGGTTAAAAAATTCCTGAAGTGGAGGCAGAAAGCAAGAAGGTGAGGAAGAAGCTGGATATTGATATTGGATATTGGTAACCTACCAGCACAAAGTTCCCTAACTCTCTGTAAGTTTCAATGTTACTTCTGTTTCATTCAAGAACTGATGTCTGAGTTAAGGAAATAACTATTTCTAGCCACGTAAAGTCTGGCAAATTAATTTATTCTCAGCCAGTACACTGAGATGGTGTTTTGACAAGAATGCATTTCAAAGCTACATGCATAAGTTATGATTATAATACAGACATAGAAATTTATCTAAAAAAAAGAGCAGTGGATGTGTGAGATTGTTAAAATATAGTGTTCTAACTCTCTCTGGTTCTACTGAAAACCCCACCCTAATTTCTAAAGGGTTTTTTCACCTTCTGATTGCTTACATCCAATCTTACATCAATAAGAGAGCTGATCATTTTCCTTTTTGTTTTTCAGTCTTAACATTAGTTTGACCTGATCTGTATAACTTGTACACGTGCAAGAAATCCACATCAGTTTTAGAATTAAGTAGGCTTTTATGTCATGCACTCAAAGATTTCCATGAGGAAGGTCAGAGAATTTACTCACGCTATGTTTCCTGAGAAGTTCTTCAGGATTTCCTTTTTCTTTTAAGCAACAATTGGCAATCTGTATTACTTTCTCCAGTTCTGCTCTAGACTCCTCAAATTTCTTCATCAAACGGCTATTTGCTTCTATGTTTTTTCTCCACTCACCAGCTTTCCTGACCATATTCTGAGTTACAAGCAAAGAAAATGAGCTGGCAATTTCACAGTGAGTTTAATTTGCTCTCTTTTATCATAATCTTAAAAAACATGCATTCAATTTGTGTCACTCTTTTAGATATATGCTTTTCACCATGCTTTTCCCTCTCATGCTCCCATTTTCCCAGATTTTAATTCTGAGGCTTGTGCTGTTGTCCTAATTCAAATAAAAAGTAGCAGATTAGATGTCTCTGGTATTTTCAGAATGCCTCTACCATTAGATTAGATATTTTCTTTCCTAAAGCCTGCTTTCAAATGTAAAGTACCTGGCATGATCAGAAGCTTGCCATTTCATTTTTCCTGGCATCCAACTACCTCCTAAAACAACTCAAAGTAAAAGTGGTTTGACCCATGGATCCAATCATTTCCACGTTACAGATCTTCTGACCTGGAGGAGGTCTGTATGATTATCACACCAGCATGTCAGATAAGTAACCAGGAACAAAGCTGCTTAGCAGACAGCAAGTTTTGTGGTTCAGTTGCTGACATCCTCATTTTGCAACCTTAGTCACAGCTCTTCCATTAGTCTGCTTTTTAGTCTATCTCTGTGCACTGCAATATTCAGGGGTTACAATTTCATGAGCAAGTAAGAAAACTTACCAGGAGAAATGACCAGTTCAGCACTTTAACTTGACTTTAGTTGCACCACTGCTCACTGTACATCCCCTTCGCCATCCCCAGTGATTACAAACCTCAGCATCAGGAATTCTAGTGAGTTTACCCAGCCAACTAATCAAATCTGTAGTTCTCAACTTAGTATCTTGCTAAATCTTTTTAAAGTTTTCTGATAAAAATATCTTAATAACAATAGAATTGTATAGGGATGTATTCTTTACATGAAAAACTACCAGTTTCCAATATTCTACCTCTAGGTATGTCACACTTTGTATGATTATAATCTATTTTATAGGTTTGTTTTCTAACAGAGAAAGAGGTAAACCACCATGCAACTCTATAGAAACAGAGTAATTATTGTTGAACATGGTAAATTTACCAAGCAACAAGTACATCCGCTTTTGCTAAAATAAGATAAACAATTGTTTCTACATTATAAATCAAACACAATTTATCTTCAGAGACACTCCACAAAATACAACAGAAATTTCAAAATTCACCACTCAGAGAGAGCTGTTTACTGATAGGTGATTTTTTGTAGTTTAAAATTCAGCTTGGATAGCTTTATACTGAACAATAATCACCTGAAAATAAATGTAATAGGACCCATCCTGTGGAAATCTGACTCTAAGACAGTCACAGAATCACTGAATGTTGTTTGAACTGATACATAAAGATCACTGAATTCATCTCTGGCTTTGCACAATAAAACCCCAAAAAATCACACCATGTGTAATGGCTAATTTCACCTTAGAGTGGTGCTAGGCTGGGGCTGAACAACCCCAAAAATAGCAGTAAATATCTGATATTTACAACAGGTAATTGGAAATATAATTCAAAGGCCACATCTTTCCATTAAGCAATTAAGCATATTTGCAACCCTCTGCATTTTCTGAGGATATATAAAGCCCAGCAATAGTGGCATGTGCAAAAGTTTCCATCTTCCATGCTTTGTGTGAAAGAGGATTTATGGGAATATAGAAGCAAATAATTAGCCAAGATAATGAAGTTAAGAGAAACAAAAACCAGTAGGATTTCAGGTTCCTCAATCCAAAAGAGCCTTAGGCATGTGAAAGTTCTCTTAAATACCAGGTTCCTCTGTGGCAGGCTCACCTCTAAATAAGCGCATGGAGAACAGGACTGTCAGTCCCCTGACCACTTATTACCTAATAAAGACAAATCTTTAATTAATACCTTGACATCAGAGAGGAGAGTTATCCAGGAGAGTAGCTACAGAGTGATGAAATGTAGGTACAGTAGGATGGACCAGCTGCATATGGACAAATTTTCAGAAACATGCACCAATATATGGTACTTTTACCTGAAAAGTAAGCTGAACTTGTGTAACTTTCTTCTGAAATGTTGACTGATGGAAATGCTGTAACACTTCAGTCGAAGCCACACACTGAAGGATACTCTGACTATTTCTCTCAATTAGGGACACATCTTTCTTGCAGTTTTCTTGATAAGCTACCAAATCCTGAAAGAAAAAAAAAATATATCCACCCTGGCCAGAGACAAAGAGGAGGAAAGTTTGGCAAAATAACAGGAAGATGCTTTTTGACAGTAAGGGCAAAAGGCATGAGGTCAAAAGACCATGGCAAACAGACTGCACAAAGCATTATATAGAATAACACAGACAACACAAGTTTCTCCTTGAACTCAAACTCCTGTAGCCAAATAGATCTCTAACTGTTCATGAAACAATACAAAGACATGTATCCAAGCCATTTATCTCTTCAGTAGAGAATGTAGGTCAATACACTATCCTGTGATTTAATTTTATGGTATTCCTATATTTATTTCATAATCTAAGTAACCAAGAGTGACATCAACAGACATAGGAATGACAGCTCTCAGTATACGGTTGAGATCTCAATGTTCCTTGCCTTTCAACAAAATAATCCTCCATGTCAGCTTCTGGAAATCAGATTTCATTATAAACTGCATTAAGTAATGTGAAATATACTTTAAAAAAAAAAAAAAGAGAGAGAGAGAGAAAAATAAAACATGCATGAAGTAGTACAGGCTGAAAAAAGGTTTTAAAAATCCTATTTTCATTTAACCTTCCAATAGAGTTCTGACTAGCTCTGAATTCCTCCAGAGAGAAGTGTTTATTGGCCATGTAGAAAAGTTAATGTTATATTGCATTTCACTTCAAAGAAACCACTTTTCCAAGCCTCTAATAAATTTCCATAATTATCTAAGGAAACAGCTGCTTAATAAAAAATCCAATGTATTTCTAGTACTTCAGTCCAATTTCCACCAGATTTAAAAAAAAAATAAAAAAAAATGTTTACTTCCTGGATTGAAACCAAGTACAGTAGATAGGAATACAAGTTTCAGTCTTTTTATATTTATGCCTAGCTGACTTTAGGATAAGGCTACATCTGTTGCCTGAATATGAGGAAATATCTCCTCAGCTTACAGAGTTGCAATACAAATTCCTTGAAAGAAAATTGTAAATACTCAGAGGCAGCAGACCTTTGTATTTGTAAGATGTTTTTGGAACTTACTTGGGCTTTTTGTTTAAGAACAGTTGTGGGTTGTGCTTCAGGATCCAGGATAGAAATTATTTCATTTACTTTTTCAAGAGATTCATAAAAATGTGTGATTTGCTTCTCCAGTTCTTCCAGTGGAGACAGCAGACGTTGGCATTCATACAGCAGAGCACAGGAATGCTCCTTAACCTTTTGGTCAAGAAAAACAATTATTGGAAAAGTTGTAAAATTCAATAAATAGCAACTTTTTATGCATGTAGGTTTATATAATTGCTATCTACTCTTTTTTAAGATAGAGCAGTCCTGATCCTGTATTACTTCTAAAGAAAAGAGTATTAAATTTAAGTATGGCAGTCTTAGCATTTAAAAGAAACAACATCTTCACCCTGAATCAATCTATTGTTACATATTTATTCAAATGCATGTATGTGAGAATTTGTGTACAGGAGCCTACTATTTATTAGTTCAACAGTTAACCACAAGTAGTAAAAAAACCCCAAACATTCTGCAACCTTGCCCAGCTGCTCTTTGAGCCGTGCTGAAGTTCCCAGCATTTCATTCGCTTCCTCTTGGGAAACTTCTTTTGTAACGAGTTGTACCGTTCTTGTAAGTGCCTTGTACTGAGCTTCCACTGCAGGCAACTTCTGCTTGATATTCTGAAACAAGTGTTTCAAAAAATATTTCAGCAACAATATTTATGTGTTCTTGGGAGATAAAAGACCAATACATGATATATATTCTCAATATAATTATCAATCATTTTCATCACTGATTTTAGTGAACACTGGATCATGTTTCAAATGCATGAAAATTGAGCCAGAGAGTAGCAGTCAACTCACCTGAATGCAATTTGAAACTACAAAGAAAGAAATATCTAGTGAGACAGTGTTTTGGAAATTTGCTTTAAAAATGCCACTAATAGAATACAATGATAAATATTTTAGCTATAGCTGAAATAATAAAAAATATATCCACCACTGGAAAAAAAAACCTGGTTAATAATGGGAATGTATACTAAAATAATTTTATGCTATCAGAATTAAATAGTTGCAAGTTTTTTTCTTTTGAAGGAGGAAGAAGGAAAGGACACTTACTTCCAAATCTTGTACAAAACTTTTGACATCAAGAAAGGACACTTCTACAGGAACTGAAAATTTCTTATTGCTTCCATCAATAAAAGCTGTCAAATGGGAAACACCATCCGCATATTCCTTCCTCAATTTGTCCAGTTCATCTGCTCGAGCATACTAAAAAAAGGAAAGTAAAAAAAAACACAAACAAAAAGCCCCACTCCAAATTAGATATCCAGCAATAAAGTAATGATTTAGGAGAATTAGTATGTTTTCAGTGCAATTTTTTGCTGGAAAAATTATATTCAATGAAATACAATATTATGGAAACGACTCTTCTGAACTCATCACCTGCCTTAGTTCCAGTAGTAATGATGCTAAAATAAAGAGCATGAATACAGGAGGTCAGCCTCCTTTAAGGTCTAGGGAATGCCAGACTCATTCGTTTCTACTCTGGAATCAACAGTTCAATTCATTTCTCACTACCTACAATATCAATTTTGAAAATTCAGCCAAGAGAATAGAACAGGAAAAGCTTAGAAAAGCTAAAGGATAAGAGAGAACTTAATAAAGGAATGCTGGCCAGGGGAAGGGGAAACACGTGTCTTAAAAAGTAGAAAGAGCTGTATGACAGAAATGGTGAAAAAGCCAGTGAGAAAAAAACCCCACACAGCCAGCATATGAAAGAAGCTGCCTAAGTAGGGGAAGAGACATTTACATCAGTGAATCACCCTAAATAGCATCAGCAAGTAGAGCTTGAGAACATTCTTGTCAACAGTCTGGAAAAGTTACAATAAAAGGGAGACAACCGTTATTTGCTTTTCCTTTTAACTTGACTGCATAGGAGATAATAATTCCAGTAAAGAAAACAGATTCAGTACCTTCAAATAGGAAACTGCTATTTAAAATCACTGAAATGGGACAATATCGATAGATGTATACTGACTATACCAAATATATTTTCTATTTTCTATTTTTTATTAGGTGTGAAATACATCTGTGTAATTAAGCTCACATCTTCTCTTTGATTTTCAAAGAGTAAATGCAGAAACAACAATTATTTTGGTATCAGTTGAATCTCTTGCAAGAGATAAAGGGTAGGTTTATTCATTTACTATCAGAGCCTGCTTGTAAGCAAGACAGAATGGAGAAATGGGGAAAACATTTAGTTAATTAAATTAATTATTGTCCCTGCTTATGGCTGCAGTACAATAACTGGAAGGAGCTTTCATTAAAGTGTGGTAAAAATTATCATTTTCATCATTTTTACTGTTTAGTTTTATAGAGCTTTTACAGTAACAACAGGCACTGCAAATCAGTCATGTTCCTTGTAGAACAGTAGAGGTTATATTTAAATAAAATTCACTGTATCAAGACAGGTGACCATAATGAAAAACTACAGCTTATACTAGTTGAAAATGTCCCCTCACTCCCCCCAAAATAGCTGTATAACCAAAAGGGTAAATAAAGGAAGAGCCTCAATAAAATAAATTACTGTCAGGTAGTAATTTCTAATTTAAATACTGATGAACAGTTAGGCACTTTTGAAAGTTGTCCTATAGTCCTACTAACAGGGTAATCTGTCTTGCTTGCACAGAAATGAAAAAGTAAATATTAAAAAGTAACAGGGGCAAAATCCCTTACCTGCTTAACTTGCATAAACAATTCTCTCCATCTTCCATTCAGCAAGAGAAGCTGCTGTTTAAGATCTCTGGAAATGGTCTCATCACATGTTTCAATGAGAAAATTACCAGCATCATTCATAGCTGTGTGCTGTTGGATCCAATGAGGTAAGTGCCGGAAGAAATCCTGAAGAAAATAAAAACACAGTTCTAAAACCTTTTCAATTAGTCTTTATCTTAATCACAAAACTAAAATTTAATCATCTGCTCATGACTTGGTAAAAATTTATTGCACAATTATTCTCTGAAGCTCTTCACATCAAATATGCCATAGTAGAATTTTAATGTCTGTGAACACAACCTGTGGGATTAAAAATTACTGCCAGTTTACTTACAGCTCATTTTACTCCAGTGAGCGCCTTCAGTTAAAGTAATGAAACTCCTCCATAAGAGAAAGCTCCATAGCTGAAAATGCTGTTAGGGCTCATCTATTTCCTGTCTTATCCTTAAACAGGATGGGTTGATAGTAACCTGGGCAATATACAGGCTGTGGGGAGGTCCTTTTCCTGCTGTGAACCACATGCAGCTTTCCAGGGTCTGGAAGACCTGTGAAGACTGATTGTTTATCACTGCTTCCTCCTATCTCAGTGCAGGTGAGCACAGAGGGGAAAGAGATGGTTGTCAGTGATTTTTTTCCCCCTCACTGAGACAGCCTGATAGACTGCAGGCATCTTGTAGGGAGGTACACACAGATAAATTTGTAGAAAAGACAAAGACCACCTTTTTCTCCTCCTTTTCTCTCTTCCAGCCAATGGGCAATTGTTCCTAAGGCAGATATCCCTGGGCTCTATGACTCCAGCTATACCAGTAAGCAAAACAGGACTCAGTCACTGTCCCATGACTGTCCACATCTTCTCTGACATGGTTTTGGCTTGTCCCTGTTTTCCCTCACCCAAACAATGCATGATTCAATGAATGGCACAGTCTGTTCCAAACAGACTGGATCATGAAGGCACCTTTTTTCAGGGGAGGAGTAATCAGAAAGATTCAAGCTGATGCTACCTGATGCTCAGGATTTAGGAAGGGGATCCATTTTATTCATGACCATATATCTACCCTATAATTCCAAACCCATTCACCTTCCAGTGACAGCCCCATACAATCCTGTGCTCAATGGTACAAGTGAAAAATTCCCATCCAACCATACTGTGAGTGATCTCAAGTTTCAGAGCTGCAGTTCTGAACCTGTATTTGTTAGATCTCATGCACATCCAAAAAAAAGTTCAGATGCAACTACAAAGAAGACGTCTAATGGTTATATACTGATCAAATGTTTTCAAGAGAGAATTGACCAATACACATTGTTTTCAGTTCCTAAAGCTGAGATTAGTAGCGTTCCGATGCACTGTACTGAGTATCAGTGGATAAATTGAATCACCTCAGTAGATTGCATCTGCAATTTCAATCTTTTTCCACTTGTGGTGGAGCAAATCCCTTGATTTGTGCAAAGGCTAACCTTTCTGAGCACATCCAAAAGAAATTAAGTCTACTGAATCTGACTCTGGTCAGATTTCCAATGATCAGGCTCACTAGAGGTCAAGAAGAAAAAAGCACATGAAGTAAACTACTCACATCCTTGTTTCCGCACACTTATTCCCACAAACCATTACCTTCTGCAGACCCTGCTAGGGAGTCTCTCAATTTCTGAAGCCAACCTAAGCATGTGTTAAATTTAACCAAGTTTGGAAGGTACTGGTAAGCACACCTCATTCTCAATTAAAAAAAATGCAGCTCTTTTTAAGGAAGTCACTACATGAGATTTAGAAGCTCTCTAAAACCTTTTGGATACAGCTGTGTGAGAAAAGTGTGGGAGTTAGAATGAAATTATTATGGAAAGTGCTTAAGAGGTACTGGAAGTAAACAAAGGAGCTGTAGAAGGAACAGTTTGAAAAATCCAAGCACATTCTGGTATTTCTTTTTTACAAGATCTTCAATACGACAGGTTCACAGTAAGGCTTCTGAAAACAGAAGCCAACAAGAAAGCCAACAGGCCACTTTCTTTTCCAAAACCAACAGTGGTACATGCTGGTCTGGAAATGAGACCAAGATAATGGAAAGAAGAAGAAAGCATGACAGCATGATGAAGGCCTACTATGGTCTTTGCCTAGGATAGAATATAGTGGCTTTAAGTAATACAGGCTAAGGTTTGCAAATGAGCAATTCTGTATCATGTTACTGATATCTTTATGGGTTTACAGAAAAAATATTTTGAAATGCTAAAAAATGTTTTATGCCATATTCCAAACAACAGTTATCATCTTTCACCTGGTATATCAGATGTTTTTTTCTTCATGGCTGTAAGACTGTTAATTTTACAAACCACTGTAAGAACTGATACTAGTTTTAATAATAAAATATTAAAACTTCTAAATCAGACCTATCCCTGGAACTACCTAAGTGAAAACATTGCTGTGAAGTGCTAAATTCAAAATTAAAAGTAGAAGTAACTTTTAAAATATCTCTCTCAATCTACAGGCAGATTATGATACCACTCAGTAACCTTTAACAGGTGTGAGCCATTGTATTTTTAAGAAGAAATTAGCATTTTGAGAAGAATAAAATTTTATGTCTAAGGTTTTCAACAAGGTTTTTTGATTTTTTTTTAAATTATTTATCAGAATGAAAATAATTACTTGTTGGATTTATGTTAGAAATCAGAAGCAAGTATATACTGTATGGCTATGTTCAAATTTCTGCTTTGAAAATCTCTAAAGTTATACATCTGATCAGAAAAGTAAATGCTTTGATTTTATTCATATACATGGATATAAGAATATTTAATTTTAATCACTGTCCATTTACTTACATAAAACATAAACCAGTATCTAAGATCACCCTGATCAGTGTAAGACATCCTTCCAGCCCAGTAATAACTGTCTGAATCTATAGTATGCCAGACTGTTTTTTTTTAATGTTTATTTTTATTTAAAAAGTGTATTCCATTATTTTAACATTAGTTTAAACTAACAAACTTTAACAAGAAGTATACTGTTCTTTCATGTACCATGAAATGCTCATTCCTGATCTGATATCAGTTTGTTATAATCTACAAGAACCCTACTTTAGTGTTAAGAGCTATATAGCTGCTACATTGGGATCAGGTGCGAATTCAGCACCTATTAAATGCAGGACTCCTCAAGTCATTCCAGGTTATTCTTGAAGATTTACCAGCTTAAATCTTAGCACTTCAGTACTCTAACATTACAACAGAAAAAAAACCAAAATACAGAAGAACTATCTTCATAACTGCAGATCCCCAAAATCAATTGTCTAAAAGACTTCTGAAATGCCAGGGAAATGGATTAGTTAATCACCCATCAAAAATAACAACACTATTAATGATACTGCTCTTTGAAGGTAATGAGTACTGAAATCTGTCATCTGGAAATGTCCTTATAGGGAGTCCATGATTATTCACTTTGGTACTAAGAGCTGTATCTGCCTTTGACTGAATCATGTAACATTCCTATCTCTGAGCAATACTGCTGCCCTCTATTCCTGTCAAAGATGCCTCTAGCCATGGTACCACAGATGAGGCTTTCTCCACTGTGAATGTATGTATTTTCCTCTAGACTCTATGCAGGCAAACCCTGAAACTCCTATGATGAAGGAAGACAGGAAGCCGAAGTCCAAGCAAAACCTAAGCAAATGCAAAAAAGCATCAAATGTTTCACAATTTACAAAACAGACAGATGCATATGCTACTAGTGCATACCTTTTTAGAATGTTCAGGCTGATTCAGCATTTTTTCAGCATCTTCAAGCCAAGCTTGTAGACCTGCCACAGTGCTGCTGTATCTGTCCCAATTAGTAATTACTTCTTCCAGCATGCTTCTTACACTTCTCACCTCTACTGAGAGGTTCCTCCATTGAGCTGTGGTATCACTCATGAATTTCATCACATTCTCAACTTCTTCCACTGAGATACAGGAAAAACATTGATTATTTTGTTTCATTACTATTTCTGTAAAGATTATATCATGTTTATTCACTCCCATCAGAGAATTATATTTTACTGTAACTTCTATTTCATTAGGCTTTTATATACTAATGTTCAGTTCACAGCCCAATTTTAGCACAAGATCATGACTGAGAAATTAAACGTGTGAATTAAAGACTTAGGAAAGTACATAAAATGCATGCTAAATTAAACCAGTCACACTGCATATTGTGTGTGGTGTTCATTTCAAATCTGCAATAAAAGAAATCAAGAGACAGGCTTGCCTTAAAAATAAAAACAGAAAATTAGTTGTATAATATAAAGACACATATTATGTCTGCAGTGAAAAGTATGAAATGAAATTCTGATCTTCCTGCCATTGACTTTGAAACCAAACTACTGCTAATTTTTGCCATTTAACTTTCAGTATTTTTCACATAGCAAGAAAGGATCAAATGTGTCCTCATTCCAGAAGAAAACAAATAGACAAGAAAAAAGGCCAAGCAAAAGCTGAGACTTCATAACATGTACAGAATATAGTTGTTTTAAAGAGTTTTTAGCTAATCTAAACTGCTATTCCTGAATTTATATGCATTAGTATTTGTTCTTTAGAAAAAAAATTGTAATTGGACTTTATTAATAGCATGATATAAAACTGTGACTTTCTTTCTTTGTAAGAATATCTTGTAAAAAATGTTTACTTTTGTAAAATTTGAGTGACACTGTCAATTTAAATTTCACAACAAACGAAGGTATCCATTTTCTCCTCCCTTTAGTAGTAGCTGCAACAATCCTCCACAGACATTACTGTGTTACACAGTAAAGTGATCTCATGTCTGTAATTATCTAGGTCAAATATTGTCCTCAAATTCTCACTGAACTCAGCAGTATTCAAGAATGACAGGAGGCAGCTGTTGAATCAGGTACACTTTTTTTCTCATGTACATCCATACTGCAACTACCATTTGAGTTTCTCTTGCAGGTTTTCAAAGTTAATGAAGAACCTCCAATAAACCAAGGGATAAAATTGCAATTAAGATACTTGGACCTACTTCCTATTTGTCTTTTTCTTTTAAATTAAGACAAGCCAAGGAGCATTTCCAGGCACTAGAACACAGTTTTCCCTACTCCTAATTTGGTTTCTGTCATAATTTTTTATCCCAAATTAACAACACTGAAATAATCCAAGAATTAGAATTGATGTTTGGCTTTTCCCAGGAGGAAGTCTGAATATGACCACTCTCTGGAGATTCAGAAGCAGCAGGAGGGCAGGCTACTCTGGACCAGGTGCCTACATGCTAGAGAATATGTGAAATTCCTACCAAAGACTGTAGTCTCTGGTGAACTGCAGCTGCTGTTGAGGAACAGATTTGCTGCATGGAAGAAACAAATATTAGGAGACCTTTTTAGAGGATACTTATGCCTAAAGAGATTAAAATGCTGCTCCAGTGATGGAAGAAATATAGATATTTACCTGAGCCATTTGCTTTGGCATACATTTCAGCTGCTCGTTTCAAGATCTGGTAAGTAACTTCATACTGCTCAAAGAACTTACTATTTTCAATAACAGACTGAAAAGAAAAAATTATAATAGATAAAATAAAGATGGATACTAGGAATAATTTCTGTGAAATTACATCAGGATACTGATGACAACATTTAATTTCATTATTCCTCCATTCATCTTTTCATTATTACCTTTACAAATTAATGTTACAGCAGAGTATATCATTACAAAACCAAATTTATTTTCCACATGGAAAGGTTATGAAAAGTTTTCTTATCTGTTATGTTGCTGGAATTCACTAGCATATGATATTTATAATGTGCAGAAACTGAGTAATTAACTTATAAGTTATTCAATGAAAACTGTTTTACACTCAAATCTAAGTGTAATAATTTTAATAAAAGAGTAAATTTCCTTCATATACACCACCATAAAATCAAATCCAGTTGTTCCTGTATTAAGCCTTTGCATAAAGACAGTTTACACTTTAATAGATGAAAAACATTTGCTTTATTCTTCAATTTTTCTTTACCTCCTTTGCAACTGGCAAAAAGTAAGATCATGGAAACACTGCACAAAAAGATGCTGTTTTTTCAGAGTGTGACACAGTGCTGTTCCTTTGTGAGTGATGGTTTAGCTCTGTGATGTGTTATAGTGCGATGAATAAATTATCTGGAAATATTTTTGTAAAAATGTTATGCCTCTTTATTCCTTATGGCAACTGAAACTGCCCTTTTTTTTACATGTCTTTCAGAAATGTTATTTCCTTTAAGAGCAATACATAATTATAGCTCTATATTATGCAAGCATGTTATAGCTTGCATTACCACTGTTAAAACAGGGAGAGAAAGGTAGAGATTGAAATCATTCTGTAATTTATGCTACATTTCATCCCTCCTCATCTACAGATTACCAAATTAAGGAATCCACACCCTGCATATGTTTATACAAGCTTTGGAACACCGTGATAGAAAAAATCATACAAATGTGATTTTGATAAAACCAAGTTTCAAATGAAGTCAAAGTTTAATGTATTTTGAACAGAAGAATCAGATCTTGTGTGTTCATCAACCCATATTATATAACATTAAAAAAATTAAAAAATTATTCTGCCAGCCAGTATATATATCTAAAACCCTTCTATTTTAAAACCTTTGACAGTTGCTATGTCAAGTTACAACACTTATCTAGTATGTAATTCAGAATTGTGTTTATGAACCAAGGAAACCAGAAGTCAAGAACAATCAGATTTTTTCTCTGTTCTCCTCTTAAAACAAAATCTGCCATGCATGAAGATAGGCTTTATCATGAATTCTGTGACAGACTCATGACTTACAGTTTTGCCAAACCCATACATACATTTTAGCCTGAGCCACTTCATATGAAAGAGCACAAAAGATTTACATAACACTGACCTAAAGAGCTATTTGAAATATTTTCAAAAAGTAAATAAAGATGTTTTACTAACTAATATTGTCTCCCATCTGACAAGACTCCTTGAAGAAAACAAGGAGCTCTCCCAAATCAGTATAGCATATGATGCTAAAAAAGTGCTAACCCAGCAGTGCTAAAACACAGTTCCATGGGTTCAAATCCATGTACCTAGTATCTCCATTACATTGGAGAATGTGGTACAGTATATTATTCAGGTTGATGCTGTACAATCTGGGCTGAACTTTACTTCCTGTGTATGACACATGGGTGAAAAGATGATAAGGTTAAGTAAAAACCACCACTTTTATTTTTAAACTACAGTGCATAAATATTTTCCAGGCATATGTTCTATCCAGATCCTAATTACGCATGTTCCTAGAATGCTGACATTCCCCAGTCTGTTTTGGCAGACAGACTTACATTTTTATCTCCTACTAATATAGTCACTGACTATAAGATACTGACTACAGCTTTCCTACGTAAGACTCCTAATACACTGGAAGAGTAACACTTGTCTCTCAGTCCCAGAAAACTGGTCCCAGGTAAGCCAAGCAAATAAAGTCTCTTTACATCACACTTTGAAGGAGCCAGAAGTAAAGGCTGTCAATAATGAAAATGAGATCTATTTATCTTCCTGTCCCAATTTTCTCATTTTGATGTTATTCAGTTACAAAAGTTATGCAAGGAAACATTTTCCTTCCCTAAAGACCACCTCAGCATCAGTAGTCAAATCACTAGAACGATCGATTGCAAATTAATATACAAATTAACAACCTGATGCTCCCTTTAAAGGAAAAAATAAGAAAGTGACAAAACAACCCCTCAAAATTCAAGCTATCTACTTTTTTATTATTTCCCTTGTCACCTTTTGGTAGTTTTTTGAAAGTTTTAGAGGGTAAACAAATGGACTACAACTCCTAGGTACTGCACTTCGCTCCAGCAAACTAAGTTATTTCAAGTAATTATCTGAATTTTGCAAAGCTTGTCTGAAAAAGAATGTTGACTAAGTCCTGAATTTTATGTGTCCCTAACTGCTAAAGTTTAAACACAGAAATTCTCACTTCGTAGATTGCGAATTTCACCCAAATTTCACTGAGTTTGAATTTTCTTTCCAAAGAAGTGGGAACATCAATAATTTCCTCTGCACATTGACCTGGCTCTGAATGGTTCTGTAACTGAACGAGTTCTTTCTAGACTTAATTTTCCTGTGCAATTTTCTCCATATGGATTAGATAGAAGGGAAAAAATATTTTGAAAGAATCCTTAATGCCTTAATGTAGAAGGGCAGCAGTAGTATCATTCTACCTTCACTTGGCTGTGCAGGTGTGAATTTTAGAAGATACAGTAGCATAACACTGAAAGAGAATTTATCAATGAATGCTTGTAAGCCAATAGTTTCTGCTTCTTAACATGGTATATGGCTGATTCAGAGCTAGAGCAAACTCTTTCCAGAACAGAAATAAAGCAATGGGTTTAATATAATAATGCTGAGTAGGAAAAGAAAAACCATTTTTTAAAAGAAGAAAAGTACTCCTATATAGCTATAGAACAAGTACATGGAGGTAGAATAACTTCTTGGGTTTAATTCTTTTGGAAGACTGTAAAAAATACGGTGTGGGAATGCATGCCAGAAATCTCCTCTGTCTTTAATTCTTAAACTGTGCATAGTCACTATGAAGTGCATCTATGCAGGGGTAAAAGAAGATGAAATTAAATTCTCTGAAATAACCATACAAAGTAAGCAAAAATATAGGATTTGGAACCTCCAGGTGTGCTTGCAAAGTTAATCACCAGACAGCAGCTGGAATGTTATTTCTCTTTTCCAAGAAATAGTGCAAAGAGAGTAATTTTTACCTTTAATATTTTGATTAAAGTTTCTCCAAGGGGAAGACACATTTACCTCTGAAGAGATATTCCATAACAATGCAGTCATAAAGTTGATGACTGACAAATCTGATGTCTGTTTCTGTTATTTTATACAATTCTAGCTAACTTAAATATGAATATCTCAAAAATAATTATAAAAAGAAGACAACCCCAACTTACAATATAATTTTGAAGAAGCAGTTCCACAGACTCTCGCCTTCCGTATTTGATAATCCATGATTTTAACTTTGACTCTGCAAAGACTAAGAGTGACAGTAGACGGTACTTCAGTTCCAGAAACTCCATCTTCAACAGATGGAGCTCAGATGAAGAGACAACAAAATTAAACCTATAAAATGAATCACAGAATAGTAAAATACAGCAATATTAATTTCTGCAGGAGAGACTGAAGGCTTTAGTTAGAGTTCAGATATTTTTCTAATCTTTTACCTCATTCAGAGTCTACAAAAATTTAATTATGTGTGATGATATTCTGATGACTGCTCTTGAACAACAGACTGATTACATTTCTGTTAATTCACAGAAATCATCGGTTTACTTCTGTTACTAAGTTTTGCAAAGTCATTTTTCTTTTTTTCCACAGGCATCCTGGCTGTTATATAACATTTCTTCCAGGGACAAGTAATAACAGGATCAATATAAAAAAAAGTATTCCCATTCAAAATCTATAGCCTACTTTGATTCTTAACAATCTTAAAAGCATCAGGTTTTTCAGTATATTTTTATGTATATTCCAGGTTTTTCAATCTATCTCAGTTTGCCACTGAGAAATTTAACTAGACAGTGATTTCTCCATGAACAGATAAAAAAATCAAACAGGCTCCCCGCATGCACAGAAGCTTTTTATTTCAGATTGAAAGCCTTACCTGTCTGCCATATCCTCTAACTGGTCATGTGGAACAGGCACGCCATTAACAGACCTGGTCCTGTGGATCTCATGGAATGCCTTTTTGTGACCATCTATGTTTTTCAGCAGATCCTGATTGGATTTTAAGAAAGAGAGAGATACTGAGAGAGTGGGGGGAGGGAGGGGAGGGAAAGAAAAGGCTCACAGTAGGCTATCTAACTAATAAGCACAATTTTAAGCCGGCTCTGATGACTCAATATAGTTAACTATTTGATCATGCTCTCACGTTTCCATGCAAGCCAATGCATACCACAAAAGAATTTATATCAACTTCAACATTTACACAGGGAATCCCCTTATGTGAAGCTCTGTTACAGCTATGTCAAACAATTATGAAATATTTTGTAACAGGATACACTGCAAAATGTTTAACAAAACAAGAACTCTTAACTGTATTAAATAATCTCTGAAATGCAGTCTGCCAATATGCTAACATCACAAAAGCATAATCTTCCTAAATTTACTCTTTAAATCTTCATAACCTTTGCTAAGTATAGACTGAAATTTTAAGCAACTAATCTCCTCTACTATATATAGGCAGAAGATCTATAGCTCCTTCTCTAAGTACATATTCCATATTTAGTAAACTTTTCACTCTCTCACCATCAAAAGATTTCAGGATCGCTGTCTCAGCACTGCACGAACGACTGCGGAATGTGGTACCCGACCTGTATTCCTGCGATCTGAACTGTACCAGCAAAACCCTCACAGCAGAGCCCACTCCAACTGTAACTAAGCAACACCGCTTCAAACGGCTTCCCGCAGATTACATATTAAAATGAATGACTGGCAGCAGTCTTTGAAGAGAGACTGTTAGCAGGAACACGTCAAGTCCCCAGAGAGCGGCTGAGAGGGCACAGAATGGTGGGTTTTTTAACTGCAGACGGACAGCTGCTAGCACAAAGGTGCTCAGAAGCCTGCTAGCTAAGAAGATCGTACAAAGGTTTCTCCCCTTTCACCTGAGGGAACAAAATGCAGGTTTCTATACTGATCATATATACGTACTTATTCCTACATGCTAAGGAAGGGCTTAGCCCCAGCAAACACCCAGTGCTTGCACAGGAGGAAGCAGTGGTAATTCTCTGGCTCAGCTCACCAAATGGCCCCACTATCCCCATCAACCTTGCCCGGGTTCTCATTTTTTTCCTCTTCAGCCAACACCTTGCTGTGAAGAGAAATGAAGTAGGCTTTCTCAGATGCAGGTGATGTGTTGGTTTTACCATGGTGAAAGCTCCTGTGACTGACACAGTCTCACATAAAGGAAAGACTTGGAACAAATATCTCAGCTCCATTTGAGACCTTGCCATACAAAACAGGGTGCCCCTAACATCCACTGGTGAGTCAAAATAAACCCCAGTAGCTTTATCCAACTTCAACAGGAAGCTCACGAAAACTTATATACAGCATTGTCAGAAAATAAAATCCTGCTCTGGGAAATGACCCTCAACAAGCATAGACATTGCCATTAATTCCTGGGTCTTGGTAGCAATATCAACTAAAATAAACGCTTGTCCAAACAAGCTGGTACATTTTGTACTACTAAATACAAAATGGCCATAAGCTGTAAAAAGCATTGTCATATGAGACAAAGATAAAAAGAAAGCAATGATGTCATCTGAACAAATCCATAACAAACAAATATACAAACCAGAAGGAAAATAGGAAACAAGGACTGAAAAAAATACACTAATGCATTTCTGGTACTATCCAGTAGCACATTAGGATTCATCAATTCAAAGCTGAGCAACAAAACAAACTCCAGGAAGAAATATATATCCTTCTCTTGAAGCTTTTTCCATCCCACTCCCATGGGAAAACTCCCCTGGCACAGATAAACCCAAATCAAAGTTTATTTGTTGGCATAGAAATTCTTCTCCACAGCATTTCTGATGCAAATAAAAAACAGTTTACGGCACACTCTTTTGTACTTCTTATGAATGTATCAAAATGAGGTCTACAGTGTTCACATTCTAAGAAGAAAAGAGTGTTTGTCTTTTGTTTTTTTAAACAAATGTGAAATCCTAGGAATCCTGAAACTTATGACTCTACAAGGAAAGTTAATGAAATTTAGCATTACGGGAGACAAGACCCTGAAAAAATCCATATCTTCCTTACAGATTTTAACATTGTTTTTAAAAATTTAATTAGTTACTACTGAAGTCAGAAGGGCTATAATTTTTTCTATAAAAGCATTATCAGAAAACCATGAAACTTCTCAGCTTTTCATTATATAACATAATATATAATACCTTCTCATGAAAAAACCCTACCCATATCCTAAACACAAAAAATAACAAATTTACAAACAAGTTTTAAAATAGTAGGGATAGAGGGGAAAAAAGCAACATAAAACAATATAGCCTCAAGTATGCCTTTCTCTACACCATCCTTTCCCTTTCATTTACTGGTTCAGTTTCTTTTACCATCTCATCAGCGTATTTTTTCACCAATATATTCTTCTCACACATATTATGCAAATCCATGGAAAAACCTCACAGTTTTGATTTTAAATGAGAACTTGGACTCAGCAAATAATGGTACAACTATTTAAATTCACCTGGAAAAGTTTCCTGTTTACCACAGCATGCTATCTACCATCACAGATGGCTATCATGCTATCTGTCATCACAACACTATGAAAATTCACTTCATTCTCATTTTCTCCCCTCCCAAGCACTTTGCCTGCACTGACTGTCAACACAGTTAGTGCATTTATTCCCTCCTTCCTGTTTCACCAAATTAGTTCATACTTGTTGAACAGTGTAACCAGCACTGTGAGCTCCCTACGGAATTTTACCTTTGGAATTAAAATACCTGATATCTTTCAGATAGAAGAAGCAAGAACACTCAAAAGCAATTCTGAATATTGGCTATAAGATACAGAGATATCACAGTTCTAGTCACCATGACAAGACACCAAGCTTTAGCCACCAACATGAAAACACAACCCACAGAAACTAGAAATAATTATCTTTGTAGAGTATGGATCATTTAAAGCTGTGGAAAAAATGAAGGACAATTCGCAGAATAAATGCATGTACATCTACCTTATGTTGTTCAAGCTTCCTGTGTATTGTGTTTGCTGTTTCCTCATGAGCTTGCTGAACAGTTACTTCCTCCCTCAGAGCTGCCTCTGCCCTGTAGAGCCAAGCACCTATGGTACCCAAAGGTGCAGGAAGAGATTTATCAAGGTGTATGTGCCAGTCAAGCATCTAGGAAATAAAAGCAAAAAGACTGAAATTCCTCCTTTGCTAAGTAATACAAACAAATATATTGATAAAAATCAGACTTTACACTGTAGGATCAAACCCTCATGTAACAGAGTAAAATTGAGACATAAATCTATGCATATTGCTCCACATCAGTTTGGAAATTACAGCAATCTCACAGGCAAGAAAATCTCTACAAGAATTTGATGATTTATGTATTTCCTTTTCTGAATGGTAATCGAGGTACAGAACAATCACAAATAATTTGGAACAACTGAAAAGCAATATATCTAGAATTTCATCAGTTAATAGGCACAGTAAGGGATGCAAGACCTTCTTCTGCCCATGTCATTTAACTCATGCTCCTGCATAAAATCATTATATCTTTATTTCAAACATACTTTTTATATGTAAGGTTCAAATGATTCTCAAAGGACTGTAGAGGGAGAATATAGCAGTAAAACACTCTGTCTTACTGGCAGTGCCAATTATGGGAGTGAAAACATCATGAAAATTATGTGAAAACTCCAAAATAATTTTAAATAGACCTTCTGTTAAATATACGACCAATAAAAAAACCCAAACAGTATGGATATGTCCTAGTAATAATGTTTTAATACTTTTTATTTGGAACAAACAGTATAACTTTCTTGGGATTTTTCATTCAGTTGTGCAAAATTCCAATCATAAATACTAACGTTATTACTTTTTCAAACAGGTCAAAAATAGAATTCAAACCTCATTTAGTGGTAAAGCATTCAGTATTACACAGAAAGTTTTTTAGTGTTACTAAAAATGTTGTATTAGAGTTTCTCAAATAACTAGCTATCTGAACACTGGGTTTGGAAATTGCATTGTGTATGTTTCTCTTTCTATCATCAGTGTTTTGAACTTGGCTGAGCACTGTTACCTTTCTTTCAAATGAGGGGAATCTCGGAGTATAGTCCTTTTCTTAAAGTTCATATTCTATCTTTGAGCAATATTAAAGATGATAGTACAGTAAATACTCTCAAAACAAACACAAAATAATTCAGCAGTGCCAGAAATTTGGTCCACTTTTAGGTTCCTAATGCCTAATCAAATCAATAGCAAACAGGTGTTTAAATGATTTTAAATTACATCCTTCGTTTAATAAAAACACAGCACAATGATTTTCAGCTTACCCTGGAAGAAACTCTCTCCCATGCTTGCTTCACCACAGCTTGATCAAGTGATAATTTGCCATCTTTCCTTACCGACTGGGTTGCAAGTTCAAACTGTTTCCTTTTTACCTCATATTGTACTCTGAAATGCTTAAATGACTGCCCAAAGAGAAAATCAAATCAATTACAGCACAGAGTCAAGGAGTTAAATTCTTTAACATTTATGGAGTACTGTAAACGATGAAAAATTTGTACTGATTGGAGTCTTAATCCTTCCCAAAGAGTAACAGCCCTTAACTTCTGTATTTATTATTTACATACAGGTTATCACTATATATAAATAAAAGGACTTCATTTATCAGATGCCTGAACCATATATGAAATGAGATAATAACTGATCAGATAAAATAGCAATTGGATTTCATTCTACTTGGGATATTAGCTGCATTTAGAGAACAGTCAAGCTTCAGCAGAAAATTTAGACAAAGCTTTGTATTTCTTATTTAGACATTAACTTCTGAGAGAGTGGATTAAAATGAAACTCTAAGCCCTGTCCTCTCCACCTGTCACCTCATCCAGACTTTAGTCATACCTCCTAACTCAGCTAAATCATGCAGGATCTGGAAGGATGGCACAGACACAAGCTCTCTTCTAACTAGGACAGTCCTTCTTCATACTGCTGGGAAGAGCTCCGTGTTAGGCAAACCATCTGTGCACTGTCCTACGTAGCAAAGCTGGAGCAGACATTATACTTCCTCCACCAATAACAGGCAACACATTTTGTGTCCTTATTTCTTTAAACAACACTATACAGACTCTCATAAATACATATTGCATAAAACCCTGCAGTACATTACACATAATGATGACAATAATTTTTTATACATAATTTCCCTGCTGCTTACCTGATATTTCTCTTGGAAGCTTGTTTCTGCCACCTGTGCTCTGGCTATGTCTCTTTCGAATTGTTCTGCCCACACTTTTAGGTCTCTTAGCACCAGTCTATCTTCCTTCTATGATATAGTAAAACCACACATTAAAAAAAAGAAACATTGCAGCCTTTTAGTAGAGCTGTCAGATATAGTCCAGAAATTATCATCTCTATGGCAAGTCATTTGTTATAATGAAAGCAAAAGTGCCCAATTCTCTAATCATTTACCTTCTTACAGTCCAAGTGAAAAGCATTTTCTCAGTATGAGAGAATCCAGCAACTAGACATGAGTCTTGCAGTTGTGAAATCATGACAAACTGGAACACTGCAGTGTCAGAGATATTATTTGCAGTTTTCATCTGGTGTTAAATTAACAAAAAGTTCTTTAAAGTCTATCTTAAAGATATCCTAAGTAGTTCTAGTCTTCAACAGATTTGAAAAGTCAATTTTCAGTAGAAGTTTATTGAGCTGAGACAGGAGAGGATTTTTTATCTTTTACTACCATTTTATTAGCTCATCTGTTATTGCTGAAAAAAACTGTTTGATTGGCTTCAGGGTAATCCTTAACATAAAGCTTCAAGTTCAGAAGTTAGCACAATATTTTGAGTATTTTACCACAGAAATCGAAAAGAAAGAAAGAAAACCCAATTATATTCAGTTTCTCTTCCTTCAGTGTCCTTTTATAGCTTTGAAGAAAAGTGTATTTGTTTTACAGCTTTCCTTTAACATTTCAGTTTGTCATGGCACTGCAGCTTTGTAAGGCTGCAAAGTTCTCTGCAGAATTCAGTGACCTGGCAGTGGACAGAAAAATACTAACAGGAAGTCTCAGGTCTGTGAGCATGTTATATTCAAACGTTATTAAAAACCAGAAAGTATTCTGTGTAAGCAGGCTGGTCAAGTAGGATATAAGCGTCCATCTCAGATTTCCAAACAATGAACCAGATGGTTGTTAATCAGAAGCTACTTTTTGAAACCAAAGCAGCCTTATTACTGTGAATTTTTTCAGAAACAAACAAAAAATTTGTCTATTACAGCAAACAAATGCAATATCTCATCATATAAGCTAATTACCTAAAATGAGTGATTACATTTCAAGCATTACATGAGAGAAGAAAAACTGGAACATGGGACAAAAAAAGAGTAGTCACTGAGAGCTGTCTTTGAAGAAATGATCCTGACATGGGAAAGAAGCCAATTTATGGTTCCTTTCTTTGAAAGCTTTCTAAAATACGTAAAATATAACTTCCCTTATTAATTTTAAAAACATAGAGCTATTGCTTCATCCCAGCCAAGGAAAGGACAGGTCCCTCAGATAAGAAAGAAATCTTCTTTGATATATTTCTACTAATTCTTTTAATAAGCTCCTACTCAAAACAGTGGTAGTTGGTTGGACATAATTCTCACAACAGATTTGCAATTATCACAGTTGTCTAGATAGCCAGGTAGTTGCAGTGAGGTTTACATGCTGTTAGAGCAGCTGTGCTGGAACAAAGTTCTCTGTAGTTCATGCTCCTGTCTTCTGACACACAAAGGCTGATACCTGAGAAACAGTGTATGACAGATATGACATTCCCCTGCTCCAGCTACCTGTCACACTGGGCTTTCCTTGAACCCACATGGTGTCCCAAGAAGCAAAAACTCCTAGCACTTCCAAATTCTCACTTCAGTTAAATATAGAGAAGGAGAATAAAATTTCTACTCTTCTAATCTGTGTGTGGGGAAAATAAACATCTAGATTCTTTGAGAAAACCAGCAAATTAATGACTATCCCCCTATGGGGAAAGTTATAGATTCATTTAGGTTGGAAAGATCATCAAATCCAACCAAGTAGAATATAAAAAGAGAGAATCTTAACTCATTCAGCCATGAAAAAAAGAACTTTGGTAATAAATTTGCTCTATTCTTAAGAAGCTATAACTTTAGTGAGACTGCTGAGATTTCTATTAGTATTTAGCTGCCAGGTCCATAAAGGCACCACTAAACTATGCATCTTAACGGACTGAAAATCCTATAGCAATCTTACTGACCAAAACTTTCAGGAAGACATTCTTGAAGTCATGAAGAGAACAAGTGTGCCCCAGTGTTCTGCACATTACTTCTAATTCAAACTATAAAATTCAGTTTCGTTAAGCACTGTTTTATATTCCTCTATGGCTCACATTCATACTACTCCTTAAAGTAAGGTTTTGACAGAGCACCTAAGTGCCCGAAACTGTTCATACAGTGATCTGAGCTAAGTGGGTATTTTGCAAGGTTTCTGTCATCACAGTTTAAAAATCTGATAATGGCTAAACCCCATTCTGATTAAATCTTGAAACAAAGTATCTCTAGAATTGAAAATACCTCTGTGGTACCTGAAGATAAAGTACACAGGAACAGCATCACCTCTCTTAAACCACATATTATTTCTCTGATACTAAGTGAAAACATCAACAGGTGGCATTTAGCCTTCCATATTTTTAAAATTTAGGCAAATCTTTGATACTCTGTTTAATTGCAAAAGATGTAAGTGCTTCAGTAACCACCTAACTAGAAGCTATAAAAGACATTGAGCAAAAACACATGCTAAACCTTTTGTTTATTTATTCATATGTTTTCACAGGTTTCCAGTTCAGTACCTCACTCATCACCTGAAAACTAGATTCTGTAGTCCTTGGTTGATACTAAAGCACTTTAAAGTCTCAGTTTGGGTAATCAACAGAAGAGATTCACTTCCTTAGACACCAAGGCACTTGTCATCAACACCCAGCAGATTTAATGAGCTATCGTTCTTGAAACAAAACTTTCATTAGTACCTAGTTGTTCTTACTCTTAATAAAAAAAATCAAAAGGACATTCTCACAGATATGTAAACTATTTTCTAAAGCCTGCATATGTGAAGTAGTATACACATCAGAACATAAATCACCAAATGGAAGTTATCTAGAATAAATATGACTATTTGTCCTTTCTCCAGCATGAGGACCATTGATCTCTGATCCATTTATTTGTCAAAAATTCTGTGGTTCACTTGGTATGCTACTTCCAAGCAGCACTTTAAAATATTAATTTATCCTTACCCATGAATATTCACTGATTTGCAGAGATGAACAGAACTGGAGCACTCAACTGACAAGTAACATCAAAAAAGGTACTTAGAGAAAAGTGTTTATGAGTTCCAACATGATAAAAAGGTACATTTTAAATTTGCAAAGAAGCTTTTCAGGCCAGAATCAAAATCAAAACATTATTTCATTAAGTGATATGCCAGAGTTAATTTGAAAATAACATAATACAGAATACTCCAGGGTTTGAAGAGCTAAAAATATGAGAATCTTAATTATGAACTGGAAAAGGAGTATTTTGTTTAGTTCTCTAATATGTAATTATAAACTATGTGAACTGTTCAAATTCTCAGGCACGGACACAATAGAATTTTCAAATATTACCTTTTAAAACCAAAAAAGTTAAGTCACATGTTTTTCAGGGACACTGAACTATTGTATTGCATATGTACTGAGAAAATGAAGTCCCTTCAAAAAAGTTTATGCATAAATTCAATTGCTTATGCTATTCCTTTTGAAAACTCTAGCTGATATACATATACATACAGTTACTGGATGTATATATGTTACTGAAACTCACTCCCTGACAGCAATATCACAGACAGGGTGAATGCTGAGCCAGGCAGCACCTTCAGGCATGAGCTATTAAAGACTATCTGCAGAAGTAGACTAAATCCCTGGAAAAGCTCAGAAAGCTATTTTTGCAGCTGCTGCTCAGGAAATTCCTCTTACACTGGGGAACTCTGCTGGCATAAAAATGTCAGAGCTGACAGGAATATCTTCTGAATTACTTGCTCATCAGAGCATAAGAAGGGAAAGACTTTACATCAGAAATACTTTGAAGGCGTGAGCTTTAAGTACAGTTAAATTTATACCATAGTAAGGAAATTGGCAGAGCTTTTACCACTTCAAATCTCCTCTGGCTTAACAAGCAATGCACTGTGGCTGTGTAAGGCTAAGGACGTATAAAGTCCTATTAAAAGTGGCCAAACATGCTTGAATGGATTGAGAATATAAGAATAATCCTGCTATCAGTATAAATCTTTGCTTCAATACCTCAATAGTTAGATATACAAAATGTGAGACGAAGATGAACCCTTGATCTTAGTCACTTAAAAATAATCTATTTTACATATTTATTTAGAAAAAAAAAAAAATCCCAGCCAAAACCCTCCAAGAATGTGGAATCTAGGCAACTAATTGGATCAGGTCAAACTATAAACACTACTGACTGACTGCAGTGACATCTGCTATTTATTTCATAATATATTCACTTCTGCAGTCTTCCAGTTTCACCTCAGAATGCTCATTTCTTATACTCTGTGTCAGATTTCTGAACTTCTCTCAGTTAATACTAGAAAGTTAGAAGCATCTCAAAGTCTAGGATGGTTAAAAAAGTTTATTTTAAAAAATATCATAATTTAGACAGAAAAGGAGCAGCACATGCCAGGCAATTACAGATGAATATGCTTTCCTTCCAACCCACAGGCCACACACACAACTTACACAATCATACACTCTAGTATCTACTCTATAAACCTAAAGACATACAAAAATATCCATCTAAAATGAGATTAGATGTGTAGAAATATCAAACTATAATCTATTTATTTCATGTTTATATATATACTTAAGAAAACCAACAACATAGTCTGAGATTTATTATAGGAAAGTTGATTTGCTTTACTATAATATTTCTGTTAAGTTATTTGCAAAATAAAGCATTAGGCTGCTAGGATCAGCTTATGTAAGAGAGAGGACCTAGATTCATCAGGTTAATCTACTGCTTTTCTGGAAAGATTAAGCTGAGGTTAGCAAACCAATGTACATAAAAAAAACCCCCAAATCTAAAGTCAAATAAGCGCCGGATGAAAAAAGAAAATAACCATGAAAGGTCCAATTCAAGCAATTATTCTGATCATATACCCTTACCTTAAATTTCATAAAAGAAATGACAAAAGTTGGGACATCTTGAAGTTCCTAGCAATATGAAACAAATGGGGAAACGAGAAGCAGGAAAAAAAAAAAAAGAAGCAAAATAAAATAAAATAAAGCAAAACAGGCAGAAAGTCCAGAGAGAATAGTAAGAGCCACACATGTAGGAATACAAGATGTACTTAGAACTATTATCAAGTTCACGTGTCTGTATCACATCTAGTGAAGTAGTTTTCATATTAGATCTGATTTCCAGATTGTTAGTCACTACAGGATTTATTTTATCTGGCCAAATAATTACTTACCATAGAGTTACTGTGATTCTTTGAGATGTGTTGACTACACAAGTCCACTTATGTTCATAGCTTGTCCATGAATGAGATATTAGATCCCTTTTAATTTTGGAAATGCACATGCAAATAGCTGTTCCCTCTGACCACAAATAAGGGATAAGCTTCAATCATTACTTCACTTCTTCCAAAGCAAATTCTTTATAAACTGAGCATTGAATCAGGAAGGAAGATGAACAGGAATTCGTGTGGACAACACATCTTGAGGAAACACGGTGGCAGCTGAGTTGGCTGGAGGGTGGGGTAAGAGAGTAAAAAATCTCCTCTTGCCCTCCCTCTCCATGCCAAAATTCACCCAGACAATGTCCAGTCTGAAGTAGGATTCTTCTAACTAAATGTAGGCATCTGCAACTGAGATAGGCCCTTTTCAGCTCTTTAGGCATGATACATAAAAGCAGCTGTATCTAACATCTACTGTCCAAATTATTCTACAGAAGGCACTTAACACATGCTAGGTAAAATATATCCTTAAACAAGAAATTAGGATTACTCCAGGAGCTCAGCAGACAAGAGTCTTGCAAGGTTATCTCTCCTCCCAGGTATCTGAATTGTGTGATAACTATTTCTTTAGACTATACTTCAGGAAAAAGACAGAAAGGCTAAAAATAGGGAGGATTATACTGGTGACTAAAACTAACAAACTTTTTAATCAACTGCCAACACCTAAGGGATGGATTAATCTGTTTTATCTCTGTTGAAATGCTCTGCAACACAGCCTTCCAGAGGATAGTTTGTTTAGGGCATTGTCTTAAGAAAGATGCCATCTGGGAAAGTGTCTATCTCTTGCCGGCTACAGGTGGAGTGTTATAAGCTTTTCAATTTTAAAGGTGAATCCTGTCCTAAGTAACTAACCAAATAATGTAAAGATGGACATGGATACTCTAAGACAGTTAAAAGGAATATAGTTCTTCCTCTAGGAAACAAAGAATGATGACATTAGAAATTTAGTGTAATGTCAAATTTTTCTCAAATTCTGAACCTTCCTGTTTTCTGCAGTCTGACATACAAGGGGTCAGCACTTCAACCAAAATTTATGTGGATTGCTATTGGAATATCTTAGTGAGATATAAGAAGAGGAAGTGGTTCTGAAATCAGCATGTTAGCATGCCAAATTGATTTGTGTTGTTCTGCTTCCTAGTAATTTACTTGGAATTCTGGATGCAACTCATTAATTGCCCTTTCATAACTTGTGTGCTAGCATCTCTGTGGGTACAGCCAGAGACAGGCAGAGCATGGAATGGCTGAACCCTGCATTCTCATGCATCATCGCTGCATAAAGCTTGTGGGAAGGTGGTGAGGTTGTTCCTCAAAACCCAACCCCAGCACAGGCAGAAGGCCTGGCCAAGGCTATTGGCAGCAGAAGCTGCCCTGTGTGCCATGGTATGGGGATGGCAGGACTGCCTTAGCCTGAAAAGGCCACAGCACGGGGCTTCAGTGCTCACTCAGTCCTCTTCAAGAGCCCCACTGCTCAATGGGATGATGAGACACTGCCACAAGTATGTCCTCAGATTAATGCTGCAGGAAGGAAAATTGTAAGTTCCAGTGCTCAGGCACTGGAATCAAACAGCAAAGCTACAGCCACCTTAGGGCCTCACACAGACACAAGGAAGGAGACTCACTCATTTCAAAGCTCTTTTCTACCTCTGTAGGGAATGCAGAGAAACACAGATAAAAATGCTTCTTTCTCTCTTGCTGGGGCTGAGCAGATTGTCTCAGCAGTGCTTCCCATGTTTGCCAAGAAGAAAGCAAATCAGGACTAGGAAGTGAGTCATGATAACTTGGCATTGCTGAGTATAGTCACTCCATGCAAAGCCAATGCACTACAGCATACATAAATCAAATTCCAAGGAAAAACATGATTGAAAACAACTCCTTAGAGCAAACAGTTAAACATCAGTGAGAAATAGAATGGAACACGTGTAAAAATTGTAAATGCCTCTCAGGCATAAAAGCCTGAAGGCTATACCTAAGCAATATCTTGGACCATTCTTGTTCTTATACAGAAACCCAGTGTGATAGAAACATAAACGACACTTTGCTTCAGGTAACAAATTATTGAAATCTCATTGGTGTTATGCTTAAAAACCTGTTAAGGAACTTCAGGATTCACTGGTTTGCTACTATCTACAATAAATGTTTATGTTATTTTTTGCTCCTGCTACACCTGAAAAGAGGAAAATATCTGCAGGATCACCATTTTATTTTCTCCACCTACTAAACATCTGCAACACTTGTTCCTCTATTCTCAGCTAACCTTTCCCAGTTTTCTTATTATGCTTGATTGTCACTTGAACTGCTCATCAAAAGGAAATTAATGAACTATAAGAAAATTTTAAAATGTATTTATAAAGCCCCCTTTCATTATAAACTGTTTCTTATAGTTATGCAACAGAAACTTACATCATTCTCTGGCATATCAGTCACTGTATGATGAGGATCAGGATAGTACTTCAAAAACTGGGCTACATAGGTCATGACAGACTTTTCATCCGGCTTTTCAACATCCACATCTAGACAAGTATAAAACATGGAAAATTAAACTTTTAGCTGAATAGCATAAAATGCTTCTTAAATGTCTAAACACTATGAATTAGCACATCTGGCTTCAGCCATGCAAGTAGTTCAAATATTTTCAGCTATGAATTAGGTACCTTCTGGATCAAGGAGCCTTGGAATTCCTAGTTCTGCTTCTGCAATTGTGAAGGCTTCTTCCAGGTTTTCTCTGTTTGACCTTCCCCTCACTTTCTCCATGTCCACTAAATCTGGGCGGATAGCATGAATAACAGAATGAAAGGCAACACCACTCCTCCAACTTTGTCCAAAATCTTTGATTTCAATTCCAACTTGCCTAAAGAATATGAAAGGGAAAGAAGTTACTAATAACATCAAGACTACATGAAACAGTGAGGGAGACATGAATGCTCCACCCAGTGGCTACCAATCACTAAACCTAAACCACCTGCTCCTGTAATGCTAAATCAAGTCAAACATAGCTCCATCCATCCACTCCATAAATTCATTTCTGCCTATGAAGATCCAAGTGTTTTTATCATATACATGATATGTTTGTCTCCAGTGGGCTTGCTAGTGGCAATAAGCCATGAAACAGAGAGCAATGAAGTGCACCAAAGTTCTCAAAGTTCTCATATGACACCCACAGAGTCTGTGAATGTACACATTTCCACTCACCATTCTCTCCCACCCTAAAAATCTCACTCCATTAAATCTGCTGCATTTCAATTAAGTACATCAGAATCAAACAAGCAAAATATCAAAAAACCTGCACTAACCTGTTATTTTTCAAAATGATAGCATGAGCTGCTGTTCAGAGGAAACTATAACATACAAATTTCTCTATGTTCTTATCAAAAGCATGAATGATACTATAACCCAGAACACTTAATATGACCACTAAAAAATAAACACAAATGATCTGGAAATAGCAATATACAATAAGAAATTAATCAGAACTGAACCATGCTTCTGAATCACTGCTTTTTTTACCAGTAATTCTGAAAGGTATGGGGGTCCACAGACAGCACGACTGTTTTTAACTTTGAGCAAGCAAGCAAGCATCCTTTCAAGACACAAAGACACTAAGGTAGTCTTGCCATTTGGAGGTTCAAGCAACAGTAATTGAGTGAAGCTCCATTTAAATCTCACTGTGATCAGTGAAAGACTTTCACTGACTGTAAGGAAGTAGCCCTTGCAAACTACAAACTACAGGAGAAGTGTACCACTAGGTATCACTAGGCTTCTTTCAACCCATTTTAGCTACTCTTCCCAATAAAACTGACAGTTTAAATTATGAATCTGTTTGCATTTTATTTGTTTGCATGTCTGGAAACAGAAGTTGATCATTTTCCACTGCTGGTATTTTACCAACAATAGTGTAAAGGAAGAAATTCAAATTAGACTGCACTGCCCTATAAATTACTGTATTCTACCTATGGATAATATCTGAAACTTTGAAATAACATTTCTTTTTCTGAGGCACCATTCAGTAACTGATCATTTCCTCTCTATACTTTGCACAATTGATGTCTTCAAATTGCAGTGGTTCTTTAATTGGAGTAGATAAATCCATATTATTTTACACCTCTCATTTGTATTTTCTTATTTTGGAAGCTATCAAACTACTGTAGTATCTTTGACCTAATTTATGGGAGGGCGGGGTTTAATGCCTTTTTGAAAGCTGAAAAAGCATGGGATCATCTTAGAGAATAAAGGAGAAAATTCTTAAGTTAACAAGACATAGCAAGAAATACCTCCAAAATAACTCAGATTAAGAAGAATGAAGATTCAGGGCAATTTGTGAAATAATATTTCCATTGTATCAAAGAACTGCAGAAGGATATACGTAACTTTTCATCATTTGCCTTTCAACAGCAAGTGCCAGAATTTTTTGTTCCTACAAGCTTACACTGAGGAATGCTTAATCAGTGTGGTACTGGCAGTGTCACATCGAGTGTTTTGGCAGTGGGACTAATGCACTGTCATTCAGACATCTAATTCCCCTTTCAGTTCCTCATTCTGTCAGAGATAATCCCATTCATTTGTCAGAAACTATAAAATATGATTGCATGCAAAATTAATGTAAATCATTACTTATTACTAGATTGTTGTATGGTTCAGCCTCAGTTGTCAAAAAGAATATGATGAGGGGCTATATAATTATAGACATTGGAAGGTACTGTAAAAATACAGAGCTAAAGGATGATTCCTGATTGAGAGAGCTCAGAATCTGAACAAAAACTTTCACTTGAAAAATAAAATCAGTTAATGTGTAGGTTACTCACTTTGCTGCTGTGTACTGCAACCATTTTAACAAAGCCTTCCTGGCACTTCCTTGGACCTTGGTTACCACCTTCCGTTTGCTTGGGGGACTTGCAGTTTCTGAACTGACAACACTTTCCACCGAAGAAGCACTGCTAGACAAGGGCTGCAGCTGTGGGAGGTTGCTGGTAAGCTCTTCAATCTGCAGGGAAAAAGTGTTAATGGACTCTTTGTACATAATCTTCTTATTTCACACCAGTTTCTTTAATAATTTCCCAATACAACTGTCGAAAATAAAGTAGGGCAGAAGCTATGATTAACTGTGTTTTATTTAAATGCACATTCAAGGAGCTTTAAAAACGTTAATGTATGTCCCTAGGTGATGGTCTTAAATTCAGAAGCACTACGCATCTAAACATCATTGACTTGACACTCTATAGTTAGAACAATATGCAAGTGTGTCATGCTATCTATTATGACAAATTATCACCAAAATAGGAGACAATGGCTTACATGTATTTTGAGTTCAGATTATAAAATAATCCACTAATTTCAGAGGAGGCTCATTCAATTAAAGAGTGGCAGTGACCTCAATGATCTCATCAGGATAGTTTTTTTACTTCCTGTTGTACTGTTCTGGCATGAATTCAGTTGTGTTTTTGCTCAGTGGTATCTTGTGAAGAAATAGTGAATGTACTGCAGGCAAAGTGCATTAATAGTACTTGTTGAGGGTGTAGGACAGTAATTGTGCCTTTCATCACATGAAAATCATTAACTTGATACTTTTAAGAACATTAATTTGACTAAAAATTTGGCTCTTTAACATGACAAAGCTATAATCAGAGGATGTTGCAAGATTTTTTATGCTGTTATCTTTAAATCCAAAGTTTTGTCCCATGGCAGAATGAGTCTGCCAAAATGAGAACCACAGCTCTCGTGCATTTCTGCTTTCAATCATGTTAAAATTATGTATCTACCTGCGACAACTATAGAAAAGGTCATAAAATGATGTAATGAAACTGATGCAGAGAACTGGATTTTCATTAAGTCTGAGAAGCATCATTTTATCAGTTCATTTCAATGAGCTATAAATTAAAATGTTAATATCGTTTTGACTAACTTTTATTCTGACGAATTCTGAACTACTGAGGCATCATAGTGGTTGGTGCTGAGGAGAACAGCATCCCTGAGACATTACAAGGGAGCCAAAGAACTCCATAAAGAAGAGCAATAAAATTAGTTGTTATTTTAAGTGTTGAACAGTGACTCACTTTGTTAACTCATATGGTCAGGATTTAGAAGCCAGTTTTTCCTCCCACCTAACTTCAACAGAATGCAAGTGCTCTCTCCTCTACAAATTCAACCCTTTCTCAATCTACATCATTCACAGCTAAATTATATCCTCGCAAATATCTGCATCTTGCAGTGAAATCATCACTGAATCATGTTTACATGTATAGTTTGAGAATAATTACTGACTGACACCCAGTGCACTGCAGTTAAATGTACAGCACAGCCACTGATGTGATTGCTAAAGATACTTGCAACACAAATCCACAATTCTATTATTTTCCTCTTTTGCTACATTGTATTCTTTAGAGAAAGCAGAAGAATATATTTCTGTGATGAAGGAACTCCGTTCCAGGCAAAGACCAATTTACTCCACAGAAAAGTATCTAATTTTACTCAATGTGAAGCATGCCTACCATCAACTGTTGCTTTATTCAGGAATTACAAAGTGATTTAGCTACAGTGAAAACTGGAACTACACCAGTTCATATAAAGTGATGATATGAACCATTGTTTGAGCAAGCAACTCTGAAGTACAGAAAATGTCATACCTGAAAATATAAAATTATGGTCCAAACCAAGCCAAGCACAATAGAAGGTCTGCCATCAGCAATATCAGTTGAGTTTATGTTGACAAGTTTAATCTATACAGAAAAGAAGACATGTGTTACTATCACATACAAAGAATAGTAATTATGAAATGCATTTCAAATAAGTTTTTATATTTGAAATGTATTTCTGCAAAACAAGTTTCTCAATTAAAAAAACCCAAACACTGAATAGTGCAATTTCACATTTCAACAAGTATAATTTCACATTTAGAAAAGTTTTGCAAGTAATGGAAAACTTTTAAGACTAATCCATGCTATTATTTGTAGAAAAAATAATTTCAAGCAGAAAGAAAAATAAAAACTAGATAGAAACACTGTACAAACCGGAGATCCTCTGTACACGGACTAGCATGAAAAGCAAAAGGAAAAATATGATACAAAAATAAATTCTAAATTTTTAGGCAAATGTATAAATCTAATTTTGTAACTCAAAGAAAGCACATTTTTGGCACATCTTACAATAAAATTTAATCAGGAGAGTAACTGAAATATTCTGCAATAGATTTTAAATTATGCAGGGGTTCTTTGATACAGTTCTAACTCGTGTAATAAAAAGAGAAAAGTGAGTTTAAAAATAAAATTATAAAAAGGAAAGGGGTGGAAAAAGCATAGAAGAAAGAAAAGGGAAAAAAGAATGCCACAGTTCTCTTGCAAAGAGCATTTTATTGTAAAGGGTATCACAACCACTGATTAAGGCCCCTTTGCAAGACAGGCCTAACAACAGCTCTTTGAAAAATAGAGAGGGAAAAAATTATTTGTCTAAGGTCAAATTAGGTTTTTCAACAGAAATAGGAACCGATTTCATGACTATTAACTCTCAACTGCTAATCTATAGTCTGAATACAAAGTCACCCTAAAATAAGTTCATAAGATAGAAGGAAATAAAGAGGGGAATATTTGATAAAGAAACTAACATGTAGATATTGCTCTATTTTAAATTTTAAAAAGTAGTCTTGGAAAATCAGTAACTATGTTAGTACTTACTTCCTTGGCAAAACTAAGAGTTGGATATCAATCACAATAAAAATATGAATGATTGCTAAAGTGCCCACGCACTACAAGCTTGTTCAAAGACAAAGGTTGTGGAAAAGTCTTGGTGAACAGTGTAAAAAAAAAGCTGGAGAACGACTTCAAGTGACCTCACTTATCTCTCTAAAGCAGAGAAAAGACTACATTTCTCTGAATCAGCAACTGGAAAACCACTAGACAATGTCAACAGCAAACAAAACATTGTTGTCCAGAACTCTAAGTTTCTCTCAGAATTAAAGCTGCATAGGTTGCTTTGGAAGAGGCAGAGCTTAAGTCCCCATAGGTTACATTTTCAATCCTCTCCACCAAGACATCAACAAAACTCTAGGAAATTTGGCATTACTAGTTTCTCCACCAGTGAATAAGGAAAATTTTCTATTCCCTATCTTTAAAAAATATACATCATTCTCTCAGCTAGAACAATTCTAACAACAACTTTTCTTTTTCTAGAAAGTGAGGCTATTTTAGCATCTTTTACAAATCAAAAGATTTACAGACACTCTGTTAATGCTTCTGATCAGGCCACTGTTCACAGGAACATAGCTATCTAGTGTAGTTATTGAGTTACTCTTTATCTTATACAGCATTAAGATGGCTCTAAAACTAAAAATAAAATTTTCAGAACCATGAGAAAACCAATTTGGTCCAGAATACTATCTGTTACTTGAGAGCTGCAGTTTGTAGTGCAACAGGAGTGTTAGGAGAAGTCTCTTTGGACAGTAAAAATAGTAAGTTGATTAAATGTGCAAACAGGTTTATTTATGGGAGAGCCCATGGAGGAAGGAGATGCTGTCTGCATTTGTTGCCCTTTGTGTACAGTCCAGGGATGGCATTCAGCTGCTGAAGAAGCATTTATTGTCTGAACAGTATCCCCACCTCCTCCCAGAGGAGAAGGATGACAGACAGGATGGATACATCCTTTAGGTTAGATTCAGCTTATGGAACACAGCTATCCACCACCCTGACACACCTGACACCCTGCATATTTCCAACTCCCTGGAGAAGAAAACCTGGCGTATTAATACAACTATTACAAAGAAACTAAGACAAGCCAAGTCTGGACAAAGATACTGAGATATCAGAAGGAAAAACGCAGCACTCTGGCAATCTCTTGTTCCTTGGAGGGTCACTTTCCCAGCTGCACTGCCATAGTATTTCTGGGATCTAAGCTGGATCACCCACCACGCTGTGACATGTAAACTGGGGAAGTGTGGGTGTTTTGTCTTTGCCTCAGCCTTGTCTTTGGTTACAGAGGTCTTACCAGGGAACAGCTCTGTCTGCACCTGAGCTTCCTCCCTCAGGCTCCATATGATACAGTTTGCATTAACAAACTATACTTCCTCAAATAGAGAAATTGTGAGCTAAAGCAGAATTCCAGGAACATTTTTGGCTTTGCTTTGGTTATGCGTTTTCAATTTTAAAAAGTTCTCTTTTAGATTTATTTTCATGGGCATCTTTTAAGATTGTTTCTCATATAACATAAATGCAATTAGGTTTAGATGTTAGAGAGCCAAGGAGAGGTATAGATTGCCAAAATCCAATAACTCCCAGTATACAGAATAGTGGAGACATAAAATTCATCAGGTGCAACATCTGCATTGAGAAAAATTGAACTAAAATGCAGAAATTAGGGGAAAAATATACCTAAAATCTAATGAAAAAATCCAGATCTGAGTTATTATAGTACATAGAGAAGTCAGGAAAAAGGGTAGAAATACATTGCTTTTATATGATATTCATCTCAAAAAAAAGAGTTTTTAAGCTTTCTTCTATTGTTCAATTTATAATTTAATTTTTTTTTCTTTTCTAAAACAGCCACAGCACTGACTGGACCAGTAAAAATCCAGGAATAAGGCTGAAGTCCTGGCAAGCTAATACAGGGTCACCTTGCCCTATATTTTCATATCTATAATTTCAGGGAGTAGATTTTTGCATTTAAAAGCTAGCGAAGATCAGAAATCTATTTTTAAATAATAATTTAATGTCTCTCCTGAACTAAAGTTCATCCTTTGCTGAGAGCAGCAACAGGGAAGCAGAGATCATGAGGAGCCAAAGAGTGCATTAAAAAAAAAAAAAAAGGAAATTCTCCAAGGTGATTCATTGTTAATCCAAAAAAATCCACCAAAAAACCCCACAAGTTTCACCTTATGCATTACCACATATCAGTGTTGTACCATATAATTTTTACTTTAAAGCAGCTTTCAGGCACTGTGTAGAAACCAGAGACTGCATACATAGCTCAGATTTTGGAGAATAAAAACAGATGGGTGTATACAAATCACATCCTTATGGTGACAAAGAAAAAAAAGTAAAACCAGGGCTAAGTGCTACCATACCTACCCGTCTACCTTCTAGAAACTTAAGAGCTGTGCCAATGTTGGCAACCCAGTGAATTCTCTTCAGCTGACGTCCCTGCTCACAAGGCTTAAAAAAAAAAAAGAGATTAAATTTCAATTAGATTTATGCCAATATGCTTCAAAAAATGAAGTTCCACATTATTGTTAATGCCAATTTAAAAAAGCTCCTTGGGATAGTTAAATTGTTGAATTGTGTCTTTGCATGAAGATCTCAGGGAGGACTGACAGATACAGGGGACACAAGTGCGCTAATTCCATTATAAAAAAGTCACATATGTCTTAAAAATCTCAGGACACAAGCTGTTGGCTTTGGTCCATAAACATCAGTAAATCAGAGAACAGTTTTTCTTATGTAAAATAACTACTACTATTTCTGTACACATGCAAACACACATATATGCATATATATGTTTGTATGTATAGATATATGCATTTGAGAGAAGACAGCATTCTCTTAGTGACTTTTTTTTGCCTCCAATGTATAAGTCGAAGTGGTTGTTATTTTTAAAAATGAGTCTGAAGACATTTTACATAAGAATTTTCATCCCATCTCTCTAATACCTTACTGGCAATTAAAATCTCCAGTAAATTCCCACTGAACAACAAATTTCGCTGAACTTTAGACACATAGGCTAAAAGAAGACAGAATTCTTTCAATTTGATCAAGAATATATGTTAGGTTTCCAATACTCTACAGTGGAATCAAATTCCCTTAAGAATTTTATATGGCAATGCAAATGTGCAACAATTATAATTTAAATTCCCACTCACGATGTTACAAATGGATATAACAAAGGCCTACTATAAATTCTGCATCCCTCTTGTAGGTATTTCAAGATATCATATGCTGGTATACATAACCTTTAAGTTCGCCAGACACTATTCTAATTTTGGAATGTCTCGTCTTTCCTTAATTAATATAGGCAGGATACAATCCAGTGAATTTCACTGTAACAGGTGCCGTTGTACAAATTCTTTTCCTGCTTTACTACTTCTGGTTTGCCACAAGAGGGAGACTTTCTGTCTTAGACTAACAGAAACTGAAATGGATATATTTCAGTGGAGCAGAAACACACTGTACAGCTTTATCACATTTCATAGTAAAATCGTTTTTGCAGTTTGATTTACTACCTAATTTTGGGATTCGCCTGCAATTGAAACAGAGGTGAAATACGAAAAGGAGAGCACTTCCAAACTGCCTCCATGCGAGGGGAGCATGCAACACTTGAGTCCTGGAGCCAGCTGAAGGACAGACAGACAGACAGTGTCGTTCAGACACTGACACCTGATCTGCAAGCTGTTTAGGGAAAAGTCAGAGCCCTTGGCCTAAAATCCTTTAGTTTTCCTCCTCCATGCACAAAACTAGCCTGCCTCCCAAGAGACAGCCTATTTGCTGTGTGCTCACCATCCCCTCTGTATATAACTGTATATATGGCCATTTGGCATCATTTAAGGTTCTTTACAGCAGCAGAGCAGCTGTCAAGGCAAATGGATATAAGCCCCCATTAAATTTGAGGAGTTTGTAGGAGATTTTTTGAGGCAAAGCCATAAATGTAACAAGAAATTACTCATTTTTTCAAGATGAATAGAAGTAACTTGCAGTTTAGACCTTGACTGTGTCATAGCAGCAAAACCCAGATGAACTGCAAAGACTAATACAAATAAGAAATTTTTATAAACTACACGGCAAAATTAATAAAAAATGCATATAATCAAGCATGCCTGTAATAATCTGTAATAATGCTTTGTAATCAGATAATCCACTCAGTGAAAAACTTAGTTTCCTATGTAGGACCAAGATTTTTAAAACATTGAAATTTGGAAACTTATTAGAAAATTTCATGCCACAGAAGTTATGCAACTATCTTGTATATTTAGAAGGAAGAAAGTTCTTACCAGCTTTTGCCCTGAAAGAACCTCCAAAAGAGCAATTAGCATTACCCCATCTTTGATATCTTCAAACAGGTCATTCACCAGCATGGGAGGATTGCGCTGAAAAGGGAGAAGGTTTCAGATATTAGAAAAGCTCACCAGCATTACATCCCAACTCTCTTCCTTTTGAACAGAAACCCAAAGAGAGTGGCTGGTCCCCTTCTTTGTGTTTTACAGTGTTTAATAACAACATATCCTTTAACCACTGCTTTGCCACCACACTGTTTACTTCACATTTCTGGTGCAGGACTGTAACACTTTGTGCATTTCTGCCACCGATGATACAAATTAAAAACCTCCTGAAACAAGCAGAGAAACACACTAACAGCTACCTCTGGTTCTATAAAATACACACAATTTAGGGATGCACTATTATAGCCACATTTCAATCCACCAGATTATTTTCCCTAGTGTTAAGTATTTCACAGAAATTTCACACTTTCAGTCTGAGCAACAGGAGAAGTATGAAGGAAAGATCCCTAGAGTGGTATAGCAGGTTGAGCGATGCTGCCACTTTCTCACAGCTGACAGTTCTTACACTGAGTTGCTGTAGTTCCTTTCCTCTCCTCTAGCCTTGCAGGCTCCTGGTGCTGTCAGCATTTTGTCAGCTCCTACTTAAGTCAAATTGCTTAGCAAATGTCTTTACATTCACAAGAACAATAATGATAATACTCAAAAAATATATAATCAGCTGATCTTTCAGAAATTTTCAACAGCAAGGTGACATAACGAAACTCTGTACTCTTAAACGCACCCCAGTTTGTGGAACTGCCGCTCTCAGCTGGTCAGTAGTTTAATGCTCACAAAATGACTCTCAGAAACAAAATGTTTAAACTTGGTCCAAAATAAGCATCCTCAAATCAGAATAAGCATCCTGAAGCTTCCATTAGCTTGTGAGAATTCATATACCTTATGATGCTGAAAATTATGATGATGATAACCATGATACTAATAATAGTATCTGCTAATTCACTAAAATTACAATGATAGTACAAAATTATTGAAACTACTTTATGTTTAATTATTTACCTTTGGGGCATTTGTTAAAAAAAAAAGTGCTTGTACAACAATTTACCTATTACTTTTTGTGAAGCAATAGAAATTTGAAAAAATGAATCTAACAAATGAAACATTGCCCTTGAGAAGGTAAAAATGCAGTAAAAAATCAGGGGAAAGCAAAAGATTCCGACTCCTCCCCAAAAAAAAATTAAAAAAAAAATTCAGCTTGGATAAACTAATATTTCAATGAAACATAATTTTGGCATAAAGTGAAAAAAGAACTCCTCTGCTGGAAGCAGAATTCATCTGAGATTTGACATGCTCTAATAGTCACGCTAATAGAAGAGCCTATTTTCTCATGTATATAAAATAAAGCAGCACTACAACTCATTCTGAGGGTATATCTAGTCAGAGTTTTTTTTATTTCCTAGCAATGCAATAGATAAAGTTCTTCCTTGGATCATATTCTTCCCTAATATAATACCAAAGAAATCAATGGAGCAAGTGGGTCACTGGAGATTAATTTGTCCCAGTCTTGCATCACAGGCAGTTGACATAAATGCAATTAATTTTCCTCACCTTCTATGTTATCATTTCCTGTTTGAAGCTTGGAGCAGTTTTGGTTTTATCACTATTACCACATGACAAAACACTGAAGAATTATGTGCTAAAATAATTTAGCCATAAAGACAAGAGGATTATAGCAGCTGCCAGCCTAATCTAACAGGAGGTAAAGGCCTGAAAAAATCTCACCACCTATGCAAATGCCCCAGTAGTGAGGTTTGTCAGCAATGGAGAGAGGTGGATTTCTTATAGTGGGCAATTTAGGATACATTTAAATTGAAGGGTGAGATTTACAGTACCTGTAATTCTGGTCCCCATAATGTGATTGTCAGACACCCTGTTTGAGCACAACACAGCTCCCTTCTAGCTTGTGTGCAGGGGTATCCTTATTCACAAATCGAGGTAGGGGTCAGAATTTGTCTCATCCCAACATGAAGCCAAAAGTCATCTGAAGTTCATCTGCAAAGCAAGTCTGGGAAGCACCTGTGGTTTCTTCAGTGTTTAGCTTCACACTGTAGTTAAAACCTCTGATCATCCAAGCCAACCTCTTGCTCTGAACCACCCTCCAGTGGTATCGACAGAAGCTACAAAAACTAGATTTATGCCCCAACTGAGGCTTGGTACTACGGTAAGGCAGTGAAAGTATCTCAAGCAAATTAACATCTACAATACTTCCTACTTGAATCAAACATTGGTTTGGGTAAAAACAGTCAAAGAGAAAGCACTGAATAAGATGAGAAGCAGAAAAGACACCATTAAGCACCAAAGTTGGTAAGACCTGCTGTCTGAAGTGTGAGAATCACAACAATTGTCCTGAACTCAGCAGGTTGAAATGTGCTTTTAGTTGCTGGAAGTGGCATAATTACAAACACTGACACTATTTAGCAACACATACCATGTCTGCTAAACCAATACAAACAGGAAAAACGAATAAAACAGGATCTTACAACCAATAAAACAGGAACAAAAGGCAGATGCAACACCTGTGTCACAAGACCTCCTGTATAAGATCCCCCTAATATGGAAAATTAGTTAATTATATAAACTACCAAACTATGTACTCTTAGTAACACATTTTCTAATATAACATTTTTCATTACCCTGAAGATGTTAACACCTAGTTACAAGGAGGTTACACTCTCATCAAGTTTCATAAATCAATTTTTTTTTTTTTTAACTACTCTGGGCACATAAGCTTAGAACTTACCCTATCATTGCTATCATTATCCCAGTCACTCTCAGAAATACAGACTGAGTTTTATTTCTAGTGCCATATATAGCAAAATAGACTCCTCTTCTACACAAGCATGGATATCAATCTTATTTCCTGTGCTGATGCATACTCTAGCTGATACTAAGAAGCTCACACATACTTAATGTAAATGGACTATTGATACTTAAAAAGTTTTCTAGCAGATCCTCCATTGATATTGAGACATCTTCTGTTGGAATGGATAAATACCTACTCCTTGGATGCATACATAATGTCAAAGGAAGTGAAAGAGGAAGGTGAACACTGATTACTTATTAGCCTCCAGAGAAGAAAGGTTTGGGGTTTTTTTTTAAGCTATCTTAAGTTAGAGTATTTCGAAAACTTTTTATTTTAGTGACTCAGACATAACAACTATTCACTTAGTTCCCTAATGCAATGACAAAATACTAACTTTAAATTGGCAAAAGCAGGGAACAAAAACTAACTTAAATTTTTTCAATTTTAAAATGTTTAATATAGTCCAGATTTTGGCTTTTTGCATGGAGGTGTGTAGCCCTAGCAATACAATCGGCTGCAATGATCCTAATACACTCTATTTGAATGCACAGGAACGCCTGTGCAAAGAATTATCTTATAACAGTAAAGAAAAGCTGTCAATTATAAACTATTGAACAAAATTCTTTGTCAGAACTCAGAATATGCTTCAATGAATAATGAGACATTAAATCTTCATCTTGTGTGGTGTACACTATGATTTCAGGTGCCTCAGTACTTGATTAAGCTCTTTTGCAAGCTCCTTCAGGGAAGAAAAATAGCAAAATAAGATTAATCATCTGCTACGTACTGATTTGTGTGAATTCTATTAAAGACACGTTTATTGCAGTTTATCTAATCACAGTAGTGTGGTTTATAGTGACAACGATACCTAGGAACAGCCATGTCACAAGGAGGGAATCACACTCAGTACAAGTAAATTCATGTGATCTGTAGGAGGAATATGAATTAAAGGAGAACAAATCTTCAAGGTTAATAAACTAGATTTTCATTATATTAAATATTAATTTAAATAACTGTATTTAGAATTGATCATAAGTAGGAACTGTGGAAGAAATGCTTCACAAAAACTTGCTGCTCTTACAACTTGTCTAATTTCCTGTAGTTTCCAGGAAATACTCTGATTTAAAGAATTTAATATTGGTACATATAGAAAAATATTTCACTGACAAGTCCCCCCCAAATTTTTTAACAGACCTGTAATCCCTAGATATTCCTTCTCTCACAAAGTAAAGTAAGTTTTATGAAGTCCAAACGTTAGATATGGAACAAATGTGTATTTTCTAAGCCTTACTTTTATTCCAACACTTTTTCTTGCATTTAATTTCTCATTTGCATCTTTGCTACAGGAATCTTTTCCTCACATCCTGAACTTAACTTCTCTAATGAATAAATCATACTATAGAAATAACATCATCTGCATCATAATGAATGTCAATGCAGACATTGAAAACTATTTTTGCTACATTAATTTTCAAATAATCCTTCAAAAACTGATAAAAAGCTGTATGAAAAATCTATCCACATGCGCAAACAGGAAAACATCTGTGTAACTATCGGATTTGCCTCTGCAAGGAAATATATGTTAGAATAGCAAGGACAATGTGAAATTTCCATTACTCTGTAATAGCTGGACCACCCCTCTGCCACAATTTAATTCCAAAATCCATAAACATGCAGGTTTTCATATTCCTTGCTGTTAGTGACTTTTTTAATTACTAAAACTGTGGGATTCAGTCCTAAGTTTTACATGATTAATTTCATCACACAAATTAATTTAGGATTCACTGTTTAACATTAGAGGCTACATGCAATAGTAGCTAAATCATATAGTAACTGTTGAAGCAGAAATCTACCAGTCAGATTTTCATCATCATGCAGTCAAGGTGGACAGTAGCTTATAGTTTTCCTGTGTCAGTGACTAAGATTTGGAAGCCTCTATAGTCACATTTGAAGAAGATCAAAAGGATCAGACTCAGTTAAATGGCGAAAATTAATGAGGTTCATGAAAGACCAAGTTACCTTTTAAAAAGAAGCTAACATCATGGACAGAACTGTGTGTGAGAGCTCTGCGTCTTGGTATAGCTTTTTCTTCCTTTCTTTGCTATAGAAGATATAACTTTGCACTTTCAGAAGTTTTAACATGAGATTTAATGCCCTGGTGTAATTCAGCATTATATAAATATTGCATAAATAAAATAAAAAATGTTCATCCATTCTTAGGTTTATTATTAATTGATATGCACCCTCTGCTTTTATTTTTTAATGTGTGCGTCCTCTTAATGGAAACACGAAACTAACAGTAGTTTCTTTCAGTAAGTATTTGTTGTTCACTCAGTGAGTTTACAGCAATACTTTGGTGAGTACAAATACTAAAATTATCCCTATACCTGGGAACAAAAACATTATTTGATTGGGTTAAACCAATTTACAGTCTGTATTTCAAAGCTTTGAAACTACTATTCCCCCAAACTTTTATGAAAGATGAAAAGGGCCATAAAAATCACATGCCTCTGCTGTTTAAGAAAGTGATACAGTTTTCATCTTTACTCATCTAATACCCAACCTCAAAAATTGGCATAGGAAATTAAATTAAAAATATTGAAGAAATTGCTGTTCTGAATGTAAGTAATGCCTCTTTTTTGAAATATATGGTGTAAATTTGTTCTGTATTTTAAATTTAGACTTTGAAAAGATGCTTCAAAATATAGTTAGAAGCATACTCAAATTATGCCTATACTTAGAAGCTGAGATTGAGATGAGGCAGGATAGTTCTACAACCACAGAAAAATATGAATAAATTATATGGAATCAGAAAATTTCTTGTCCTGTTACACATGCATATCTCATTTATCATCAGTAGAACTGCACAGATGCACAAAAATTCAACAGGATGGCCAGAAAATAGATCACATTCATTTCATAGACTGTGACCCAATTTCTCAACGTGTTTGGCAGAAAAAAATATATAATTTCCAGTTGATGAGTCTCACCAGATTACTACTGAGAATCACAGAGCAGAGACAGCTGGGTTTAGGGAGACAGCAGAGGGACAGATGCAGCCTCGTGCTAACAGCTCACCCAAAACAAAGCTGCATTACACTACCTGCTAGTTATGATACTTGCAAGCCTTTCCTCTCCACTCATTCTCTCTGGGTGAGGGCACAGCTTGCACCAAAACTGTTTTAACTCCACCTTTCTTTGAGTTGTACCGTAATTAGCTAATGCTAAGTGTGTTAACTTGTCTTCTGCTTGTGAAAGAATGTATCTTTGAAATAGGAAACATAATTTTAAGAAGGTAGCATTCTATAGTAACAATGAGAGAATAAAAAATTCACACCTGTCTCCTACTGCCTTTCATAAATTCAGTGCTTAGAATCCTAAAACCACTTAGGCTGGAAAATAGCTTTAAAATCAAATCCAACCCTTAATCTTACAGTGACATGTCCACCACTAAGCCATGTCCCTAAGTGCCACATCCACACCTCTTCTAAGTAACTCCAGGGATCATGAATCAACTACTTTCATAGGCAGCCAATTCCAGTGCCTGACAACCCTTTTGGCACAGAAATTTCAGCAACAGTCTCATTGAATTTACCTGGTTTGCTCACTCTTATTTATTTGTATACATATTCTCAAACCCATTCTTAAATTTACAGTTAAAAAGCCAAAAAGAATTGGTTTAATGTACTTGATAGCCTCAGTTATTGAATTAGTTTCTGCTTCAATTAGAGCACGACTTTTCAGATGAAAAACACACACTAAGATCTTAAAGATCAGTCTTTTACTCATAGCAAACCCTGACAAACAATCATATCCTGCTTTATGTTCCCAAGCTATGAATTGTTCTTGGTCCTACCTAAAATAATCAAATCACTTCTCTATTTCTATTTCTTTCAAATCACTACTCCTCACAATGTGAGAAACTGCTCCTTTTTAGATCCTCCTTAGCTCTACTCAACCAACACTGTATAAGGATGGCAACTCTACCTCAGCAGTTTCCTTTCCTTTGCTACCTCTAAACACATCTTTCAAATTGCTACAGTGAAACCCCATCAATCTTTGCTTAGAAAACATTAATTTCTCCTGCTTTTGAGGTTTCATGCAGTAAGTTTTTTTTCAAAAACCCTCCAAATCATTTATGATGAGGCATTTGATAGCCATGGTGTTAAGAGTTAAAGAAATCTTAATTAGAGTTTTCACTTTTCTCTTATTTCCTATTACTTTTTCCATTAATAATGTTATGAGATTATCAAAAATGGCAGTGAAAGGAAAGAAACTCAAATTTTCCAAGCATAACCAAGAGACAGAGAGACAATTTGAAGTGAAGTTAGTGTTAATTTTGAATGCAAATACTGAGTCAAACTCAGCACAGTTTTTCTGGATCAATAGTGAGACACAAACGCAAAATTCAAATCATCTTTCCCCCAGCTACCCCTTTTTCCCCTTTCTCAGCTTCAATTCTTCACTCCCAGTTCCTTTACCCCACAGTGGTGCAGCATGTACTGCTGTTTCTCTGCTGGAAGTTTGAGGCCAGCACCTCACAGTGCTCCTTGCTAGGTACCAGACAAGTAGATGCTCCATTTTTCACTGGACCAAAGATGAGAGCAGAGTGCAGACAAGGCTGCCTAAAAGTGGGTCTCTTTCCAGGATTTTTTCCTTATCACATTTCAAAAGCTTATAGACAATGGAGATGTTACAGATCTCCAGTTTCTTTTGAAATAATCAAAACCACAACAATCTTTTAAAAAACTCAAATAGCCTAAATATTGAAACTTTGAGCTACAAGTCAGAACATGAGTGCAAGGGAAGTCCTGGCACTTCAGAGACCCAGCTGCACCTCCTACTGTTGTGATTAACTCAAAAACCGTATTTCTTACATATTTCTAAAACAGTAACTAACAAAATTTGAAAAGTTAAAGCTTTAAAAACTTAAGAATTTGAATGACATGGGTCACTTCTGTTGAGTTTAATTTCTATGAACAGTGCTTCTCCTTTGGCAGTGTAACAGTGGAAATGGGAAGCAGAGCCAGCTAATCTATACATCTGATTTAGGAAGTGAGGAAAACATGCTGACAGCCATCAATAAAAGTATCACAGAAACAACTTTCCTGCTAAAGTGCACAAATTAACACAAACCAGTTACTACAAGTAAATAAAAGCTACCTCAGGTAGCTAAAAGTCAGGGCTGTGGCTGCGTACCTGCCTGGCTCGAATGTATTTGATCAGTCTTTACAGTACCAGACCCATTAAAGAACTACACACCTACATCAGGTTAAGTCAAATGGTTTATCTGAATCCCCATGGCCCAAAGGGACTAGCACAGCAGGAAACAGTCCCAAATCCCAAACCAGAGAAAGATCTCTCAGTGCAGCTGCCACCACAACTTTGTCTATTCTCAAAGATTAGTCTGTAGATTAGGAAATTGTCATGATGTGCACACACACACTCGTAATACCTAACAATATGATATTGATAACCTACCTAATAGTTCTACTTGTCCATAATTATCAGATTATTACTGAAGATACAATGCAACTAAGAAATAGATGAACATGAAATAAGAGTTATTTTTCTCCTCTGACACTTACTTGCAGCCCACATAGTTAATCCTTTAGCAAACTGAATGCCTTCCAATTTCAGTTGAAGTAAGCACAAAAAAGAGTGCTTCTCTCCTGGATGGGGGGCTTTGCCAAATTATTTTAAAGACAATATGAGAACTGACTTCATTTCCAATGAGAATCCACTGTCAAGAAGTCCTGAAGATTACTTTGTTCTTGCACTTGAAATTACAATGCCAGTGTAGTTAATTTCATAGTAAGTTCTTCAATTACATTCCTCAGCAATGCAAATAAATGCTGCTGCTCTACCATACTGTCTCATTATATCAAATCCCATGATACAGCATTATAAGGGCTTCCTGCTTTGCTTGGCTCATTTTTGAGGGTATTATTAGCCTATTCCTTCCACAAAAGCTAAAACAGTGCTGTTACAGTTATTCTTCGCTCAGTTTTAATGATCATTCATCTTCAGGATTAAAAATACACATTTCAAAAAGCTTCTCTGGAGTTTAAAATTTTAATTTGTTGGACTAATTGATAACTACAGTTAGAGCTGTGTTGTGTGAAAACTTCAGAAAATGCCAAATTGAATCTCACTGCTTATGTTTTCAGATAAAATGGGTACCAGTTGTAGCTTAATACTTCTAAAACTGTATATAAATCACAGTCTTTACTCTTCTAAAGGCAAAAAGAGGAGTTTTAAGTTTTGTTAAGAAGAAGCAACAATAGTTTCATGACAAATCACACAATGCATCACATAATTAATTCAGCACTGGATTCATGAAGCACTATTTATGTCTGTAACCAGCTCAGTACACCTCTATAAAACTACAGACATGACTGAAGCTTTATTTGAATATATTGTATGCAATAAATGTAATATTTCTATTTCACAGAAATCAGTTTTAGACATTTCCTCTGGCTGAAACAGCAGGTACTGGGCTACCCTTCTGTTCTGGCCCAGGAAGCTGACTCTGGACACCACTCGCACTTCTGCAGCTGACCACTACCATGCTGAGATTCATCCTCAACGGTGTACAGATGATGAGGATCCTTTTTTAACTTTATGAAATACTGCTCAGAGAAAGCTGTCATATTCTATACTCCAGGGCTGTACAGGCATAGATTAAAAGGATTGATTTTTAACAACAGTAAGTTTCAAACCCATGCGTTACCTTAGCCAAATGAGTATTGATCCATTTTGTGAAAGTCCGTTTCTGCACTGACTCTTGTTCATCTGAAAATAAAAGGAAATCAGTTTGATTAGACATCACTGGATACGTTCAGATTTACATGACAGAAGAGTAAAATTCCCTATTGACAACAAATGCATTCTGCACTTGCCAGAAATCACTCTATATTTTATTGAGACAGTCAACTTTTCCTTTAAATACTCACAACAAATATTTCATATTATTACAATAATGTTCATCATGATAGTTGACTATTTGAAGAGGCAAAGTTCAAGTCTTAACAAGCCAAAGGAAAGAAAGACACCATTTAAAATCTGAATGTCCAGGTAAATCCGAGTTCTAAGTCCATACTGTACTTACCCAGGGTCTGAGCACCTAGAACTTCTCTGTACTTTTTAACTAGAATCCATGCCTCCAACAGCCAAGCTGCTTTTAGATAGAAAGTCAGCTAGAGACTTAAAAAAAATACTCATAGCATGTGTATTTAAAAATGTTTACAAAGTTGAATTAAAGATCTGAAATTGCATTATTGAACTTATCTGTCTTCTGGGCGATACTGTCAGGAATGAGCCATTAGCTATTTCAGGCAGTTTCTACACCACTACTTACCACCTCCCTTAGTCCTGTCTCGAAGCACTTGCCTGATTTATAGTGAATTTCCCTGACTGTCAGATCGTCCCTGTGGGATAGATGCCAGATGTACAGATAAAAATAGCTCCCAAATTAGCCCCTCCATCTTCAGCAGCAAGGGTCACAGCAGTGGAGGGAAGAGCATCACAGCACTCTAAGCAACCCACAGAGTCCTGCCCCTTCCTTGTGGGTAATCAGTTCTGACACATGGAATAATTTTGCAACAGAGATATTCAACTTTTTATGAAAGATTTTTCTTTCAAAAATAGGAGGAAATATCTATTTCATGGAAAACCAAATCACGTTATTACCATCATCAGTTCTGAATGAGCACCTTCATTTCCCAAAAGAAAATTCAAATAAATACAATTGCTGCTAAATATTTACTTCTCATATGAATATGTGCATATCCCAAAATCTACAGATGGAGTATCTAATTTTAACTACTGCATTTGCCAGTGACTTGTGCAGCACTGAATAGCATTTTTCCTATTCCACATCTGTAAAATTAAAATGCACTATTCCTTAATACCCAATACTTAATTCAAGTTCTGGAATAGATAACTTCTAAGCTGTTGCATTACTAACAATAAGCTCCCTGATTAACACTCATGTAATGCTGCTTCACAATGAAATAAGCACACAAAATTCATAGGTGAAAATGTTATCTTCAGTGGGACAGTGATAGCTCCCTGACCATATACAAGTTCCCAAAAAGTGTTTGTGCATTATAATTCAGGGACATTTTCTTCATATATATAAATACTATCTTACATATAAGAAATACCAGAGGAAAAAAGATACCTACACTCTCCAGAATCTATTGCTAGACTGTCACACTTTATGCCTAAGAAAATAATTCTGCATTCTTTATTTTCCTTTTATATCATTGGGCAGGCCATATGTAAATTTTAAAAATGTATTACATTATCAGAATCTACTTGTTGCTCTCATGGGCAAGTATGAAAAATATCACTAAGACACTGCACCATGCTTCATTCCACACTATTTTGGGCAGGAAGGTGTCTTGACCTTGTACGTGACAATTGCTTCTACATTCTGAAAAACAGACTTCTTGCTGCATGGCTCCTAACCATGAACAAGATGCTTTCCTTTTGCCACACAGTAAATGTCAGCTGTGCTCTGGAGGTACCTATATAGGCAGCCAAATAAATTTCCATGGAAGTACTTGCCCACTTCTGTTGGGTTGTGTGTGAATAGGTGTAGGGATAGAGATCAAGCACACGTAGAATTAGTCCAGTTCTGCCTCTATTCACACCTCTGTAACTTAAAAAATTCCCCAGCAACTCTTATACAATAAGGGCATGCCAAAAGAAATAAACCAGGCCTTCAGAAGTCAAAATTCTCATCAAAGAAATGAATGAAAATGATTCTGTAATTTGTTGTTCCAGTGTATCTTGATTATTTAAGAAAGTCTTCTGACAGAAAAGAAAATCAAACAACCAGCTTCCAGCTGCTAAAAAGACACTTCACTAGCAGAAGACATACACAGTTTCAGTGATATCAACAAACAGCAGAAATAGCCTTTCTACACCACCTCTTTCAAGGGAAATTATGTGAGCAATACATTCTTTACAAGCCCAACTGGAACTATTAAGCAATGAAATTTCCTTGGTTCTAGCATTTATTTTGTACAGACTTAAAAGGAACAGACTGTACCACTGTAAAATCTATGTCTGAACATAATACAAGCAATGCATTGATTTTAAAAATTCCATTGTAAATATGCTTTGTACAAATTTAACTGGAAGCAATTGTGTTATTTTCATTGACTAAATTCTCTGCACAGGTACTGCTTACCCATACCCACAACACATGTGTGTCACACAGGTCCTTACGCTCCCCCCACCTGCAAGGACTGTCAGCCCCGTATTCGCACCACTTACCCTGCTGGCACTGAAAGAATTGAGGAAGCACATTCAACGATGGAACATTTCTGCCACCAGCACCTTTACAGCGAGCCATAGGCACTGCTGCTGCTGCTGTGGGTGCTGCTGCAGCTTCTACCCCTCTCTCAAGTGCAGCGTTTCTTTAGAATACAGCCAGAAGTAATTTTTCAACAATGATTCGATTTCTTTCCCTCACTGGAAATTAAGGCCTCTTACAAAAACTCCTCCACCATCTCTTATCAGAGAATTCACATGAAGCCAAACCTTAAAAACATCCTTATATGTTCTTGCAGAGCTGCAACAGCCAGACAAAGCCAGCTGTATTGGAAGCAGCAGTTCTGCTGGTCTCACTGCCATCATCCTTCTCCACTGTTTTTCTGTGGAAAGATTTTATTATGCCAGCACCAGCCAATCCGCAAGCAGAAATCTCTGATGTCAAGAGCTTGAATAATTCATCCAGGGACCGTGACAACCCAACTACACTGCTGATATCCTAAAGCAAAAAGATGTGTGGCTGCAAAAATTGATGCAGCTTTCTCACTCGTGCTTTTGGAACAATATAGTGCTCACTAAGTAAAAATGGGTGAATGGCACGGACTTTCTTCTCTAGGTCACACATATAAAGGAAAACAGCTCTCAAAAACAACCACTTGGGATCACTGCATACTCTAGTGAGACAGAAATGTCCTTCAGCTTTGCAAGTGAAAGTGGAAGAAACAGCAAACCATGAATCTGAACTGACATGTAGGCCACTTAGCTTTGAATAATGTATTTGATCTGTGGTACCAGGGGCATGAAACGTATGTAAGGATGCTGAGAATTTTTGGAGTGTCCATAGATCAGCCTGAAACATACTCGAATTTCTGATGATATGCAGTACTTTCAATGTCATTAAATCAGAGCACCAGAGCATTTCAATAGTATTTTTTCCCTCTGGTAAAATGAAGGCAGATATGAAGCATTCTTTGTGGAGATTCATATGTTATTCCCCTACAGGGGCCAACAGAGTAGCACACACAATTGAAATGAGAATAAAAAGGCTCAATTTTAATATGCTATTATTGTAAATGTATCATTATAGAGGTCAAATTCAAATTTCTCTTTCTGTAAAACACAATGACTGACAACATCATTCTACATCTGAAAGAAACATCACAAGAAAGATACCTTTAATCAAGTATTTTCTTTAAATTGGCTGGAAGTATCTTCATATTCTTACAAATCTTTTTGCTTCTAAAGCATCACCAACAGACAGCTTTTCTACAATAATTTTTTGATTAGGCAAAAAAGGACAAATGTAATTGGTTATACTTTAAAACATTTAGAAAAAATTATCTGGATCAAGAACACAACCAACTATGCATCTTCAGACAGTTAGGAGTATGTTGATGGAATGTTCATCATGCACACTTTTTCTAAGTTCTGCTACCATGCAGGTGTGTACCGTGCAGCAGCAGACAGCACATCAAGCACCTGGTGCTTGGGGATGGGACAGCGCAGGGTGGCAAATACTGGGTTCTGCTTCAAGGCAGCACAAGGAGGCTCATGCACAGAGTGAGAGTCACAACAGAGTAAAGTTCACGTATGTCCAATAAAAGCACCTTGACTCATTCTCACAGACTGCATAACGTGAAGATTTGTTTTTTCTTGCTCTAGTGAAATTCAAGCTCCTCACAGCTCCTCATTTTCAGTATCCTTTTTTTGTTTCTTTGGTTTTGATAGTTCTTCACTAAGAACACCAAAGAACTTTTTGGTTTACTTTGTTTCCCAGGTTTTTGTTGTACTGCTAAATCAACGTGGAAGTACAGAAAAATGTGCCAAAACAGCTGCAGAGTTTCAATGTCACTTGAGAACAAAACACAGCACAGAAAGCAGAGGACAGTACCCCACCGGAAATTTTTTTTGATGAGCAGTATGGCATATATTCTCTAAAGCTTCCAATAAGTTATGTTATATAACAATTTCTATCTTCATTAAGGACAGCTTTAACTTAAAGCAGCTGTAGAAAAGCTTGCAGAGGAAAGCCATAATGTGGGGACACTGCCTGTGAAAAGGGGCAATATTTTAAGCTACAGCATTTAATAAACGTTTCTGTAACAAGTGGATTACCTCAATTAGTAGCACTGCCCATAACAATGCAAATTCATTTCTTGTCCTTTAAACCTCCAGTTGATGTTTTTTATGGGACAATGCCAGAAAAGTTTTGTTTTTTTAAAAAAGAAACCGACAGACAAATTAAATTTGGTGGTAGCTCTAAAGTTTGTATATTTTTCCTAAGTTGCTAGGTTTAATATTAATTCTATAGACTTAAGGATGAAAGCAAAGAGAGAAAAATTGTTTTCAGCAGTCATTCCTATTCAGTTGACAATAAGACTTAGCAGTACTGATACAAAGAATGAGAATATATTTTTAATGCCATATGCATTTATCTTTTTTTTTTTTTGTATATATTTTAAGGAGAAAGACAGGACTTTTCAAAGTGCAGCTTTTCTTTATGTGCTTCTACTGAATGTACTTTATCAGAGATGGTGAGATGGTAACAGTAACAAGACCATTTATCTAAATTTCCATGATTTGGGATCTAGGTCTATACATCACTCATAGCCTGCTCCACCATTGAGTACCACTCTGCTCCCCATCAGTTTCTGCAGGAAGAAAATCCACGCACAAGGGCTAGAAAGCAACCAGACATTCTTGGCAAAACCCCTACTGGAGAAAATTATGGGGATCAGTTCTCTGGAGTTTGTGTAATTTACAGGTAACCTCAGTATAGTCCTTTGGGAGCCAAACGTTTTATATCATTTGGAAGAGAGGAAATAGAGAAAACCCACACACATATTGGTGGAATAATTACAGGAAACTGAAGCATGGAGAAGCAGGCTCACATCTGCAGCAGCACCGCCTGCTGTGTCACATGCTGCTGCACAGCAACTGGCACACAGCTGAGGACTTTCTGCTCTTACTGTCTGAAATGTATTTACCAAATATGTTTTTATAAATTTAAACATTTCTTATTGATTTTCTGCACTTCTAAGAGAGAGAAAGTGTCTATGTAGCCACTATTTAGAAAGATATAAAGAATGATTCAATTTATAACCCAAAGAAGGTTGCATTTAAAAAAAATACCTGGTTAGAATTAAGTACAAACTGAACAAATCCATATGTCTTCTTTTGTTCTCAGTCAATTTATTGCAAGCACAATCAGCAATCGGGCTCTCTGGAAGCACATGCTATGGACTGTGAAAGCAGATTAAATTTTTTAAATCTGGGAAACCAAAAATTTAGCCAGCACCAGAGAGTGTGTGCTTTAACTCAGGCTGTTGGCTCCACCTCACAGCAGCACTTAGAGTCACAAAATGTTTATACTGTGGGACTTGGGAGACTTCCAGCCCGTATATCCAAGGTAAGGCACTCTTGTGGCAATATTCTCATGAGCATTTCATATGTTCCTGAACCATCCAGACTCATATTATCCCCCACTTTCCTGCACTCCAGTTTTCAGAGGAAGGAAGAGAGCACGAACAGAGCACAGTGCAGTGATTTAATCTTGATTCTTAGAATCCCGGATATGGTTTGGATATCAGTGAACTGCCCCTAACTGCTCTCCACTTTGATCAGAAGGGCTTCCCTTGTTGTTTGGAGAAACAAATGAGAACAACATGACTTCTGCAGTGACTGGAAGATATGTCCAAAATGTCATTTTTTTTGACTCTGTGCATCATTCCCATTTTCTTGGAGTACACTTGCTCCTATTTTGTGTTTTGAATGACTAAAAATAAACCAAACTGAAATGAAATTGCTACGCACCATATTTTGCCTGTATGGGCTGCATTTTGATCTTCTGCACATGTAGAAACAGAAGGCATCCATAACTAATCAGTGAATGTATTTGCATTTTATGTTTACTGTGTATTTGCCTGTGCTGCTGCACTACTATTTTCATCTCCACTGACTGCTGTCTTAAATCTCCATGTGATGTAAACATTTTACTCATGTATGAATCACTTTCATAATATCTGCACTCAACTGAATACAGTCAGAAATTAAAATACCACCATTTAGGAAACCATTATAGGCACACAATTAATTTTTAAAAGCAGCATCCTGAAGAAGATATTAACAAAAATCAGGATACCCAATATTTGAGTTAATCATGTGTAATGGTTTCAGCTCTGTCTGAAAGATTGAGGATTTGTTGCTCTGCAGGTGTCTGTTTACTCACCAGCTGGCCGCAGGTGACAGTGCAGTTAAGTGTTCAGACACACAAATCTCTTCCTCCACCAACAGGGAAGGTGAAAACAGCTTGATATAACTGATACCACTCAACGTTTTTTCTTATAATTACTTATTTTCATTAATTATATACTTAAAGAGATGGTTTGGATGGTGACAAATCAAATAGAAATCTAGAAAATCCAGTGAATTTCGTTAATAACAATCCTACATAGCACTCCTATTTCAATGTATTCATGCTAGTAAGTAGGCACACCAGTTTAAAAATTGTTTTTTCCTAAAGACTGTAGTATTTAAAGACCTTGATGAAAAATCATTCTGTTCATAAACTACCTACTACAGTAGCATCTGCAATGACCATAATTTAAAAAAAAAAAGGTCCTAAACAAATATATTGGAGCTTTTGTTACTGCTCATTGCAGTTCTGCAAATGGCATCATGTTGCCATTTACATGTTTTTCAGACATTCTTTCTATTGACATGAAAAGCTGATATGTTATAGCCTTTGTGTGTTGCTGGTCCACTCCCTTAGAGCTTTTAATAAAGTCAGATTTGAAAAAAACTTAATTGAAAAGAAATTCAAATTTTAACAAAAGTCTTAAAGACAAGTAGTATTCACATCACATTATTTAAAGAAAATAATTTAAAGAACATCTTCTAAAATGCTGATTATAGACTTAAAGGTAATTTAGATCAGTACCAGTATGTCTACAAGTATCTATTAGTTAGGGCTTTAACAGTCATTCTGCAGTCAAGAAAGGTACTTAAAAAGCAGTTATACAAAAATACCTGTGAGATCAGATTGAAGGCAGCAGATCTTTGAAAATGGAAAGCACGGGCTCTGATTCCATCTTTTTTAGACACTGTATGGCACTTACATGAACTCCTAAAACAATGGAGAGTCTTGCTTTCCTGAAGTCAGTCTTGTCAGGCAGGCAAATCACTGCAACAGTCATCACTGATCTGCAGTAGATTTGCTCCTATTGTCGGACATTGATAGGACTGCTCATAACATTAAACACCACAACCTTTGAGAGAGACTTTGTGCAAAAATGTCAGAACTGAATTGGAATTTAAATGTTTAAAGTTTCTCTGTCATAAGACACAGAAATGTAAATGTGCTGCAGCAAATGCACTACTTGGAGCAGATTTCTATTACCAGTCGTAAAAGTACCATTTTTCTATGCTTACAGTGAATTAAATAGGCTAAGAACAGTGGAAAAAAACTTGACTTGAATATGGAAAAGCTCAGAATCTATTGAAATAAATCAAAACTAAAGTAGACATACTGAGCACATGCTGTCCAATGGATTAAATCAGGATATAAGGGTCCTTCACTAAAGTGGTATTTTTAGTATGTTGTTCATTAGTTCAGAGTATTCACCAACAATTATATTAATCATTTCTATTAGTTTATAGTAAAAAATCTAGTAATAATTTTAATATGAATAAAAGAGACTAGAACAAAACAAAACACCTCAAAATCAGTAGAAACATAGATATGGTAGTAAGGGGTAAAGCAATACTTAATTCTGTGGTCCCAAATAATACATCCTGCCATGTTGTAAGATGAAAAACAGCACACTACATAGAAAGGAATCAAGCTGTCCAAAAAAAAACAGGTAGCACTTTGAGATGCCAACTATCCAAAAGAGAGGAATTTTCAAGAATATCCATTTGGGTAATGTCTTGAACAGAAATTGATTTCCCTGCAAATGACAAGTACTTGTGTGATCCTCATTCTTGCAGACTCTGTGCAGCCTGTCCTACACAACACATGAACATCTTTGGCCACTGTTTCTGATACAGTCCATTCACAGTCAGTGAATTCTTTTCATGAAAGCTGCATCAGATCAACCATTTTGAACCTCAATCAGTTTTATTCTCAAGTTGAATAACCAAATATCCCACTGAGAACATCAAATGGCCTAAACATTCAATGAGCCCCCAAAATGATCAGTCATAAATCGGTCTATGGTGTTCAGTTCAGCCAGCCAAAGGTAAAAGAGGCTGCTAAAACTTCAAGGCAGACTGGTGAGCTACAAAGTGAAATTCTATTAGTATTTGTTTCAGTAAAAACTTCATTCCCACAGCCAACTCTGGTATGGTACCTAAGTGCTATCTAGGCCTGGAAGATTGTAATTGCTCAAGCATGGAAAGATAAACAAAGCTAGTAAAGAAACTACCTGATGAAGTGCTACAGACAGTGACAAACTACAAACAAGCTCATGACTTAGGGCAAACAGTGCTTTAACAAGCCAGTGGAAATAAAATTCTTTTTTGTCAATCCATCTTCAAGCTATTTGGATGCAAAGAGTCTTAATTTTAGATTGGCTGCTCCTTCACTTTTTTTCTCAATATATGAATGAATAAGCAGGACCTTCAGAGACACACATTTGGCAAGAAGCAGAGCTCTAGATATCCCTGAAAAAGTCTATCCTAATTTGTCCAAATTACAAGCCTTTTCAAATTCTCACATACTCTAATTTTAGCACTTAGACTCTCCAAAAGCTGACCTTCACAGCCTTGATGAAACACTAAGCAGACTGCACACAAACTGTTCCCACAGAGTGGTTGAACATGCTTCTGCTTGGAGAATGCAGGGAAAAAGAAGTTTTTACAGCCCATAACTGCTTCAGCTTCAAATAACCCTGCATGCTCAACATCTCTCCCCACCTTCCCTCTCATCCCTGTGATGGCAGACGGATGTAGTTCTCTGCTTCAGGCACAGAAGGGACAAATGCTGGGTTAAAGGGAGGAATCTGAAAGAAGAAAGGTGTGAATTATCCAGACAGCATGTACCCAGAAGGTGGGAAAAACCTCTGACTGGCATCTGGAAAAGTGAAATAAACAGGCAGAATCTGCTTGTGCTGTCCTGGAGAGCATGACACTACTGTCCTTGTGAAGACAACTCAGAAGTTACATACTCCAATTGTAATCATGTCCATACAAACTTTATTTTCTCCACTTTTACACATATGATAAGATCAGTTTTTAATTACATAACCACAGAGGTTTTAACTACATGCCTGCTACCATTTTTTGTGTTTGAAGGGAAATAATAATAAATTGTGGGGGTTTATTTTTTTATTGCTTACAATAATGTTGCTCTCCCTGTCAGACCTAATGATTAAGCATGTGACTTTGCAATTCTTGCACTATAACTATTTCTTCTCTTTGATATGAGTAATAATGGGGGAGGAAAAATTAAGTTCACTAAAAAAAACCCCTTAAAAAAATCCTTGAATCCCACTGTTTTGAAGAGAAAAATATAAAAAAAAATGGCTACAATGTGAATGAAGACAATTCAATCTCTGAAACCGAGTATAAGGAATGACGGACTTCGTCATACATCAAAATCAGAGTCTGTTCTCTGAACATTATTCCACCCCAAAATCCTAGGATGTAGCTCACAATCAACAATCACACATGTTCACTTACAAGTTTCAGCCATTCGTATACTACACCAGTTTGCTCAATGGAATTGCATTGATCTGAACAGAATTATTCTGGCAAAAAAACCCATTATTCAGAACGTCTAGGCATTGAGTAGTATTTTTAAAGATGATTCTACATTCTTCTGTGGAACATCACAGTAAGCAAGTAAGTGTAGAACAAAAGAGTATTGTCCTGACTGTGTTTGCCTTCGACAGTCCCTTCCATGGCAGCAAATCACAGACACCACTGCACAGGTAACAGAATTTTTGTAGTGTCTATTATTACTTAAAAGGACAAAAAAGCAAATCTGGGCCATTGTGTCAGCATAATGAAGTCCCTGAACTTGTTGAGGGGCAGCTAGAGTAGAGTCCATGTCCTGGAAGAGGGACAGCAGCCTTCTGCCAACATTTGTCATTGCCCCTTCAACAGAAATTGAGCTTCAAAGTTCAGTGGGAGAGTTGGAAAGCAGGGGCCTGCCATGAAGGGAAAGGCAGCAGTGGTCTGCAAGCAAATAATTGTTCTTATACTTAACAGCCAGGGAAAAATGAGGCTTAACTTCAAGCATTTATATGATACTTTGTGCTGGCCCTTCAGATGGAAGCAAGATGCTAACTTTGCTTTCAGACAATTATTTTTTAAAAGGCTTATTAGGCTACTATACGGTTATACCTGTTCCTTCTTTTTTCTTGGTAGCAATAAAAGATTTTATTTATCATTTATTTAAACATAACCATGATCTTATTCATCTTTTATGCCCTAATACTGCACCATGCAAACAAATGCAAATTTTGCCACTGAAGGAAACAAGCATTTCTCATTGAGATTATACTTCAAATTAGCCATCATTTCTCATCTAAAATACGAAGGTACACTCTTTTTAATTCACTTTATAGCATATTTATTTATAAGGAGAAAATATTTCCCTAGCATACAGAAAGGTTTGCTCTTACTGAGTCCTGCTGAATGAACTCCTGCATTTACGACCTCCAAGCAAAAGTTTTTTTCAGAAGCAATATTTTTGCAGGAAGTCTGAAAATCAATTGATGTACTGGATTCATCAAGTCTACAACTAATCACAGGAAGAATTTATTTATGTTTCTCTGTGAGAACACTATTCTAATTAAACTGACTGACATTGATTTTGATAGATATATTCTTCTATATAAGAAAAAGCAGAGAAAATTTCCTCATAGGAAATTTTACATGTACTGGACATCTAAAAATATATTAACATTGTATGAGAAAGAAGAGATGACAAGCATATTCAGAGCAGGTTGTTCAATAAACAAAACAGAACCAAAAAACCAATAACCATCAAAACAAAAAGAACATTAAACAAAATGCATAAAGACAGTGATATCTCAAATTTGCCCAGGAACCATAGTGTGACTAAACACTGTTCACATTTAATACAGTCCTTGTCAAAATCAGCATTTCTTATTCATATTTCTAATCAGAAAAAGTCTTGAAGGCTTCATCACAGCTTTTATACAAATGAATGACTGCAGAGTGTCTCCAGGGCCATCTGAAACACACATTGAATGGAAACCCCATTCCAATGAAGGAACAGGCTGTCCTGCTAATGACAGCACCAGAACTCAATATGGAGTTTTTATTGAAAATTCCCCTACTAAGTCACTAGCACACAGATAGCAACATGTAATGTGGGGGACCTCAGGTAAACAGATTCCCTGCCATGCATCACTTGCCCTGTATGGAGAAGCTAAGGTATGGGGCATGGTTCAGCCTGGGGCAGAAGTGGATTCAGGGGGACCTATCTGCAGCCCCCTAGCAGCTATAGGGAGGGCAGTAAGAAGATGGAGTGGGTTCTTCAGCAGCATGGCTGGAGGATGAGAGACGATGCACAGAAGCCAAAACAAGAAATGTCTTGGGAAAGGGAATGCTTTCTTCCACAGAGGACTGCAGGGCAGAGGATCGGGTCACCTTCTGTCTATGGAGATAAAGTCCTGAAAACCTGGTCTCAGCTGGTTCCAGCTGACCAAGCTGGAAGTTGAAAAACAGACCTCTTTCCAGCCTGAATTTTCCTATCAACCAATGGAAAATATCCTCCCGACAAACAGGTAATGAAAATCACAATTGCAAATAACTAATTAGAGTAAAAACCAAACAGGTTCACTCAGTAGATCAGAGAGCTACACAATAACTGGAGAAACACATATAAGCCTGCTGCTTTTCAGGAGACTTATCCAATAGTGGCATAAGCAGTTATGAGATTGTTCACTCATCCATACTGAAAAGCAGAGTACTCACAACTGCACACATTTAGAAAGTTTCTGTTGAGAGTGGCATTTATTCAATCTCAGAAGTTTTAAATTTCTCAGGTCCATCTAATTTTTACATAGTACAAAGCTCAAAAAAATCCTAATTGATACTTCCCAAGAATATCATTACTTGATCTCCAGCCCTTGAACAGATAAACCTGATAGGCACATTCCAGAGTCCACAAAATTTCACTGCTAGTAGTTGAGGAAGTAACAAGAATATTGGTCTCAAGCAGCACCTGCAGGATGAATGCCTTCTGATTTGCCAGAAATTGTTAGAAAAAAACTGTTTGTATTAATCCAATTCATAATCAATGAGAAAAATACAATATGAATACATTTCCAAATACCAAAAATCCCACTTCCTTCAACTCATTCACACCTTACACCAGAGAGAATTTCAGGAGAAGCTCTGCAAGCTGAACATGCATTTTGTAAGATGTTGTCTGTATTTATTTCAGTTGCCCTGACACAACTTCTCTGCAGATTAGGAAGGCATGGAATATACTGTACTAAATAGAAAGAAACCCTCTAACACAACTTCTAGACTCTAAATCAATTCATTTTTTTCTTCTAGAACCGTATGAAAGTAGGTTAAAGGGTCCAATCCAAAGTTGAAGTCAAGCCAATGCTGGCATAGTTTGTGCTTGTTAGGTTTGGGTTTTTTTCAAACATCTTTCTAATATTCCTGCTGTGCAAGTATACACTGATTGCTACCAGTGGCAGTGATGAGGCAGCCAATTACAAGTGCAGCAGAAACTAGCAATGGTAACATATTTCAATAGGCACAACATGCTATTTGTATCCATAGGCACAGAAACAGTAACCTCATGAACTCAGAGAATAAATAAGGTAGTAGGAAGTGCTGCAGGATTTCCATGTTAATGTGGGACAAGAAAACACATGAGCGTTCATTGTGGAGGCAAAATTTCTTCCCTAATTTCTGGTGGGCCTCTTAAGTGGGAGATGAATTACAAACTCAGACTTTTTCAATTTTGTCTATATTGCTGTCCTTCACAAGAAAAGTGTTACAGAACCTCATGGTATTTGTTTAATCTAGTGGACCTGGCAGTCCTCAAATACAACATGTAAGCACATGTCCCAGCTCATAAGGATATGACAGCTTGGCTGTAATAACTCCCTGCTATCTCACGCTTGGATTCATTAGGCACGGATCAGAGAAGATACAAGACATCACTCAGTAGACTTCTGTCCTGGCTGATCAAGTCCCCAGGAATCTGGGATACATATCACCAACTACAGAATCAAAGAATGGTTTGGGTTGGAAAGGACCTTAAAGATCATCTTGTTCCAACCACTCTGCCATAGCAGGGATACCTTCCACTAGACCAGATTTCTCAGAGCTCCATCCAACCTGGCCTTGAACACTTCCAGGGATAGTGAGTCCATAACTTCTCTGGGCAACCTGGTTTCAGTGCCTCACCAACCAGTAAATAATTTCTTCCTAATATCTAACCTAAATCAACTCCACCTCAGCTTAAAGCCATTCCCTTGTCCTGTCACTATGCTCCTGTAAAAAGTTCCTCTCCAGCTCTCATGTAGCCCCTCTTTAGGTACTGGAAGGTGCTATAAGGTCTCCCTGGAGCCTTCTCCTCTCCAAGCTGAACAGCTCCAACTCTCTCAGCCCATACTCATAGCAGAGGTGCTCCAGTCCTCTCATCAATGTGGTAGCCTCCTCTGGACTCACTCCAGCAGCTTCACATTTTTCTTGTGCTGTGGACCCCAGAGCTGGATGCAGCACTCCAGGCAGGGTTTCATGTTTCTTTTGATGCAGCCTAGGGTATGTTAACTTAGTTACAAACATTACTGCAGATTCCAACTTGCTCGTTCTCTTTACAAGCTTTACTTCACTCTCAGTAGAAGCAAGAGAAAGCATTTATTACTGTGTAATATCATACTTTACAGCCCTCACTTAGCATGAACAATATTATTACTGAATCACAAAAAATGCAATGTTTTGTGAGAAGCACTTATCTTCTATGAAATAACCAGAAAAATTCAATAGTCAAATAAAAGTGAAGATAAATGCAGTGAAATTAACTTCTGCATTTACTTTATAAAAAAGTCATCATTTACTTTTAAATGAAAGGATTAAATAGTAGCCTTCAGCTAGCAGCATAAAATCTCCCCTAAATTTTATACATATTACAGAAACATGGGGTAAAAACAACTAAGTAAAACTTTGCTAAAGCAAATATTAAGAAAACATATTGGTTTGTTGTTAGCATATTTTCACTGTATCTATGTATATGTTTCTTCTTTTTGTTTTGTTTTTAATTACCATAGTATGAAAAAGAAAAAAAAAAAGAAAAAAAAATGTTGCAAATCTAACCTATATATTGTGCTTGTCTGGTACAACTATTGTTTTATTCAGTACATTTAGCATGCATCTCTCCCTTTTCTATGTCATTGTTTCATGATATACCTGAGGCTACCTTCTAGAAAGCTTATAAGCTTGTGGCCTGATTGCGATTTCACACTGAGTCATTCCACTGACACCATCAGGACTGCATGAGAATAAATCAGAGCATGATGAGAACAGAGTGAGATGAGCTTATCAGGGTCTACATCCAGCTGTAAAGCCAGTTTAAACAAAAGGAAAAACTGACCACACAGATTTGAACTTCACCATTCTTTATCAGGCTTTTTCATTTTGGTCCTCCCTAGGATGTTTCTACTGTACTCTCAAAACAGCAAAAAAAAAATATCATGGGAACCCACACAGACATGAAGTATGCAAATTTCAGAGTCAGTAAACAAAATCCTTAAGGACTCCTAAGAACACTTGTCAGTTTTCTCCAAAGGTAACCAAATGGCAAACAGCAAAGGACTGGGCTGCAAATCAGAAATGATGATAATGATGACGAACCTAGTGAAAGGTTTTCACTGCAGTTCAACAAAGATCACTACTCTCAAATATTTACCTATTATAAGTTCTGAATTCATTTTTCAAAACACACCAGGATCTGGGGGTTTAGGCAAAGTATCTTAACAGTTAAGACACATTAGAGTAAAGCTGCCTTCCCAACCTGAAATACAGACCCTGTACCAAGTCAGAGCAGTAACTGTGGCTTTCAAAGGTTCCCATCCCCTCTGCTCCCACAGCAGTAGCCACTATCCTGACTCCACAGGGGAAGTAGCAGCCAGCTTGGGTTTCCAGGGCTCTGGCACAGGCAAAGGCAGCAGCACAGTGGTGACCTTGTTCCTGTACAGCAATGTGCTGCCTTTATTTTATGTATGCCAACTGCATTCCTATTAAATGCTCAACATTCTCAAGAGGTGTGAAAAAAGCACTGTTTGTATCTGCTGGTGCAGGAGGATGTAATAGAAACAGAAAGGGCAGAACAAGAGCTGAAATTCATTTCCTGTTAGGAATGAAGCTGCATGACCATATGCTGTAACAGAGAAGCAACTGTGGTGTTGGCTCACGAACACAACAAGTGACCCTAATTACAACACCTATAGATGTTTCCTACCAAGCTTCAGTGACTGATAAAACTCATTCTAAACTGAACCTTGCAATACAGGAACAACACTTTAAAAATATCTATATACTACATAAGGTCAGAAAAATAAAATGATTGCTTGTGCTAATTCATACTATGCAGTATTATCAGCAGTTCAGGTATTAAGTTTTGCTAACTTCCAAATAACTATTGTCTTTGCTAAAAAAACTGAGATAAACAATTATTATAGCACTTGGATTTTACTGACCAGCATGAAACCATATCCCAGGAAAAAAATTCCATTAACAAAGAAATTTATTACTGAGTGAAATTCTACCACCTCCACACTCTGCTGCTTTTTTTTTATTATTATTATCATTGTGGTTTACACAACGAAAATAGATCCTTCATTCCTGAAGGGAAGCCGTCCATATTCCAGACAACGCTCACAAGTGAAGAAATTACTTTGCATGACCTCTAGTAAATCATCCTATAAGCAACAAATTTGTAGCAGTAGCCTGAGCATGGGGCCCAGGGTCCACATAATGGAGAATGCAACAAGGAGTGGATGGTGAGAGTGGCTGGACTTGGCAGCAGAGCTGGAAAAAGGACCAGGCACAGGGGGAAGGTGGGAGCTGGCCCCAAGAGGGATCAAACACTGCCAGCCTCCTCCAAGGAGGTCTTAACAGCAAGACCTGGATTCCTACCCACCAGTTCAGTGCTGTTTCAAACCATGTTTATACAAACTCTTCCTGTATCAATTTGGGTATAATTTTCTCATTATGACAATGTCTCCATTCAAAGACTGCACCTCTTAAATTTGAATTATTCCTCTAGTCTGGGAAAGCAATAGTTCGTATTTGTGACACAGTAGAAAAATTAAATGCTGTCTGGTCAACAAGCAAGCCCAAACAAGTCTTCCACAGTATACAGAGCTCAAATACTTCACTCAGCTGCTTAATGGAACATAACGTTCACTGCATTACAACAAACTGTTTAATGATTTTCAGCTCACTTTGCTTTTATATCCCTGGCAATGATGTTTGACTACTGATATTACTTCATACCAGGAAACTAGAAAATCAGTAACAGAAATTATTAGGTGCTACAACCTAGTATCCTGATCTATGCCTCAAAAACTTATAGCTGCATATCACAGTATTTTCTAATTGTTTTGACAAAAAGAGTTATATTTCCAGAAAGTTCCTGAAGATTTGAAGTCTTTGATCAAAGTCCAAGAAGCCTTTATAAACTTCAGCGGGTACAGCTTGTGTCCTATCTGGAAAGAATAACAGTGAAATGCTGTGAAAAACTGAGTTTCCCATTGCTATTCTGGAGTAGTCCAAACTTGCTGGGCCATTTTTCACACTGAGGAGAAGAATATCAAAAGGGATTCTGAAACAAATACCTGCAGATACCTTGAAAACCACTTGTAATTAGAAAAAGAAGTAGGTCCTTTGTTAAGAAAAAGAAGTAGGCCCTTTAGGCTTTCAGCAGATGGAGGACAACTCTGTCACCTTCACAGTGTAAAATTAAACTACTACACTAGTACTTTTGAAGGTAACTGCTATTGAAGTATTAACACATTTAGCACAAAAATAATTAATGTAATCATTCAAGAAGTTTGACAAAAAGCATCACCTGAGTTACCCATTTCAGTCAATATATTACCAAAATCCATAATTTTCAGATCACCCCCATTTACTCATTGTGAGGCCAGATGAGTATAATCACAAGCAGTGCTAAGCCAAAAGTGTGATGGAACTTTCTGTCTCATAATCAGCTCAAATTATAGCAGGAAGTTCACACTTGAGGCAAAGCAAACAAGAGAAGTTTCTTAAACTCTCCCCTGCAGGGCCCACACCAGAGCCCTTTTACATTCTCATAATTAACTGAGTTATAAAGATATGATATAAGCAACAATTCCCCCCAATGGTGATTTTTAATTTTTTTAAAATGATATTAGCATCTAATTTTTAAGCCATCTTCTTCAGCCATGAAAGCCAGAAGATCATTTAGTGTTTTATTTTAGTATTTTGCTAATTCCTGAATCCCAGAAGCATCAAATATTATGACCTGGCCATTCTGATATCAAAGGCTGACAATGGCCTTTTAAGTTCAGCATAATGGTAGAGATTCAAGACATCCTAGAGCTAAAAAAATATGACATAAATATGAAGACACTTAGCTGAATCCCTTCAAAAATTCACTAGCTCTTGCCTCAATGGTAATTCTACCTTTCATTATAATTTTTCTTTCAGTGCTTTGAAACATCTTCGCCCACTTCTCTTTAATGTCTTCATAAATTACCTGGATGCAGGACTCAAAAGAATACTAAGTCAGCCACTGACACTAAACTGGGAGGAGCTGCTGACTGCCTTGAAGGCAGAGAGGCCCTTTGGAGACAACAAATTAGAGGGCTGGGCAATCACCAACTGTATGAAATTTAACAAGGGAAACCGACAGATTCTGCATCTGGGATGGGGCAACCCTGGATGTAAGTACAGACTCAGGAAGGGGAGGCTGGAGAGCAGTGCCATGGGGAAAGGGGTCTGGTAGTCCTGGTCCATGGGCCAGCAGTGCCCTGGCAGCCAGGAGGGCCAACCTTGTCCTGGGGGGCATCAGGCACAGCATCACCAGCCGGGCAAGGGAGGGGATTGTCCTGCTCTGCTCTGCAGTGGGGCAGCCTCACCTCGAGTGCTGGGGGCAGTCTGGGGTGCCACAATATAAGAAAGCTATTAAGTTGTTAGAGAACATCCAAAGGAGGGAAACAAAGATGGTGAAGAGCCTTGAGGGGAAGATGTATAAGGTCACTTGGTCTGTTCAGCCTGGAGAAGAGCAGACTGAGGGACGACCTCACTGTAGTGTACAACTTCCTCATGAGAGGAAGTGGAGAGGCAGGCACTGATCTCTTCTCTGTGGTGCCCAGTGAGAGGAGGCAAGGGAATGGCCTCAAGTTGTGTCAGGGGAGGTTTAGGTTGGATATGGAGAAAAGGCTCTTCATCCAGCGGGTGACTGGACACTGGAACAGGCTGCCCAGGGAATTGGTCGCAGCACCAAGCCTGACAGAGTTCAAGAATGATTTGGACAATGTTCTCAGGCACATGGTGCGACTCTTGGGGCTGTCCTGTGCCAGCCCCAAGTTGGACTTTAGTGATCCTCATGGATCCCTTTAAACTCAGGATATTCTATGATTCTATCAAGTGAAATCAGTGAAAATAAATGTGATATTGGACCCCTATCCTCAAGATATTTTGATAAAACTGAACTACCTGGTAGGTTCTAAAGACATAAAGTGAATTATTAATGAAAAATCTTCATGATGCAACCGCTCTCAAGACTTTTTTTATTATCACTCATATACATCCCAGATAATGAACACTAGAGAGTAAGAATAAGCATTCTGTGCAGTACAATATTCTTCAAAACCTGACTCTTCTTAACTTGCATCACATGTTGTATTCCTACCATGTCCATACACATTCCATTGTATATGCAACCAGAAATGTTTGAGATCCATAATCTGGTTTCACGTCAATCTAATTCTGGATTTTAGAAAAGTGATCCCCCTTTGGTTTAAGAAACGCAAGTAATCAAGCCACAGAGAAACAACCAAATTGAGGATTTTGGACTACATCCACATCTCAGAAAAAAAAAAAGGCATCTACCAAAAATACATACCATATATTTGGGTTTTCTAAACCTAGAGAACTGGGAGTAAATTCAATTGTGTTTTGAATACCTCACACAAAAAAAAAAAAAATACATAAAAATACAGTACTATCTACGAATTTACACAGTTGTGTGAAGTGTGCATGCCAATTTTCAATTGAACACGTGTAACAAATGTCATGTTGAGGCCATGGGATTTATGCTTTGGGGAACATATACATTTCAGAAGCATTAAGTTAGGCTTTATATACTGGCAGATCTGCAAGGAAGTGCTCTGCATGGAATGCAAAATCAGAATTAATCAGGTAATGTCACTTCTTTCCTCTCCCCAGATGCAGCACCATAGTGCAAGGGATATGGACAGAGAGTGGGATATGGTCAGGATCAGGGAGGAAGTGTTTAGTTCTGTAACTTCCCCAGAGTGCTTTGCTGAGACTTTGCAGAGTGCAGGCCCAGCATCATTACTGCCTGATTCAAGCAGCAAGATAATTCTGTGTGCAAAAGCCCCAGTCATTTCTAGGACACAACCTACTGTAATATGCTCTTTAGTGGCCTTAATACAGTATGTTTAGCTTAGTGGAGTGACAAGAGAAAACCCCTATTCCCAATTCATGTTTATCATTTTAAGATGCTTGTTAGCATTATGCTGTAGCAACACAGAAATTTGGTTGGTGCCATATGGACACAGACAAAACACACAGTGCCTGCTCAGTCTGCCTCCATCTTTGACACAGGAGCTGAAATCATTAACTGCACGTGCATAATGATACAGGCCAGCTCCTCAGGGCTCCACTCAAGTGAAATGGAGCAATGCCGACTTACCCTGACTCAGGTTATTTCCCTCCTTACGTAACTCCTTGCATCAGGTTAAGCATAATGCAATCAAACATTGGAAAAACAGACAGAAAATGAGGATGGTAGAGAGCAAACACAGAAATGGACTGACATTTGTTTACCAGGAATTGCACAAATTACACCTTATTTTTTTTAAATGACACTAAAGCCCAGGCAATAAATACATACCATAGCATTTTAAATAATCCACAATATCTACATCATTACAAATACAGCCTTCAAAGTACATTCTAACAAGATGTTTTGCTAATGTTTGAAAACACTCAAGAGTTGTTCCTAGATGGAACAGACTAGTGCAAGGGAAAATTTACTATGTTTGGCTTTAAGTATTTTTTTAAAATCTAATTAAAAATTTCTGGATATCTCTTATCCCCCTGGGCCAGAAAATACCAGAGCTTCTCAATTTAAAAATGTGTTAAAAAGTTAATTCTGGACAGATTAACTGAGTAACATTAATAACTGAGTATGAAAAATTATCTACTGGCACTAAGTCTCAGCCAAGCTGGATGATATCCACAGATTTTGGGTGTGTGCTCTTACAAAAAACAGCAAAAAAATAAATAAACAGACAATTGCTGTAGCAGTTAAAAGTACTTAAGCTTTCACACAGAAACAGGGAATGCAAAATGATGGGTTTTAGTGTAGTTTTGAAAGTAAAAGCAGAGTCCTAACATGCTGTCACATCCAATCAAGGTGAAAACCAGTCTGCCTTCCTGATGAATCAATATAATGCTGCATAAAGACAATCTGAGAGGCAGAGGAAATTTAAAAAAATCAGTGTTTTAATGCTAGTGGGGAGTGTATGACTGGACATGGCATGTACCTTTATTTTTTACTATGACAGAAGCAAAAGAATCTCAGTCCTGTCAAATGGGGCTGAAGGTGCTCTTAATTTCTGAAAATGAGGCCACTTTTATTTAGGTACAAAAATATAAGTATCTCTCTAGGGATCCAAGTTAAAAATGTAACCTTTAAAAAATAAATATTGAGGCAGATACAAGTCAAAAGTATTGCATCTGGGCTAAGTAACCTTGAAATTATCCCCTATTTAAATATACGATTACCAGAGCTGCATGTGCACCTATGAAATAAACTGTTTGATTACAGCTCCTCTTCATCCCCAATAGCAAATAGCATTTTAGAGAAGAATAATAAAATATGACAGTGTCTCTGCCAGTGCTCCTGGGTAATACCCTTCAGCTCACACGCACATGTTCATGCTTGTACAGATGAATGCACAGCCAATAGAAGTGTGCACATCACATGCACACATTTGTGGAACATATAACTATTTCAGTGACCATTTCAGTGCTAGCAATACTTGATTGTCAACATTTCAGTACTAGGAAAAAACCAATATATATTTATTAAAAAAAAGAGCACCCTAAATCTCCATTTGAAAACATAGTTTCCTGCACAGAGAATATAACCAGAACAGATAAATGACTGTCAGCTTTTGTCAGACTCTACCTCGAGCAGTCAGATTCTACCACCAAATGAGAACTGAGAGCCAGGATAAGCCTTGCAAGTCAATGCCTGGCTGTGTGCCTGAATAGAGGGTTTCCCCAAATGCCATCTGAGTCATCCCACCAGCTGTTCCTAGATGTTCAGTTTGCCACTTGGCTGAAATTATACTCCTTTTCCTCACTGTCTGCTCTTACCAACTGAGATTTGGTCCCTGCACCAACTTACTCTGCCTGAGGTTTCTCCAGCTTGACCTGAATTTTCTTTAGGGCCATGCCCTGCAGTGCATACTCCTTTTGTGATTCCCTGTGTGATGCAGAAATTTGCCAGGATCTCCTCAGTGACAGGGTATCTCCACGTGTCCTTAATTCCTGACCACAGTTCTGGGGTCACACTTTTGAATCCTTCTCACTGGAACCAAGTACATACACCTTAACTGTATTTCTTGACTATCTGCTCTGTCACTGCTTTTTCCACCTATCTTATTACAGGGCTTCCCTGAGACAGAGTTTCAATCATCATTATTTTAATACAATTATATTTTTATATGGTTTGCTTGGTGGAGCGTGTGTCACTGAATCTACAAGTTATAAACAGCCTTCATCTATAACTTAATGTAGACATAGGTCACAGAAGATTTTCAGCTGAAACATCTTTTGTCCTTAATACAAATAATACTTTGAATTCACTTCTTGACTAATACAAACACTGTTTTGCACTGGTTTCTGGATGTTGATGTAGAAGGATGCGCCTCCAACAGTGCTGAAGAAACATATGGGGAAATTACAAACTTAAATATTGCTTTGTATGAAAGAATCTTTCCCTTCAGAGTCTACTGACAAGAATTTAAAAATTTTAAATTATAATTTACAAATGAAAACTTGATTTGATAATTTTAATTAAAGATTTGTATTTATTAATAACAGTTTGCTTCCTAGAAGAAATAACCCAGTTTTCAAATTCCTCTGAACAAACCACACACTGTGTTGACAGTATTATAAAGAAAATCTGGAGAAACACAAATGACTTTGCAATGAGTCCAAGAAAACATAGTATAAGAAAAGTGTTACCAAAGAACAGTACTGTACAAGTAGCAATCTACAGACTTGAGACCATAAATTACTGACATTACCTTTTCCTGATGTTTTGTATGAAACGGTTTGTTAAGAATTTTTCTTAAATGTAAACAAGCAGAAACATTACCATTCATAACTAATTCACTGAAAAGAATACTGCTTATCAGAGTGAGAGTCATGCCTCTTATTATCATGTTACTATTCAAAATGAACCTCTTTTGGACTTCAAGTGGGATCAGAATAAGTAACTTCTGAGTTTAAATGACTTGTTTAAATGTTAAACAATCATCTGTATCTCTGTCTGGATGGAAGAACACTCCCGTAGGATGCCAATCTCCAGAACTTGGTAGTAGTTGTCAAACCACTCATCCATCCCAACCCCCAGAAAAATTTTAGAGACGTCAGAAGTGCTATCTGAGAGCATTTCCTAAGTTCTCACATGGGCCAGGACTAATAGGTTTGTAGAACAGCCTCAACAGTTTTCCCTATGAGTTTTCTCTGTGTCTGCCATGGCATCCATACACACGGACATGTGGCCAAGAGTGTTGGTGAAATGCTGCCACATCCCAGGCATTATTTACTATTAATGTATACCTTACCAAAAAAAAAAAAAAAAAAAAAAAAAAAAAGCACAGCAAACACACAAACAACAAACAAACAAAAAGAAACAATGATATTTATATTTCCACTCTTCTGGGTAAGCCGTGGGCTAGATTTTGCTGGATAAACAGTGTGCACTGTTCTTCTTGCCAGCTGGATGCAGACACATGCACTCTGCAGGTAAAGGTAACAGGAGCATCCTGAAGACTAAGCCAATCTTTCTATTTCAGGGCAGATCAGAACTGCAGGGCAGGCAGATTTGGTAGGGTCATGCTGGTCAAGCAGACACCCCTATAAATAACTGCTGATTAAGCAGAGACTGCTACAAGCAGTCTGACAAACTACGGCAAAGAAACTATTGCACTAAAACAAGCTAAACTGAAGCAAAAATGAGGTTAGAGGTAGAAGAGGTGACTATCATTCAAAATGGTGAAGGAAGTGCACATTCTGAACTTTCAACGTTTCCTAAGCTTTCAAAGTAGAAGAAACAAAGCTCTTTGAAGGAAGTTCTACCATGTTCTAGTTGCAGTAAAATTAAGAGAGCATATTAATTCCTCATGGCTACAACTAAGCTTCTCAAAAGAGATATTTAACTCCAGCAATTTGGCTGAGTATGAAATTATTTTTTTAAAACTCATTGTGCACTATCATTCTTATCTTTACATCATCTTAAAATACCAAAGATATTTTTTCTTCCCCTACAGACAATCCATGCTTGGTCTATCTATTTATTCACCTGTACAAACCTACCCTCTCTTTTCCACTTTGTTTCTGCAGTTCATTGTGTTCTCTAATGGGTGTAGAATGCAGCTAATAAAATAATTTTCTTCAGCAACCTCTTTAACAATATGATTTATTTAACTGATACCTTTCTGGTATTTGACCACTTTTAAATAAAAATATTTTTAAAACCCAAGCAAACAAGGCTCTTCATTAACCTTTTTTTGAATTGTCAATGGTTTCTACACTGCCATTTATGACAATCTCTTCTTTCATATAGATTATTTCACTTGGTTTCCTTTCAGACTGCTCTCCTTATCTCAATTGTCTAACTCATCACACAGTCTCAAGCAGCTGAGACTGTGTGCCTTGAAAATCTTTTTGCAATTACCTTTTCCTAAAGCTCACATTTATGGGGGAATCTATGGCATTAATTGGTTCAATAAAATTTGAAAGACGGTGTCTTCTATATCTTCAAAGTCATCTGATGAATTTACAAACAGTTTGAAAATTCAGACTAGATTCTTGGAGTGAAAACTTATTTATTTCATCTACGGCTTCTAACTACTCAACTGATAGCACAAATAATTTGGTGAAGATCTTAGCATATCACCTTTATTAAATGTCACAAAAACACAAGTCTGTATGTGCAGACTTTGAAGTTTAGTTAAAACTCTAACTATCCTTTGAAGGTAAATATTGCCCACAGAGATTTTACCAGTCCCTGAACCCAGCAGGGAATGGTTGTTGGAGCAGTTGCCACTACACACTTAATTCCTCTGTGTTGGAATTTGTTGTTTTGTTTTTTTGCCAGTTGCCACTCATCTGAACAGCCTAACATCATCATTAGAGGTGGCAGAATTTTTGGAATGCCCTAATAGTATTCGCTGCATTCTTCAGGTTTCAAAGAAAAGTTTCATACTGAGAACTTTACAGCAGCTATGAAGCCTAACTTAGATTAGTATAAAAAAATAAATCAAAAATTTAGAGTATGCCACAAAATATTTTTAAAATACTGTAAGAACACAGTATTCCTATTAAATTACCTTGAGGTTTAATTTTTTAAATGCATATAGAAAATACAGTTCTCTAACAGGACAGAATTTGATATTTTTTAAATAGAGGAAAAGAGGCACAGTGACACTTGCCTCAGGTCACAGAAAACAGTAATTTATGATCTATTGTAGAAAGACCACACACCCTATCTTCCAACAATAGGACATTTTTCTTCTAAAAGAAGATAATATCCAGAATAGGTGGTGCTTAGAACCAAGGCAACAAAGTCATGCCATTCTGCAAGTTTTCACCAATATTGTATTTGCTCACAGCTTTCCTGGCTCCATCCAGCATTCACTGTCTTTCAGTTTCACAGGCACTAAAAATAACTAACATCTGAAGAACAACCTCCTTCCAAGAAAACAAACAACAATCCAAACATAAATTCAACACAAACGTTATTTCCTTCTGATGTTCTTGATGTGACTTCAAGCTCTTCATGAAAACAACGTATGGGTGGAGTACCACGGGGACTGGAAAGGCCAGCTATGACCTCAGCTACAACTCTCGTTAAAGCAGGAGAAGGGTCAGGGCCTTTTCCACAGTTAAGTGTTTACGATCTGTGAGGCTCTTAGGCTCTTTATGGTGTGTTACTTCCCAGTATTTTTGTTTGGTTGGGATTTTTTTAATGATATGCCTCTGCACGTTACAATATGAGAGATGCAGGGTGAATACAGAAATGTGATCATCCTGTTTATTTATCAGTTATAATTATTGCATAGTAATTATAGAAAACCATGGAAATCTGCAGTTAGAGATACTTAGCTTCTGCCTGTATCTCTGGTATTTGATATGCTTGCAAGCAAGTCTAGAGCATCTTTACTCCACAAATGTAAGAAAAGGTGGCTTTTCTTCCAAGCAGGGATGTTGTAAAAATAAATACATTAAAAATTTGGAGAAATTTAAATAACTTGATAACGGAGACCATACAACTGCAATAAACTGCTATGAATCTGGTATGAATATGTTTCTGTTTCTTGTCAGCAGAGCTCTACTTCCTAAAAAGGAATAAAAGGATGTTTTCAATTGGTTTTAATACTTTAATCATACCACAGCACTTTTACATTTGCTGTGTTCAGGCTTTTCCCATTAGATAATGACTCTTGTATTCCATTAAGGACTATTCTTTTAGGTTTGGAATGTAGTAAACATTCCTGGTTTAGATAACAATTTGATCAACTGGACTCAAAATACCTGTGTCTATTGCTTCACTATGTTTGTATTTGTGTTTATATGCAGAGATTTACACATGGTTTGTTAGACCAAATCTCCAACTTTGCACTGCTGAAGAGATTAAATCCAGACTGAAAATCTGAAAGTGACAACCCGGAGCCCGAGACTTTTTGAAATAAGTGTCCAAGGGCATAGTATTCACATTGACAAAAGTCATATCATATGCAAATTTCAATATTCGAGATGCTCTGAACCCTGATTAGCAGAGGGTAAACAAGCAAAGAGATCTTTTCCTGATTCTCATCCATAAAAACTCCTTCCACCAAACAGGGGAAAATGCAGCCCCTAAAACACTGAGCTCCAAAACACAAAGTCATACTTTGAAACTCTTTCTCCTTCAGTATGGTTTCACTGTATTCCAGTAAGTGTCATGTTCAGAGGTGCTGCCTTTGAAGAGAGAAGCCACAGTTATTTCTGTAAGTTTACTACGTTAGGCAATCTTGTCTTGCGAAGTGCAAATTGCTTATCTGAGGAGGTAAGAGGAAATTATTCCTCTGGACAACTTCCTTTTTTATGTCCTTATGTGTTCCCTTTTTCACAAACAAACACAGACACACAGAGTTTAATGTAAAATTAATCAACATGATAATATTTGCAAATGGAGAAGAGACTTTCTATGCCCTTTTCTACTCCACTTCGCACTTTGATGGGTCACATGAGACACACCATCAGTCAGGACTGGATTCTGAAATTATGCAGGTGATCAGGACAGTCTTCTGGCTTCACTATTATGAATTGTTTCAGTTTAGGTCACAGTCTTATCTGGTGTATCTTGTGCTAGGTTCTCCAAAAGTGTCTGTCTCAGTCTGCCTAGTTCTTCCTCAAGGGCAACACATCAGCTTTCAAGGACTGCATGTTTTCTTTAGAGCAAGAAAGAGACTTATGCTAGCCTAAAGACTGTATTTTCAATCTGTATTTGAGTTTCAGCTACAGAAAAGAGTTCAGATGTATACATTCTCTTAATTTGGATGGTAAAATGGGTGAAGAAAAGGGAAACTAGAGAAATTAGATTATTAGATTATACATTATATCACTACCCAACAACTTAATCTGATTTTGTCTTTATTGGTTATAGTCAGTCCTCACTGTGACTAGAGAGACCTAGTGAACTTAAAATGTTAGGCTTAGCATTCCTTTGCCATAATGACTTCTTAGCATCAGTTTATCTCACTCTTATTCTGAAGATTTTTTTTCCTTTGGTTTCGCTTCTTCCTGTATGTGGGAAAGGAGACGATTTTCCCTGCAAATGAAGCACAGTTTTAAAAGGGTAAATCTGCCAAAGCAGCTTATGTCCAGCATTGCTGGCAGTCAGCCACCAATTCTGTCCAGTCACAGGCAAAAAAAAAAAAAAAAATTCTGGAGAACAGATGATCAGCATCCTGTAGCACTGATCTGAGACAGAGTGAAAGAGGTCATGCAAAAGTAGCATATGGTTTAAGTGACAAGCTATTGAGTTGTATCTTTATTTCTCAGCAACTCAAATATTTCTATGTCAGATATAAATCTAGATGAGAATGCCTATAAATCTAGAGAATAATGCTTATAAATAAACCTTAACCAATAACCACCACACATTCTTAATTACATGCAAATCAGCTATTAACAAGCTTTTAATTCTTTCTGGTTTTGCAGCAAAAGTAGGAAAAATGTTGAAATACAGATAATACTAAAATAAATTGCTCTCATCTAAGACAATTATTAGTAAAAGATGTAATTAGATTGGAAGTTTTTTGAGTGTAAAGGAATTCAAGCAACAGGATTGTAGTAAAAGACTCCAGAGAAAACCATAAGGTAAAAGTTGACTAGTAAGAAACTACTCTAATTACATGTGCTCAGGGCTTTAAATTATTTGGAAACTGAAGAAATCACCTGCAAAATGAGATCCATTTATCAGGAAGAAAGAAGAAACCAAGGTAGTCCTTTATAACAGACTAATGAACAGCTCTTGCTGTTGCCAGGGCAAATGCAAGAGAATGCTGCAGGATCAAGGAAGCACAGCTCAGCATCCACCTGTCACCTTGTAATTAGCAAACGGCCAAATCCTGATAGGGAGCAAGCAAGTAATGGTATTACAGACATTTTGATTGTACTCTGAACTAAAATTACTAATTCAGATAAAAGGCATCTCTTTTTTTCATGCAAGGATTTTCAAACATGCTCTTAGATGTTAATTGAGACTGAGATCGCAAACAGTAACACAGCTGAAACTCTTGCCATGGTGATTTTTATGCTCAGACATGTAAAGCAGCTTCTCTCCCTTTTTGTTTCTCAAGGCAATGTTATTGCTCTTCTCAACATCCAATCTTCTTTCCTCAGTAATTTTTTTTTGACATTTCTACCTATCAGAAGCTTGTATGTGTTCCTTTCACTTTCATTTCTCTTTTACTTCTATGTGTATTCCTGTGTGTTAGCTTCTTCTTTTGTTTCCTTGAAAATAGATTATTCAAAGCTTTCTATCTAACTTTTAATTACAAATTTATCATTCTCATAGATGCAAGGAAAGCATTACAAGATTTGTGTGTGTGTGTAAAATGGGCTTTTTCTTTTTAAGGCTGTTTAATCTTCCACTCAGCTCTGATTCCTGTGCTTTACATTCTCCTTTGGCAACAAGAAGTAGCTAAGTGTTGAGAATTTTGATCAATGAACTCCAATCTTTTCCTTCCCTACAAAGAAAATTCAATGCACGTTTTCATGTAAGTCTGTTTATAAGGGTTTGGGTTGTTTTTTTTTTCTGTTTACTGTGACATTACTATAATTAAGATTGATACTTTTAAACTTAAATCATAAGCCTGGGAGAATAACCTTAGCCACTGTCACTAATATTATGTCAATTTATGATGTCACTGAACACAGATTCCAGGTTTGGCCTCATTAAAAATACCTTTCTGCTGGCAATTAGCATTTCAGTTGGAGAAAAGTCATTGTATTTTCATACCTGTTGTCTCAAATAGCTGCACATTTGCAGTAATGAGGTTTGGCATTTTAACTGTGGCAAGACTAATTTTTTTTTTCTTTAAGAAGTACTTCACCCTGTAAAATTTTCAAGTTTGGTTACTAACATATAATAGTGTAGAAAACATGGAGAAAACACACTGGTGAAATTTACAGTGTGACTTTTCAAACATGCTATTAAATGTGTAAGTCATAGCTGTTAAGCCAAATTTTTAGGTGCTTCCTATTCCTGATAACACAGTTCCCACTATTTCAGCCCTTCAACAGGAACAACCAGCTATCAATAATAAACAGAAATAACTACTTGTAACTACCATGGGTACATGTGGAGCTGATATCTTTCAGTAGATACATGTGCACCTGATTTGTAGAACCATGTTGGTACTTAACCAGCTCAGCAGTTTTAGGAACTGATTTATTTCTTCTTGACTGCAGCAAAGGCCATGTTGCATCCTACACTTACAGAGTAGCTGGTGAGAATGAGACCTTTCTCTGTCTCATTCTAACCCAGAGAGTGATACTATTTACCTCCCTCACAGGTCAAAATGTGCTACTTCACTACATATTTTTCATACCTCTTTCTAAAGCCAACCAAAAACTAAACTAAACCAACACCCCCAAAAAAACAACAAAAACCCCACCTTGAATAGTTAAGAATTAACACAGTGACATAGGATCGTTTATTCTCATTCATAAATGGATGCAATTTACTATTCAAAAGTGATGACTTCTTACTGATGAATACAAAGTGTAATTTTTTTTTGTGCAGACACAAGTGTCCCCAGGGAATACAGGATTTAACCGTGCCCAAGATCTCAAATACAAACACACAGAAACAGTAAGAATGAACTATTTGTCTCTTAGAAACCAGATGTAAACACAACAATTAACTGCACATGATTCCTTTCATTTATTCAAATCACTTCTGGCAGCTGATCACACCTCCAGCTCTCTTACCAACCACACAAATGAACAGGGAGGCTCACAATTATGAAAGAAGAAGAATTACGCAACAAGGCTTTGTACAAGCTCACCAAAGTGACCAAACAAAAGGCCATTCTGGAAAGTAAGACCAAGAAAGCAGATTATACAACTAAACTCCTTTCCATGATACATTGCAATGTAGAAGAAGCAGATTTTCTGCTCCTGAGAGAGTCAGTCAGCCAGAAAAAAAAAAAAATCAAAATCAGCTCCTGTCTCTTGGGGAAGCAGAAAGCAAAATCTTCACAGCAAGATTTAAAGCTTTTTATTCAAGAAGGATTTCATTTGAATGAAAAAGCAGCAATCAATACAAAACTTTCAATATGGCTATAGGATGAACATGTATTTTAGAAACATCAACAAGGTGTTCACATGGCTTGACTTTTATTTAATGGACACAACACTAAAGAAGAAAATTAATAGTTCGAGGATAGCCCACTGACTTTAGCTCACAACTGCTGGTAAATGAAAATTTATATTTAGAAATACTAACTATGTTTAGGGTACTAAATACATTTGCAAATAATAAATTTATAATTTCTTAATGCTAATTAGAATCTCAGTACAACCTCACTGAAGACTTTTAATCTACTTAATTTTTTGGTTCATGGACTGGATTATAAAGTACTCAGGTCTTTGAAGCTGAAGTAAGGCATCTACAGAGGTATTACTAAAATGCACATCGTGCCTTTTTATAGCAATATCTATCTGCAGGTGCCCAAATGCCTTTTCAAATTTTATTCTTCCTGCAATGCACAACTTCAGTAATGCGAAGCAGCCAGAAATCCAGGTTAATTAGACTTATGTCCTGTCTAATGAGTCTCAAACCAGAGTGTTTTATTACTGCAATTCACATTTGCTACCAAACCTTTATGCCAGAGACCACCGATAACACAGTGGCCTTTTTTTCACTGACTTGTGATCATTGGAAAGTCCCACCTCTTTCTCTCCTGTCCTCAAACTTGAGTTTTGGCTGATTTAAGATTCACTTCACTGCCATAGTCTGAGGTTCTGTGACAACACACTCCAATGGGGGAAAAATGCCAGCTGCATTTTTGAGTAAAGGGTCCACTGTCAAAGCTTCTCTGCTCATTGGGATGGGAGCTCAAGCTTTCTGACTTCCATTAAAAGGTACTTCTTGTCCTCACTGTAACAAGGCACATCAGGTTCACCTGTGAGTGAATGGAATAGGGATGTCCAGGCTGCAAAAGAAGCACTCAGGTCCCAGCAGAGAATGACTGGGCTGGAAAGACTGGCTTGTTTTAACTGGTGATGGTGGCTCTTGAGTCTCTCCTGATATACCACAAGATTTTTCTGGATTACCCAGTGGATCTAAAAAGGTGGTTTGGTGGTGGTTTTTTTTTTTTTTTTGGTTTTGGTTGTTTTTTTTTTTTGTTTTGTTTTGGTTTGGTTTTTTTGGGTTTTTTTTTTTTTTTGCAAGAGTCAAGTAAAAGAGAAAATTTATCTGTATTATTTGTCTTGTATAAACCAGTATCAGTTTGAAGCCTCAGAACTGGGAATGGCTGCTCCATGTGGACTTAGAAAAGCCTAGGGATGTCTTGGCAAATGAGACAATAAAATAGAAACCCTAGCCAAAACAAACAGAAAAAAGAGATATGTCTTTACACAGGCTCAACTGCACTAATAATTTACTTTCATTTCCTTGAGAGAATGAAAGCACAGTCCAAAAGTGAATTTACTACAAATTACCATAATTTCTTATAAACAGACAGGTCTTAATGAGAAATTACCATAATTTCTTACAAACAGACAAGCTCTATTCCTAAGTAGGATTGATTTCTTTTTCTCTTTTTTAATATATTAGTCACTGTAAGCAAATAAATAATTTGCTTTGCTACACTGGTTTGGCTGCAAATCATTTTGAATACTGTGATCTTGTACATAGAGTTGGTTTTTACCCCCCTCCAAGACCAGAAAGCTAACAGTAATACTCTTCACATACAATCACTGTTGTAGTTCACTCTGTTCACCTTACGGAAAGAAGATTTTTTTTTTTTCCTCTGTTTTAATGAGCTTAAGATAAAGTCTTTACAGAACATCTGCTGCACTGACAAGGTCTGCAGCTTTCTCACAATAGCACCTTAAGACTTACAGCAAGTCCACAGTGTCCAGTGAGGAAGCTGTGCCCACCCAGGCACACCAATGGTGACTCCCAAGAAAGCCGGTGGAGGCAGGATGGGCGATGCAGTTATGACAAGATCCATGAGCTGGCCTCTAACAGGGAGGTGCAGAAATCATGGGAACATTCCACTACACTTGTATTGGCCTTTGGCATCCCAGTAAAGGGATGATGAATCTTCCTGGAATTATACTGGCATAGCTGAAGAAGCTCAGCGACTTGGATAAACTAAATTACTGCTCTCGTTCTGCAACAATGGCCATGTGGGTACAAGGTGTTATTAAATGTTCTAGATGTATCTCTTATCTGGGTGAATATAAGAATCTTTAGCTTGGAGATTTACAGGTTTTGGAGGGTTGTGCCACAAGCCTAACAGTGTTACTAAGAGATTACATACATTCTCCATAGTCACTTAAACCAATGTACATCAGTGAGGGCATAATCTTCTTAGAAGTATAAAAGACTGTGTAAAAAATACTGAAAAGTAATTACATAAAATCTAGTGAAATCACAGTGAAAGAATCTTGATAAATGACATCTCCTAATATGTTAATGTTTATGTTCCACATAATGAAGCTCCAAAAGATATTTCACAGCGATCTCTGTTAAGAACAATGACTCCTCAGCAGGGGAAGCCTTAAAGGCAGATAAATCAGTGAGAGGTAAGAGCAGGTTAAGGTATGAGCACTTGATCCCCAGGCCATGCTGTGCAAGGGCTGAGCTGGAGTCCAAGAACTGTCCCCTCTGTGTAGTAACTCATCATTACTCCTCACATGCATACCTGGAGGCCACTTATCCTGAAATATCAAGCTGCTTTTCTGCTAGTTTCCTAACAAATATGATATTGAACTAAAATCATCACTGAGAACTTGAAATAATCAGGATCTCTTGCAAAGTACAGGATGAAGGGAAGTTTTTAGTGTTAGTCCCAGTTTCTTTACACCCCTTCTTCAAAGAACATTGTACATGGAACGGCCCCAGTTTAAAGTCTATTAACAAATAAGAATAATAAAAATTACACCTCAATATACTAGCAATCAGAATTTGAATTTTAAAAATAGCTGTGCAATTAAGCAGTCAGTTATAACTTCCTGTAAAACGTAATAATATCTTTCAAACATCTCTTTTTAGTTTACCATGGAGACATAAATTCCAAGGAGCCAGAGAAGGGGGTTTTGGTAGGTTTTCCTTTCTTTCTTTCTAGACTATTGGATTCTTACTAAGTCGTTGACACTTCCCTCATAAAGCTTTCTCATCTTGGATGAAAGACAGAACAAGTAGCCCATTTTCTTGCACCCAGTAATAGACTATTCACTTGGATACACACAACTCCCAACTAAAAAACCTCAGTGTGAGTCTAAAATTAGAACTCAGTGATATGAGTCACAAGGAGAAGCTTTGTGACAGAAACGAGGATATTTTTAAGCAAACGAAGTCTAAAGTGCAAAACAAAAATGGCATTCTATAATAAAGTCTGTGGAATAAATTGCTAATAATTGTTAGGTGTTATTTTTCATCTATGTGTTTTTTTCTACCTGCAAGTATATTCTCTAAAGTATATTATCATCCTGATAAATACAGATGGTGAAGCCTCTGATTTCTACAAATAGGTAAAACATGATGACAGCAAAATGGTAAAAAAAAAGACAACTTTCTCATTGAAATATTTTGCCTTAATGTTACAGAAGTCTCTACATCCATATAGAAGCAAGATCAGCAGTAGATCTACAGAACTATTTTAATCCCTATTAATTAGTAACAAGGGACAAGAGGCATGTCCTTCTGCATTTTTCAGTTCTAGTATTAAAAAACAACAGATGTGGCATTTCAAAAGGGAGGGTTATTTATGGTGATGACAATAAGCTATGTTCAAATTTAGTAACACACCAAAATATATTGCAGGAAGGTGTTACAGCACAGATCTAAGAAGATAAAGTTTAATTTTTCAAGCCTGCAGTGTATTTAATAGAAATAGGAAATCACAAAACAGAAAATCGATAAATTGTCTGACCTGAATAAAAAAAACCCACGTTATCAATATATTTTGAAGATATTCTGCTTCCTCATATCCCCAACTCAAAGCTATTACTAAAATAACTGTCTAGCAGCCTGTCAGAATAGAGGGGGCACACTCTCAAAAATAAACACTGCAATATTTTCCTTCTCAAAATCTTTATCTTCACTAAACCATTAAAATTGACAGATAATTGTCCCTATTTAGACTTCTTGAAATATCTCTCTTTTCACACCAGTTACAAATATGGCAGATGTTATTTTGCGGCAAAATCTCAACTGAAAACAGTTTTTGAGCCTCAGATAACACTTTATCAAAACCAGAATTAAACAGCTGCAGTGTGGATGCCAACATACAAACTTGTCAAATCATAGTGAGCAGCACAGAGCTGCTGAAGACAGGTTCATGTAAAACACAACTTGCCTGACATGTTTTGGTTATCCACTATATTTAAGACACAGCATTTTTAACCACCATCTATAAAACTGTCCAAGGACAATTTGCATTTTGCCTCCTACATTTTGTGTAACGAATCCTGTCAGTGTTTTAATAGCAGCATTGAAGAAGAATTTCAATTTTTGAACTGTTTCTTCACATCTAAATGAAAGCAATCTCAGTGTGAGACACTACTGTGTCAGCCATTTTCTGCCCTAAATATATACGTTATCCCAAATGAAAATTGGAAAAATATGTAGAATTTTTTCTTAAAGAGCAATTCAAATGCAAATACACACATATATATATACACACACACACACATATATATATAAATGCCATTTATATCACCTGTGTGATTTTTAGTGCTTTGTGTCCTGGCTTACCAACCAAGTGGAAAAAGGAGCACAGATTAGTTTACCAACCTGCGGAAACTGTACTGTGATCATTAAAAGTGAAAGCAAGGAAAAACAAGTAAGTAGGAATACGTTGATTTACATTGTTAGCTTTGTGGTCAAAAACAGTAGAAAAAGTGTAAGCAATGAGACTGCAATATTAACTTTAAAAATTTTTCTAGAAATGTATTTTAAATCACTAACTTGGAATCTGTTAACGATGAAAAACCACCTGAAAATAAAAACATAGGACTATTCCTCACTAAAATACATCCTGCATTCCACATACTGCCCCTGAACTGTGTTCTCATAGAAGAGAACACAAAGTGAAAGCTAATTGCAGTTAAAAAAAATAAAAAATAAAAAACAGCGTATGTTTCTTTCCACTGAGATACTTATTGCACCATATGTCAAAACAGCCTAACTATATGACAAAACATTCTAATATAACATGATACCTAAATTCAGTTCATAATTTAGTAATCTGTACTATTTGTGAAATGTTTTGACCATATCCTTTCCCCCATGTTTTTGCAATACCTACAGGGAGTTCAGAACTTCTCCTTGCCAGCAATACATCAGATTATTACCATCACATACTTGGGCCAGAAAAAAACTGAAGTGGATTTTCACCGGACTTGTTTGCATATGCATAAACCAAAATTAAATACTTCTAAAAATTGTGATTTTACAGCATGCCTTAGTAACTTTCCTTATCAAATGTTAACTAGTATTTAACTTGAATATCCCCAGATTATCCTTTCACATGTTTTTGTTGCAGTAAATGATCTCTCTCATCTTTGTTTTCCCCTTTAATGATCATCTTTTCAGCTTTGATGGCAGTTTTTTGCAGTCATCTTAACCTTAACACATAAACCTTATATTTCCGCATTTTGTTCTGAAATAGAATTAATTTAAATTTTCTCACACTGAAAAAATAATAAAAAAGAGATTGAAATCCTGCTTGACTTCCTCTTGTCAAGTAAAATGTGGGCTGTAAAGTTATACAGATTCCCAATTCATCATTTAGATTTACTTGACCTTCAGATCACAGAATCTATACCAGTCAATAGAGTCAAAAGTTTTATTTTCCCTTAACACACAGCCAGTGCTTAATGAATTGCCTTAGATACAAGACTTTCTCACCTGATAGACTAATAATTTACACCAGCATCCTCTGTAATTCAAGGCAAATCCAAGAAAGATGCAGGAAACATTTTAGATAGTGAAAAACAGCAGGAAAAGGCATCAGCACAACTACATGGAACCAGTATACACAAGCAACTAGATAGAAGAAAACCTTGACCAGAGCAGTGTTTGTAATATGGAGATAAAACTCAATAGTGCAAAGATGTGCAGCATGCCCTTCCTGATGAAGCACACCTTTTCAGTTTTGCTGACATTTACGATTGTGATCTTGCACTTCGGTTTTGCCAACAATAAAACGGTAAATGGCACTGAAAGGGGGACATTGCCTTTTTCCCAGGAGCTCACTTGGCCTCTACAAACCAATTCTCAGCTGATTGAGGTCTAAGGTAAGAAGAGGAAGAGTATTGGTGAAAACAATGTTTGGAACCTGCATGCAGTGAAGCTAGGTATTTTCAGCAGCAGGTATCTGTTAAATGGCCTTAGCTTAATGTTAAACCGAGGCTCTTGGCACTGTTGACTTAGAGAGAAAAACAAAGGAAAACAACAACGAAGGTACACATTAACAACTTGCCTGTCAGCTGAACAGAAAAAAAATGTACTGTTTAGTTACTGGCTGCTGGTATGGAAAAGAAATGCTAGGCTGTAAAAGGAAGGAAAAGAATGATTATGTGGGAGAGGACGAGGGGAAGGAAGGACAGTCCAGGAGAAAAACCAACCCACAACATTCAGTGAATAATGCTAATGTAAGGAAGGCATAAAACTACACATGATACTCAGTTGTAGGTAATTTTACATAAAACAAGCACTGAACTTGAAGCTAATTTGACCTGCCTGTATTGAAGCTTTACTGGAGTGTATGAGCATTGTTAGAATGATGTCTCCTTTCCAGAACAGTGGGTCTTCAAGCATGGCCATGCTGCTTGCTTTCCCAACCTTATGAAGTGTCTCTACAGTGAGTTTAAAAAAGCCAAAAATACCCACAATCTAGTGCCTTTAAGAGACTAGTAAAAACAGTGGTGCAATCCAGTACAAATGGAAGACTGGAAAGAATTTTTCATGCTTCCATATCATTTGTAGAGGCTTTTTTAAGACAACAAAGTTATTGCCTTGTTGTTTAAATTGTTGTACTTTGTACACTCTAGAATGGGTTTTACTGCATGGGGTTAAAAAGGATAACAGTCTCAAAATACCAGCTATACCACAGCAAACTAATTTGGGTGGCACAAATGTTTATATTGTAGTGCACACTGAATTTTTGGTGATCCACTGCAGAAAAGGAAGAAAGCATCCTGTTTGATTAAATGGACCACCCAATAATGAACACAATGACACGCACAAAAGTCTTCATGCAGCACAGACTACTAAATTAGAAACTGAAAGGGAAAAATCATGGAGGGGCAGAAAGGTGGGAATTAGAAAAGCCTGCACTAATAGTATGCTGCAGGGACTGTTAAACATCACCTTACAAGCCAGTAAGAGCGAGTCAGTACACAGGAAAAACAAGGTCCCAAGGAATAGGACAGGACAAACGGGGCATTTCTTTTTTTCCCCTTTTGTTTTCGTCAGAACAGCATAAGCAGGACTGCAATTTGCCTGTATTGCATTTCATGATGTCAAATTCATAAGAGGTTTACTAGCTTGCCTTCTAGCACTCCTTCTTTTGGTATTTGTAGCTATCAAAACTGCTTTAAGACCCTTTAGTACACAGTCACGATGCCAATGAAACTTGCACTTCCCATGGGCTAAGGAGCAGTGCTTTTGTGCCAACTGGCTTTAATTCCCAGTATAATCCAAAAGACAGTCTCAGGAATGTAACTCATATTGATGGGTGTACATAAGCTCTGCTCAGGTTTTATGAGTGCTTTTAGAATATGAACAACTAGGAAGCATAAGGTACTGTACAAAACCTAAAACTAGCAAGGAATAAATAGTGCAAAGGCAATTATGTGGAAGGATGTCAACAGTGCATTCTGTAGTAGCATGAGATTGGGGTCCACATGCTTAAATTCAGCAATGAAAAAATTAGGTGTTGTCTCTGTACTCTCTTGTCTCTGCAGCAATGAGGAGAGAGAGGCACTTTCAGAACATTAATTACACCCTTCTGAAACATCTGCCTTAGGCTGCATTAGCTCCTGTGGCAGTCACGACACCCTTTCAGTCCCCTGAGCCAGGCAGGACAGACCTGGCAGCCCATGAGCTGGCAGCCCAAGCAGGGCAAGGCCACTTCGAACAAGCTTTGAGGGAAGGATAAGCAGCAAGCAGAAAGAAACCAGTGGGCATATCCTACATGCAGTGCAGCTAAGCACATGTGTCTAGCAAAGGAGTGAGATGGAGGATATGATTTCTGAAGATTTAAAGTGGTAAGGCCGCTTTTTTCAGCAGCCTTTGCCTATAATATATATTGTAAAATGCCCAGAATTAAAATATAAAAGGAAAGATTTTGTTTTTTTGCTGAAAAGGCATACCCTTACTAATTAAAATTCAAGTGACAAGGGATCATACTCCTGGAGAGGCATGTCCCTCTCCCTTGAGTTCAGACTGAGCCATAATGAATAGCACTATGCCTCAATTTTTACTAGGATCACAGGGATGATTAAGTTAGAGATGGTAAATCTTGCTCTCAGTGCTCACTGCTCTCCTGTGCCCTTCCTGGCCTAGACTAAAGGAGTAGATCCTCCATTCTTCTGAGCACAGAGAGCTATACTGCAACACGCTTTTGCCTGGGCCCCATGGGATCAGACAGGTTCTATGTACACTTGCACACAAACCCACAACCCAGCACACTGCACATCTTTATGTCCCAGGTGGATTTCTGAGCCAGTGATACACAATGTCATTCAAAAACTGCCTAAGTACAGAGTGTGTTGCAAGTGTCATAATTACCAAAGGGAAGTGACCAGAAATATTCATATTAAAAAATCCAAACAAACAAAAAAAACAACCAACACAGAATCAACTTTGCTGCTCTCTGACAGATTTCAGGAGAGCGTACATAGTTGCATTCATTAAAAGTATGTACAGCAGATATTTCAAAACTGGGGTTGAGAATCTCAGTGAAGAGTGGCATTTTTCTGGTATGTCCTACGCTCTCCCACCACAAACACTCACTGGAAACCCATGAGGCAAATATGAGAACAATGTGGAGGAGGGAGCACAGCTTGCTTTACCTCTCAATGCTGACTAATTTCCATCACTGACATCTTGCAGCACTGTCTAAACAGTATCCTACAAGAAGATACTGTGAAGAAGCTCCTGCCTCAGCTTACAGCCAGGTACAAAAACAGGTGTTGTAAAGCACAACTGCTGCTCAGCACTGAGCATCCCCCAAACCATTGCCATTCCTGTTACACCTTAAATGCTGTCAATTCCACTCTCACCTTGAGCTGTGCACCCAGCTCTGCATTGATTCTGGGCTGCCATGCAAACATGCCAAGAAATATCTCTGTGCTCCTATGCCCATCTACTCCTATTTCAGCTGAGTATAATTTCTGAAAGGCAGTGCAACCTTAATACCCAAGGGCTTAGGTAGTCGCAGTGCAGACTGCCTGCTCATCCATAATGCAGAACTACAGACTAAAAAAAGATTTAGGCTCCAAGCACTCTAACTTTGGCACAGGTGATTTATTGAAATAGTGCATCTGCAGCAAAACTCATATCCCATCAATACCAAACTGAGCTGATTTAATCTGTGAAACAAAGAATCCAGTTACAGGTATGACTTCAAATTAATGTGCAATGCCAGATTTCCATTTAGTTCATACATATTCTTTTAAAATGTCTTCACTTCAAAATTTATGTAATTATTTTTGCTTAATTTTTAAAAATAAAATAATATAAAAACATTACAGTAGACTGAACTATGCATCAGATTTCAGCAGAGCCAAATATATAAAAATGAAGAAAAAGTGTCAAAAAACCCCCAAATGCAAATAAACATAACTGCCATTTTGTCAGCAACAGCTTTACAGATGTTTAGAAAGTTACCACGTAACAGTCTGCTAATTAATGATCCCCACATTTTGTAAATACCTCCTGTAGCATCCTCCTTATACACTGCTTCAGAGTACCAGCCTGGATGATCCTCTCTGAACACAGCTCAGCTCTATGATGCTTTCCTTTGCAATATGTCTCCATAACCTTTGAGTACCTCTGCCATTTCTCTCATGCATTTCTTCATATTCCTTAGAAGGTCTCACATTTTCAAAATTATTTCATACCTTGCTTCAAGACCCTCAATGTTTCTTTTTCTGGAATACCTACTACGAACATAAGCTCATGCAAATATATAATATCCTGTGATACACACTCACAGTGTCCTAAGACCCTTGCCTGTTCTGTGGGCAAGGCTGCCTAACCGTGCCCTTGCACAGTTTCGTTCAAATCTACCTGAAGTGCTTTAGTCTAATGCTTAAACCATAAATCCTCTGAGCATGAAATATTTGCTCACCCTGTGTTTGTGGGCACTTTGAACAGCCATTGTCCAAGACTGCAGCGTAAGACTTGGCAGACATAAAAATATCACAGGAACATATAGTAAACGTACAAAAGGCTGAGGAAAATCAAACAGAACCCTTTCAGAATTGATGAAGTGCTACAGGACAGACTCTTCCATTTATCTACTGAGGCCACATGGATATCATTCACACTAGTTGCAGCTGGTGGCTGGGAAGATAAGTTCAGATATCCCGAACAGAAAAACAATAAATGGAAGGAAAAGCCACGAGCAGATTAAGCTTCCAGATATAGAGGGTGCAGAGGGGGCATCAAAGATTTTGTACATATAAGCTTTTTTTGAAGTCAGTGGAAACTGGTCTGTAGAGGAAAGTAGAAGGCCAGGGATTTATGATCAAGTTTAAAAGTTAATGGGAGTGAAATCTACAGCAGCACTGACAGTTAGTTTCGAGTCAAAATCATCACTTGAACAAAAAACATTTCAAATGTAAGCTTTTAGCAGAAGCAGTTAGGTGTATAACTTCTAAAAAAAGATAAATTTATTTATTGATGTTGTACTGTAGGAACATAAAACCATAATGAATACCCAATGAATATTGCAAAGACATCCTGTTACCCAAAAGGTCATCAACTTGAGGACTAATAATAAGCTCACTGAACTATGAATTCTTTATTGCTTAACATTATAATAAAGCACTGTTCTCATTGCTAAAATAATAAATATTAGTTTATCAGTATAAAAGATCTACCAGATGAGAAAAGGATGGATATAATTTCTATTCTCTTTTCTATGAGAAAACCAATGCACATATCAGATAACATGGGAGAAACTGAACCAAAGTCTCATAATCTTCAGTGTACCCTCCCATGGAGCCATGTTCATGTCAACTGCCTTTGGACATCACTGTTAATGCTATGCCAAAGAACTCATATAACCACAGCCCTCTAGATATACTAGAAGTACTTTCCAGTAGATAAGTTTAAAAAAGTTACTAAACTTCAGAAACTCTGCTTTGACTGTTCAGTATAGTAGAAAATAGGAACCTTCATTCATTAGGGCATGGCAGAGAGCACCAGCCCAAATCAGTCTCTTACCTTGAAGCCGTTGCATGACATTGGCAATGTCTCTAGATCTTGCCACCAGTCGGGATGAAGCCATGATCTCTTTGCAGCAAGTCCACTTCCCCTAACAGAATTCTCCCTCCAAGCCGTGGATTTCAGTGAGACGAGGGATTTGAATGGCTTCCTTTTAGCGTTCAGCCCTCAGCTGTGGCACAGCATCCCTGGGGCAGTCAGACACCTCCAGCCCAACGCTGGCCCCCATGGGGCTGGGGCAAAGCAGTGGCAACCTCAGCACCTGGGAAAGGAAGTACCAAAGCTTAGAGGAAACTTTTACCAGGTCTAAAAAACTGAGAAATCTGACTCTTAATAGCAATCTTAACAGGTAAAGGGTTTATGTTTTGCCCATAGAGTACACCACAGCCAGGGACATAATTAATACTGAAAGCTTGCTTGGCAATCATCAAGTTAGAATGAAGCTGCAAAAACATATCATTAAACACAACTGGCAATGCACCAGACATCAATGCCTTCCTGAGGATGCCTGTCGATGTTGTTTTAGAAATAATAATGTTACACTTACTAGAAGTAATACTGTAATACTTTTTAACATAGAGACTATTAAGCGTAAAAGAAAAACAAAACCACTTGTAAAAATCCAAAAACTGTACAACTCTCATTCTATTCCACCATGGTAGGAAGGAGTATGTAACAGAAACTCATTCGTCAGGGTAACTCCTAACTCCACTGGACAATGTGATCTACTCTGAAATATTGAGATTAATATATTTCATTATTGAATAAAGTTGTATTTATATTCTTTTTTAGTGTATAATGATGCTGTATTTTGTGTCATTCAACATGAAAAGCTGTGAACTAGAACTGCTACATGAACATAACACTTTTGCATCTATAATAAAATCCATGTGACTACAAGTTTGGTCTAAAAATAATCTAATTAGATTCTTCAGATAATGCTATCAATAACATCTTCTGAGTAACAAGTACATGTTCTGTATGTATACAGTGATTTCCCCGATTAAAAAAAAAACTGAGCGTATAGACACCAAGAATAATTGGATTCACACCATATACACTGGGTGTACCCTAAATTTGAGATGATATGCAGCCTAGCAATATCACAAGTGCAAGTGAGTTTATTGGCGTTGTGCACGTTCCTCTTTTCCTGGCCCCAAGGTCTGTCAGAGAACAGAGCTCTCCCTTACCAGGCAGACAAGCCTTTAGGCAGCACAGCTTCAGGCACAATGAACCGTCCCAAAGGAGCTGTGTCAACAAGTAAGGGTGGCCAGAGGAAATTATATTTCAACATTTCCTTTTCTAACCCTTCAAACCTTGCCTGACCCAAGGCACATCCCGCTTTCCCTCTTACTAATGTTTTCATTGTACGTTTACCTTGTATTTTGGATACCTAAATGCTGTTTGGGTCACCAGCCCCAAACTGGCTTACATCAGTGGAGCTGAGGGAACCAGACTTTTGATAGGCCACAGTGCAGAACAGATTGCAAAGTCCACCCGCATCTTTGGGCTGTGCAACTGCATGACATGGCCACCGTGGTACTTACACCTACTCCAGACACATTGCTGCTATTTTCACATATGTCTACACTTTACATGACACCTGGATGCTTATATCCCCACTCTCTTTCCACATGAGTCTGCTCTTTCCTTCAAGGGATTCCTCCCATCTCTACCCCTCCCCACCTTCCAGGCTTTGCCCCACACGCTTCTTGGGGTGCACAGAGACTCTGCATATCAGTCACCATTTCCCAAGAATGGGAAGACACCCTGGCAGGAACTTCATGCTTGTGTCAATCAGGCATGAGAAGGTGTCCCCATCACACCTCTCAGCCACAACACTGGCTGGGGCTGATGAACCCCCAGTGTTGCTGAATCCCCACAGAGAGAATCAGCAACAGTGCACCAAACAGCACCTGACTGGGTGGATGGGGAGCAGGAGGAGGTTTTCTGCTGCTCGTGCTCACATATGACAGCTTGGTGAACTTTGCCTCCTCTGCAGTATTTAAATGAAACATCAGCTTGCCAAACTTCTCCAAACAAGAAATATTTGTAAAAGAGTGGGTTAAATTTAGCCTTGTTTCTGCAGCAGTGGCATTGCTAATGTTTCGAGCAGTACTGTAAGCTGGGTAGAGCCACTTTTAGTAGCAAGCTGCTAGACTAATTTGTGAGCAGGGATAAGGCATATTAAAAATGCTTCATCTGATTGGGTTTTTGGCTAACAGCAGTAGCAATATCAGAACACCAGGTCACTTACACTGTGACAGAGCTGGCGTAAATCAGCCGTACACGAGCGGACTTAGAGGAGCTGTGGAACATGCTGATCCAAGTCCAAGTTAAAAGAGTCTGGGAAAGTGTTATGAAGATGTATGTTCAATATGCTCATACAGCAGGCTGAGTCACTGTACAGCGATAAAAGGCAGACTTGCAATTAATAATTTATTTAGCTGATATTAAATTATATGCTGCATAAAAAGAATGTGCATTTCTCAATATGGCTCCTCATTCAAAAGCTCCTTTGCAAGCAGTAGGAATTAACTCATTTAAAGATGACACTAAGTTAGTACAGGTAGGAAAGAAAAATTCTCATGTGCCCAGTCACCTCCAGAGGCAGAAAACCACAGCTCAGAGCACAGCAAAAACATCAGCAGAATAGATAAAACAAAGTTTTATGCACCCTTCTCACCTGTCTTCAGCCAACACCTGAAGTTCCACAGAACAAAAAGTCCTATGCAGACAGTCAGGCATTCAACATAATGCAGAACAGAAGATTTTCATGACTTCTACAAATACTTAAAAGCATCAAAAAACCATTTTTTTTTTCCCACTGAAAGATTACATTTTTCAGATTTGTAAGCAATAAAGTCATTATTATTTACAGAGCTGCCATACAAAATGATTTTTAATAAAAGGAATAACTTTTTAATTTCAGGATAAGACACAAAGATGCGTCTTCAGATAGATGTTTTCAAAGTACACAGGTTTTCTAAAAAGTGCATGGCTTAAATCTTTTAAGTCTTAGCCTGAAATAAACCTGAAGCTAAACCTGAATATGAGCTATTCCCTGTTTTAGCATTCAACAAGTGATTATTCCATATAAAAATTATTCTCTCTTTTTGTGGTTTTTTTTGGTTTGAATATACATGAAAAAAGTGAAATAGAATGGGTTTGCATATAAATTAGGTAAATCTTTTATTACATTTGCCACTTATCTGGATTTAATGGATAAAGTTACACAAACATCATTTTCTTGTATTAATATCCAGTTCAGTTGAAAAGAAGAAATGTGAACATCTCTCATATAAGAGCCATTATGGCTTTATTAAACTTCAGTTTACAATTATCTGGATTATTTTGTTTCTCTTCAAATGCCAGGGAAGTGAGATGTCTGTCCTATGGAAGAGATAAGAAAAACACTTCATTTTTGTGGGTTAACTTTTCTGGGTCCCCCACCTAATGCTCTTTTTCTCATTGTGCTCAGGTGCACTTTGAATCAAAAAAGATATTTTCCTTTTATTGGTAACACTAGAATGCCATTGGCAAGACCAGGTTGGAATTTATATTTTCTTTCTTAAAGTTTACATATTAAAGGAAAACAGACCTGCTTGTCAGCAGTGTGGTTCCAGAAAAACAAAGACACATCTGCTAGGTGCAGGCAACATATACAATGTGCAAGAAGGGCTGAAGATAAACCTGACCAAAAAGAGGTAAACAATTCTCAGACCGTACATCATGTTGCCACAAATTGCAGATTCCAGATGACCCCACCAGTGGTTCTTCCAACCTTAACCACTCTGTGATTCCCAGTACACTGGGTTGATGCCATATATAGCAGCAAGGAGAAGAAGCTACTGATGTGAAAGCATGTTTTTACCTGAAAATATAGGTTTAGAGTTTATACTATAAACACCCATTATAGCACCAGAATAGATAAAAAGAAATCTAGATAAACAAGGAAAAATAAATAATAAACAAAGATTTGGAGAAGAGCAAGATATAGACAGGGACAGGCAGTGAAAGGCCTGTTTCTAATCTAGGATATTACAAAAAGAGGTATTTGAGAGAACAATAAACAGAGTAATAAATTCAAGGATGTACTGCAGCTAGAAGACATTTAAAAATCAAATTTTACACAGGTATAAGAAATACAGTGGAATAACTAAAATAAGTATAGCACATGAATGAACCTCCAGAACAGGAATAGGGTCAAGTGCTGGGATGCCATTATATATTAACAAAGAGGCAGACTTCCCTGGTAAGCAAGAGTTGCATAGAACTGATCAAGGGGAAAAAAATCCAGGAAAACAATTTCTAAGCATAGTTTACTTGAAGTGCTGGAAGTACTCCTTGATCCACAGACTCCATTACTGAAATGTAAGAGGTCTTGGAAATACTGCCAGGTTGATAGACAGTGCTGGAACAGATGCAATTCTATGAGACAGCAGTGACCCTCCTGCCAATCAGGAATAAATGACTCACAGAAAGAGAGCAATCAGAATTTTCTGGAGGTCATAACTGCATTTTTAAACAGCAAATAGAAAACCAGCTGTGTTAGGTTGGGTGTTAGTTGCTAGTGGGAAGAAAATGCTAATCAATAGAAAATAGCTCCAGTTAAGGAAGTGACTGATGCTGTCCAAAATATTACAAGAATAACCCATGTAAGCAGGTCAGGGGATGATCTAAAAACAAAGAGCTTAAAAAAAATAAATGAAAGGGAAATCAGCAGAGAAGTCAACTAGACTGAAAAGCATAGTGCCTCCCCCGTGAAGCAGGCTGGGGTTTTCTTTAAATCCAAAGTCTAGTAGCTGTACACCTGTTTAGAACAGAATAAAACTGCTCCAGATGTAATTGGAAAAGCCATCATGCAGAAACAGAGCATGAGAGGAGAAAAGCACTGCCATAGTGTGTGCTGTCTACAGGGATGAAGAGAGATGTGCTGAAAGACCATCTGATAAATAAAGGCAGCAAGCAAATGGTTTTTATCCAGATAAGTAGAAAGAAAATAGAAAATAAGATCCAAAGGAGTTTAATTTGCTTCAATTATTATTATACTGGATTTTCCACTGAAGACATTTCTGATAGACAAAGGTATGGCAAAAAATGGAGGCAGCATCCTCTTAAATAAACTCGAAGTTAAAAGTGGAAAAGCTCAATAAAATTCATTCCAGGGTATTGATGACTGGTCAATTATGAATCGAGATTCCATTTGTAAATTCATTTGAATAAATCTGTCAAGTTGTACTTGATGTCTACTGGATATATAAAATTAGGAGCTAGGATGAAGAAGTGGGGTAGAACGACCCAACATGTTTCTTACATTATGCTCAGAGAAAATGCAGTATCTCCTCACTGATCTTCCAAAATCCAGGCCAACAGAGGAGTCCCTTTGGTAATTGTTTCTGATGGCTGAACTTGCAAGTCTGCAGTCATTTGCTTAAACCCAATGCAGCAGAAGTCAGTGGACACTGGAACTTTCCCAAAGGCAATGGGACATAACTGTGCACCACATAAGATCATGGAAAATACAATTTTGGCTCTGAAAGGTGTTTTTGATGGTCAAATACCAACATTGTCACTTTGTGCTTCCTTTCTCTACTGACAAAAAATGCATTGAAATAGGAACACTGAAACACAATGTTCTCACTGACCATCCAACCTCATACTGACTTAATGTCCAGTAACTACCTGGAGGCATTGAAATTTGTCTTTCTTGTGGAGTGTGGGGACACAAAGAGAGGCATTTATATCCTTTCTGGAACTCCAGATTATTTTAGTTCATCTAGGTATCCTTAAGCATATTTTGGAGTAGAACAAAAGTTTTTCATTCTGCAGAAGCTGGAAGGTCTTGCAACAGAAATTAATCATTTGAAGAGATCAAGGTAATGTGCATATCTGACATTTAAATCTGTGGTATATATGGCACACAATCTTCTATTTTTTACCTATCATTGTATTCCAGCATTTAAAAATTATTTGTAGGATCGTAGTCATGCACATACCTATGAATGTATTTAGATTTCAGCAAAAGAGTGTTTTAGTGTCCACTTTTCATTAGTTTTTTGGTAAGATGGGCAAAAATCCATTGCTGTGATTGTTGTTTTGAAAGCTGTAATTCCATTTGAACAGAAAATGCAAACTGTTCCAGGAGAAAATAAAAGGCAGAGACTTGCTATTTTTTAGGAAAACTGGCAGAACATGCATTTTTTGATACATTCAAAGAAAGGTCATTCAGACTCTCTGATACAAAAAGTTAAAGACAGCATAAACTACAGTTTAGTAACCCTGTTATTGAAATTATGCAGGAATATATTACAGTTACATGGCTGAAGGTAATAGCAGGAGAATGGGATCAGTAGCTCATTACCTTCTACAAACACAGGACATAATCCTTGTCTAAAAGAGCTTACTATCTGAGCAGACAAAGACAGGCCAAGATTAAGATCAGAGGTCACAATACACAAGCAAATAGGACAGAGTGAAGTTCACATCTGATGTGTAAGCTGGTTAATGGTAGAATTGTTCTGATTTTTCTGGTTTAACACTGATAAGGCACTTAGGAGCTCTGTGGCATAACATCACCCATAGCAGAAGACTATTGCAGAGGTACATCTGTGGAACCAAAAAAAAAAAAAAAAAAAAAGAAAGACCACTAAAATAGAAAACACTGAAGCATCTCAGGAAAGGGTGGGTCAAACTGAGTTTGAGATAAGCAAGTAAGCGTCAGTTCTTTGGTATTCCTGCACATCTCCTAAGGAAGAAACTTAGCGTATAACTTATAAGCAAGTGGCACACAACTGCCATATGAATGCAAAATCAGAAACCCCTCTGTTTTCCCCATTAAATTGTGCCTTTGGGTGAAACAAAGGCAAAACTCAATTCACTTCAGATGTACACCATTGTTGTTAGTTTTGTGACCCCGAAGGAGACACAAGAACTCTAAAGTTTTGTCACTAGCTATGGTAACGAGTAAATATGGAAACAATTGCTTGTGTCTGATGTATGTGTTTTCTCAGTAACTACTACCACTAGTTGATAAGAAAAAAATGGAGCCACAACTGACTTCCTTTAACATAGCATAACCAAGCTGGGTTACTGTGGTGTCTGTCTGAAGGGTGAATGTATGTATATTCCTCTTGGGACCAAAGCTCTGTAGACACCCAGCAACCACTCTCACTGCACTGACCTAGGAAGATTCATGCCTTGTTCAGTCCCTCACCCAGCAAGATCCTCTTCATTGCCAGGAACTCTTTCCCCAAATTTAAATACTAATGGAGTGCTGCTCTTCACTCTTGTCCACCTCTGCTCTCCCTGACCCAGTATCAAAGTTAGCTTTTTTGAGCTGTGTGCTCACTGACAGGCTGTGTAACTTTGCATGGCTCCAGTGAAGCTCACAGGAAGATGCTCTTAGGGTCCCCCCAAAAAATAACCTTGAGGACTTTCATATTTAATAAAGATAAAGTAATGCTGCATGAAGGCATATAGCCATTACAAGAGTCTTGTGTCTGTATTAATTACAGTAGTCCAAGTCAGTACTGAAACTTATCACAACATCTTAAAGTAAAAATAGAAAAAAAAATTTAAAATCTCAAATGAATTTGGATTCACCTGTAAAATACTCAAGCACTGGTATTTTATACTCAGCAACATGGAGTTTCCATTGACATATATTATTTCTGAAGGTAACATTAAACAAACAAACAAATAAACCAAAGCAGACACTATGAACAGGAATTAAAAGAACAGGTGGGAAGTGTAGGAATTATTCCTTCTACACTCACATCTAACAGGGTTTGCAAAGATGAGAATTTAATCATTCCAACACGCAGCACCATGGTCATTCTGGAGAGCTCCTTTCTCAGGGCAAAACGTCAGTGTTTTAAGAAATATTTGAAACATTCCAAATGACAATGCCTGACTCCCAGAAAAGAAGAAACTCCGAAATTTTAACACTGTACCTCAGAAATAATTTTTTTTATGTCATTCAGCACACAACAAAAATTTATCATGACAAACAAAAGCCTGCTTACCAATTAAAATGACATGGCACCCTGATTTTTTTTCTGTCCAGTGACAACATGTTAACATAGCCCGTCCGTGTTTACAGCTTGGGATCTGTTTAATGTTGAAGTGCACACAAGAATCACAAAAATTTATTATCAGAGATCACGGAGAGCAGACAGTCCATCACTAGTACTACTACAGGAAAGCGCGTGCCTGTTAGCAGTCGTTCAACAGGCTCCGCACTAGAAGAGTTCTGGCAGGCGGCCAGAAACACCACATACTATTTCCCTACAAGCCGCACAGGTATAAATCCCTCACAGCCAGAAGCACTGGAGTTTCCCTCGGCATCACACAGATGATTTACATAAGTATTTCCTCATCAAATTCCAATATCTGGTCTTTTGTAGCAGGTTACTAATATTCCTTCCAAGCATTTTTCCTCAGCATGAATATGGTTGTCAAAATCCTCGTAACAACCTTGTCGGTGAGTATTTCAGCATGTCTTACCTCCGGGGAGTTACCACACAAGCCAGGGAACATATGGGCTCTATGCATCTCCGTCGTACCGCACTTGTCCTTTTTGCACCATCACTGCGTGCAACCCAGGCTAAAACTGGCTTCCCGGGAGCGCCCATCAATACTCACATTTCCTTTGGTTAACTACGTTTCGGCCTGCAGCGTGTGACTGAGCATAAACCCGGGTATCTCTGCAACGCACACGTACGTGCACTTCAGGGGGAGAACCACCACAGCCCTCCGCCGGGTTTGTCCGCTCAGAAAGGGCAAAACCTCAAACCCACGCCGGAAAACGGCCAAAACTCCGCAACCACAGCACCGACTTTCGGGTTCACCTCAAAACAGTTCTGCGTAGGGGAGCAGGAGGCGGCTGGTGGGCAGCCGGCAGAGGCTGCCCCTTGGGACACCTTCCTTCCTGGCCACGCTCCAGCCACTCAAGGGCTCACCGAGGCGGCGGACCCTCCGAACACCCCCACTCCGGGGACCCCCCCGCCCCTGCCCCGCGCCGCCGCGCCCTACCTCCGCCCGCCGCACCGCGCTGCTCCGCGCCTCGGTGCGCCCGGCGCAGCTCCCTGGTTACCGAGCACAACACGCCGCCCCGCCCCGCCGGCCCGCGGCGAGGAAGCAGGTGCGGGGGTGGGGAGAGGGCGGGAGTGCGGGTGCGTGTGCCGGGGATGCTGTGCCGGGGATGCGTGTGCCGTACCCTTGCGGCGCTTCCCGGTGCGCGGCCGCCGCCGCCTGCGGGCTGCAGCCCGTGCCCCGGAGCCCGCTGTCCTTCCGCGCCTCGCGGGGGGGCCGCGCCGCGCCCCGCCCCGCCGCGGCTGCAGCAGCAGCAGCAGCAAAGCCGGGGCAGCTTGTCCGGGGGCGGCTGCGTTGACCGCTGTGCCGGGGAATTGGAGGATGAGACACTGGCCTCGGCCTCGGGACTCGACACCCCCGAAGCGCTTGCTGGCGAGTAGCCGAACTACTTCTGAGAACGACTGTATCAGGCTGTCGCTGCTAATTACTATTACTAGTTATATTACTGTTTTTATTGCTGCAATATAGAGCGTGTTGCAGGGCATTACCTTTGGCGTAGGCTCCAGAGCATCACCACGCATAAGGCTCAGAGCTGCACAAGCAAACTGGGACAGCAGCTCTTACATAACAGCAGCAGGACAGAAATATTCAAAGGAGCTGGCAAGACGGTCTGCCACTTTTGTGCTCAAACCACGCTAACCACGCAAGTGTTTGTGCCCCCAGAATAAAACGTGATTCTGCCTCTTCCAAAGACATTGCACAACCCCTATGACTTAATTTTGCTTTTCCCTCCTTCCTTGTAATTGATACCATTAAGACTAGCTTCATGCAGGAGACAGAAGGATATTTTTCTGCTTAAGAGATGGATCATCTCTGGTCTGTGTCATTGGGGAAAAAACCCACTCACTTGGAGCTGAAATGGAGAAGTTGGGAGAAGCAGCGCCAATGAACCTCTTAGTTTTCATCATTTCTGGCAGTGCTGCAGTTATTCTACAACATTAGCATGCAGGGTGTTTACTGAGTGGATGGATAAAATCTGAGTTAGGCAGCAGAGATTACTCAGCATCACCCTGTCCTTTAGCACTAGTCATGTTAACATTGGTGCTACCCTCGTGATATGAACACTTACGGCACCCATCCCAACACTATGTAGTTATGGATGGCACACTTGGAGCCAGGGTCCTATGGGGAAGAAGCAGACAAATCAGGAGCTACAGCAAGAATTCATGTGAAACTGAGATACACATATCTGGGTCACCTCCAGCCATCCACAAAAATTACCTCTTTCTGACAATGGGTGTAACCAGGCATATTGGGCCTGAAATCTTCCTCCTTTTGAAGGGTTGTGGAATTTTTTTTTTGTTTGGGGGGGGGAGGAACTGGGGAGGGGGAGGTTTGTGCAGGAGGGAAACCAAAAAGCTTTTCTCATCCAATTTTTCTTACCTCTTTGTCCCCCTTCTCTGCCTTAGCCCATGACAGTTGCAGCATCAAAGATGGCAAAGGAAGTGGATGCTAATATGTTTCTGAGTTCCCCCTTTCTACATATGTCTTTTGCTGAATAAATTCCTCACTTTGCTATTTCATTCTTATTTTTCTAGGTTAAGAGTATAAGTGTTAACCTGAGAAAGAGCATCTTCACTGCAGAAGACTTCAAATAATACTACTATTGTTTGAAGCAGTTCAGCGAAGTATTTCCAGTGTAAACTTCAATTTCAGCACTAAATGCTATTCTGTATGTTTCAAAAGCTCATGTAAAAATTGTCTATGCTATCCTAGGGACAATGTATCATAATTTGTCATTATTACTTTTTATATTTTCCTTTTAGTTGTTAAAAAATAATGGTCTGAAACTGTTGCCTCTTGGGAGTTTGTAAATATTTCTTCCGAAAGGAAAGGGGACTAGGTTTGATAATGTATAGCAAGGGGACACCTTACTTTCTGTGCACGCTCTTTCAACATGACTCAGAATTTTTGTAAAGGAAAAGCAAGATATACATTCAGATATTTTCATTAATTTAGAAGTAATGAAATCCTCACTGCAATTGTATATTTTATTCCCCTGTGATTTTAAACATGCTTAATGTTAAATGGTTCTATTAACTGAGGATTCTTTACTAGATGTTGTCATTTGTCAACATGAGACAAGAACGTAAATAAAAAGAAGTGTAGTAACATAAGTCATTAAAGGGCCTTCACTGTGCCCAAAGCACATTATTTGGTGTGCAGCACACTTCTGAGCTCACTCTGGTGAAACAACCTCAGGACAGGTGACAGCCAGACAAACTGCTCTGGTGGACAAGTCTAGCCAGGCACTGAAGGATGGCTCCCTCTTCCAACAAACACATCTTCTGAGTACTCAGGTAGAGTATTGAAACCACAAGGAAATACAGCCAATATCACTGACTATGGCTCTGGGCCAAGGACAACACGGCACCCCTGAAGGCTGCTGCTTGTAGCTGAGACGTGAAGAGGTCTTTTGCACCAAAGAATTTGGGCACTCTTCCTCAAAAGAGAAATACTGCCTATAAAAGAGGTACAGTAATGTTTCAGTTTGCCTCAGTATTGTATCACTCTCTACTTGGTCCAGTTTTGGTTGTCAGACTTCAAAAATATCTAAATCAGGTAGAGAAAATACAGAGGATGGCCATGGAAATTATGTAAAATTTAGAACACTCAATCCAGAAGAGAAGTCTCAAATAGGTAATCAATCTAGAGTTTAGAAACTGGCATGAGGTGTAAAAACCTTCTAAAGGAGCACCAAAAGGGAGGGAGTAATCACTTCTCAGTGTCCACAGTACATAGGACAAGAAGTAATTTGCTTACCTTGCAGATGGTATTGTCATATCAGAAACAAAAATTTTAGGAGGAAATAAAGCTTTGCACCCCATGCCATAAAAAAAGAAGTGAAGATGGTATTGTGGAAGGTATTTAAGCACAGACTACACAAGTGTCTTCCTGGAAGGCATTTTTATTTTTTTGATACTTTGTCAGGATGCAGAACAGGATATCTCTATAAGTGTCTTGATCTCTTTTGAGTCCATTTGCTGCAACTGTGAAGACTGGTTTGAGTAAAAGAGCATACCCTTCTTCCTGCAGGTTTTGCAGTAAGCAGTAGTTGCCACTTCCTTCCTGTCCTAAACTGCCACGCAGTATCTGTGTGCAACTTGGAAGCATTGCCACACACCTCCTGAGAGATATGTGCAGTTCTACATCTGCTTTTCATGTACTGTATCAAGCATAAGTGTATAAACATATAATCAAAGAATCATTTTGTTTGAACAAAGACTTGCAGAATCACCAAGCCCAACTGTTAACCCAGCCCAGGTCCACCGCTATACCCTGTCCCTAAACATCATGTCTACATGTCTTTTAAATACCTCCAGGGACAGGGAATCAATTACTTGTCTGGGCAGCCTGTTCCAGTGCATGACAGCCCTTCCCATGAAGAAATTTTCCTAATAGCCAATCTAAGCCTCCTCTGATGCAACTTGAAGCTGTTTGTTCTTATACTATCACTTATTAATAGAAGAGACTGACACTCATCTTGCTACAACCTCCTTTCAGGCAGCTGTAGAAGACAAAATGGTCTCCCCTAAGCCTCCTTTCTGCTAGGGTAAACAACCTCAGCTCCCTCAGCCACTGCTCACAAGACTTGTTCTCCAGACCCCTCACCAGCTCTGCTGCCCTTCTCTGGACACCCTCCAGCACCTCAAGGTCCTTCTTGTAGTGAGGGGCCCAGAATAGGATTCAGGGTGTGGCCTCAGCAGTGCTGAGTACAAGGGGGCAATCACTTCCCGGGTCCTGCTGGATACATTTTTTTCCTGTTTGCCATTGGCCTTCTTGGCCACCTGGGCACACGCTGGCTCACGGTCAGCTGCTGTTGGCCAGCACCCCAGGTCCTTTTCCTCTGGGCCACTTTCCAGACACTCTTTCCCAAACCTGTAGTGCTACTTGGGGTTGTTGTGGCCCAGGGGCATGCCTGGGCACCTAGCCTTGTTGAACCTCCTACCACTGGCCTCAGCCCATCGATCCAGCCTATGCAGATCCCTCTGGAGAGCCTTTCTGTCCTCCAGCAGGTCAACACTCCCTCCCACATTGGTGCTTCCACTGCAAACTGACAGAGATTGCACTTGATCCCCTCACCCAGATCATTGCTGAAGTCATTAAATAAAGGAAAGGAACTGACCCCAGTACTGAGATCTGGGGAACACCTCTTGTGGAACACCGCTTTTCTTCCCAAAGTTCCAGCCAAAGCTCTCTGTTCAGCCAGGCCAGTGTTTCCTGCTGGGTCATCTTTCAGGACATTGGGACAGCCTGCTCCTGCACATTTAAAATTTCCTTCCTGAAGTATGACCAGCCTTCCTGGACTCCTTTGCCTTTCAGGACTGCCTCCCAAGGGACAGTCAACCACTCTCCTAAACAGGCCAAAGTCTGCCCTCTAGAAGTCCAAGGCAGCCAAAAATCTCTCCTTACTTCTCCAGAAATCTATAAGCTGTAAAACTGCATAATTTTTTCTACATAATTTTGTATATTGTACTTGAGTGCTTATATTTTATATTAGAATGTAACAAAACCTGTGTGAACACACTTTGAAAACAAAATAAAGATACAACTAGAAGCCAGAGAATATATTCCCTCTAGCATGAATTTTACTGAATTACATGAAATATAGCAACACACCATTTAACTTCCCTTGCATTGTGCTGAAATAAATAAACATAGTGGGATGAGATTACACAAAATGATGTGGGAGTGGAAAAAAATCAGCTGCTACACTAGTATATTATACTAGGGTATATGATATGTTCTTGTAAGTGAAGTTATCAAAACTATAACAGCTTAGAGGTACTTAATTAGAATTTATATGTACTGAATTAGCTTAGTCTAGCATATGGAAAGAGTTGAGCTAAGACAAATGGCATTTTTTTCTAGTGTTAGTAACTCAATTTTCTTCAAGAAAGTCATTATATCCTTTTAAAATGTGCTGTTTTGACAGTTTTCTCCTGTTTATGCTTCACAAGTTACACTAAATTGGAAAAAAATTACTAAAATCTCAAACTTCTATAGAGGAATGAAAAGTGGATGCCCCAATATTGTCTAGAACAGGACTAAAAGGTTATTTCTTGAAGGCCATAATCAAGCAGAAGAATTTCCAACCTAAAAATTCCATTAGAGGCTGCCCAATCCAGTAGTTGAATAGCAGCAAGGCTGCCACAGGCTCCTATCCCCACATCCAGCCAGCAGCAAAGCTGAGTGTGCGCTCCCCAGAGGTGCGTGTGCTCATCATGTCAGTGTACATGCACAGAAGTGTGTGGCTGCATGCACAGTTCAGCTGGGACCAAAACCACAGCACTCATGCTGTCACAGCACCAGCCTGATCCTGCCTTATCAGCCCGAAAGCCTGAGAGGAGAAAATATCTGCAAATACATACACAGCCGTAAAGGGTGAATCCCTCCAGCAGTTGATGTTAAACACTCCCTTGTGCCAGTGCTTGACCCCTGGATCCCAGTCTGCCCAGCTCCTGAGGCCTGAGCCCTGCTACACTGGCAAGTACAGACCCACTGACCAACCAACAAACACTACTCCTACACATATGGCCATGGACAGATACACGGACAGACCGTGCTCCCCTCAGAGGGCTGGCTTTAACCGTTTGGTCTCTCCAACAGCTCCTGGCTCCTCTCCTCTCCTGCTTGCCCCTCACACAGATACACTCTTCTGCCAAAAGGCCTCTCCTGAGGCTGGTCCAGACCTGTGGCCTCGCTGAATCCCAGGTTCCCAGCAGTAGCTGGCATGGATGTGCTGGTGCCTCCAATAGTCAACCCCTGCTGTCTCTGGTGTTATGCACACACATCGACTTCTTATACCCCTGTCTTGTGGGTGAGTTTGATGCTTGTTAGTGGTTACACACATTGACGTTCACATCCACTCACACTGTGCACGTTCTCCACTCTCTCCGTGTGCTGGCAGCAGAGATGCAAGGAATCCTATGGCCCCTGCTCCCCCTCCAGCTGCACATAGAATAGGCAGCCCCTCAGTGTGAAGAATAGCTCAGAATGGAGTTTAATGAGAAGCCAAGGCAGACTGCACTGATCACATAATGGCCAGACAAGCGTAACAACCAGCAACCTCTTTACAGGACACATTTCAGCCCCTTAGCCTTTTATTTTCCCACACTCCTCTACCTACCCTTGTGCCTCCAGACCCTTGTGTGTTATGGAGATTAGTCTTTAAATACATAAACTAACATTTTTTTAACAACAATTTAGCATAGAAAAATAAAATTAAAAAAATATATAATCAGTTTTAAAAATCAGATGAACGTGCCAAGAGTGAATTCTCTGTGATGAACTGGTAATCATGATCAGATTGTGCCACCCTGTGGACTCTATCAAAAAGCTCTTTCCTTTAGAGCTGGGATAAAAGGATGCTGCAGTAACAGGCCAAGAAATTTTCAGCCATCAAAGCAGAAGTTATTTTGAATTTCCTTACATTCCAGTAGAGACAATATGTCTTTTTGAACTGTGCCTTTGAACAGCACTGGGCAGATTTTCAGCTGGCACCAATCTCAAAAACACATAGGCAAATATCTTAGCAGGAAAAGTCATAATACCTTGGTGAATTATCTTCCTGTTATGTAACACTAGGCAGAGTAATTGCATTTCTTTATTTGCTTGGAGATACGTGCGTGAACAGAAAAAAACAATCTCTCTTAGATTATAAAGAAATCAAAATAATTACTTCTCTGAAATACAATATTACAGTCAATCAGGAAATCCTTGTGGAAAAAACAAGAAACAAGATGGAAACCACAGAGTATGTCAGTGGACAGAGTAAAATGATGATTTGGAGACTAAATTAAAAGACCAACCTGTTAGGAAGAGAGGGCTCACAGGAAAGCTGGGGTCGTTAGACAATGTGGAGCTGTCTTTTAAGGTCTCACCTGAAAGGAGATCAAAAGAGAAATTGAAAACAGGGTATTTAATAAGGGGTGAGAAGCTTGGTGTGCCACATGAGGCAGTTACAGCATCTGACAGGAACAAACTGATGTTGCCAAAACATGAGAAGGCAGGTGAAATCAGTCAGAGATTGGAGAAAGTATTATTTTTCTATGAAGAAATGGATTTTGAACCTCTTTGCTTTACTTCAGTGGTTATAAGCATCATATGGGTCTAGTGGGAGGCTAATCTCCCTGATAATACAGTATCTACCTGGAGGAAACCCTAGTCCCATGATTTTTCGTAATCTGTAATCAACATATTTAAGAATCTGATGATCACTATCATTACTCATCTGCTGGCTGACTGACAGTAGCTATTCTCTGTCACTACCATTATGCTTGAAGTTTAAAAGCTGTATTTTCCAACTTCTATAGTAGTATGCTTACAAAAATATGAAAAACTATTACAATTAAATATCTAAAATATGTTTAGAATGGTAAATATTTTACATGAGAAGGCACATATCTGAGCCACTGTACACTATGTCTGAATGAAAGAATTCATCCAAAATCTTTCCTGACCTCATTTTGAATATATCTTAAACTCATTAGGTATAAGAAACATCTTGGTACTTGTGTGAACTTCCAAGGGCAGAAATCTGCCATCTCTGTGAAACTGATGTTATTAGATTTTTTTCTATCTTTTGCAGTTGACAGGTAGCACCAGAAGTTCTTCTGAACAATGTCAAGATTCTTTTTGAGATATCCATTCTTTTTATCATGTTCATTTTCCTTCAGAAGCTAGAAGCTCTATGTCTTGTCTAATAGCATATAATGAGTAGGAAGCATGATGTTTTCTATGAAAACAGATGGTGTTGTTTAAAACAACATTGCAATTTCTGTAAAAAAATGCTTATTTAGAAAAAGAGTTTAAGAATAATATAACATAATAAAGAGACAATGAAAAATAATGCTACCCAAATCTCTCTTATATAGAAACAGGCAGGAATTTTATTAAGAACACTTTCTGAATTGGTAGAACAAACCTAAGAATGAAATTATGAGATTTCTAATTGGCTAGTAGAAAGGCTGAGCAATGTTGAAAGAATAAGTTATCATGCCTACAAAATACCTTTTTTTTTCCAAAATTATATGCTACCCGTTTCTTGGCTTTAACTGTGTTCACTGTTTCAGTGCTATGCTTTATCCTGAAGGTGGCTGCATTCCATGTGAGTCATTCATTCCTACATGGTCTGAATTTTTTTCCCATCTTTACCTGTTACTATGAGTAAATTAGGTAGTTTCAAGACTACACTGCAACATTTATTTCAGAAAAATACTGTGGCACAATAAAAAAAATACAGAATGTAATTTAAATTCATCACAATAGTTATTCAGGAAATATGCTCTTGCACTAGGGCAAAAAGTCCCCAAGGGAATTCTTTCTTGCTGCTTTAGTACTTTGGGTGAATATCTTTTCCTGTATAGACCAAATCATTGTTAAATGATGTTCTTGGAAGAATAAACAATCTTTTGGAAGAGTTTTTTCTGTTGCAAAAAATCTCTCATAGCTGTGTGTCTTTGACCCCCAAAATTCAGTTTTATAGCTGAAAGTGAAACTCAGACCGCCCGCTGGTGATTTATATCCTTACAGGGTTTTACTTTAAATTGCCACTATCACCTTTTCTAAAACTGGTCCTCCATGTTATGGGGAACATTATGCACTTTGATTTTGGTAGTGCTGTTTGCAGATGCCTGTTGGAGTCAAAGTTATGGTATTAAGGTCAAGACACTTCTAGCTCCTCTGTGCTTATTTCTGGAGGTTTCATAAATGTTCTCTCTTCTCACAAGAGAGATTTTGTTATTGTTTACACAGGTTTTACAAAATACTGTCAGAGCAGAATGGCCTGAATTTGTATTCATGTTGCATTGGTGGGGATGACTACAGCAGCCATTGTTCTGACTAGGACCTCTGACTTTGAAGTGCAGCGCTCTGAAAATAAAAGGACAAGCTGCCACAAAATTGCCTGAACCACCAACACTCTGTAGCTCAGACTTGCCACAGACTCAAATCCTCTAGACACAGAAGAAAGCAATACAGTGTGTAGTGGTTTACACAGCTGAGAGCATAAGAGCTATGTAGAGTTGACCACATCTGCCTTTTTCATAGAATTCATTCTGGGAATTTTGTTTCTACTCAAGCTTTGGCAACTCGGGGACACTCTGTGATTTTCCATTCTTCAATGCTTCAATATGATAAACTGCAAGGTTCCAGATATAATGTTGAAGAACTAAATGACACAGTTTTTTTAAATTAATTTTTAGGTCTATATTTTGGTTCAGAAGCTTGCCTTGCATAGTTCCAAAGTGGAGGATTTGAGGGAGTTTCTGGAAGAACCATTTAGTACAAGGCTCTGCAACTGCATTACGCTTTTAACTACAAGTCAGATAATGTGCCCAGTGCTACAAAAATCTTGGAACATCTGTATGATCGAGATGAATCTGAACTCTCAGTCCTAAATGTAAAGCAAGGCAGAGCTTACCTTGTTCTTTGGTCCTACAAACTGCACCTTAGTTGGCAGCTTTAAAGAGGAGCCACCTAATAATTTTCTGAGCAAAGTAGGGAGGACCCAGCATTGATGGCCTCTAGATCCTTGGGATTTATTTTGTTTTCTGTTTTCTTCTGTGGAAAACTGTATTAGATGTTTCACATTCTGCTTCTCTTTTCTCATCTCAAAATTCCCATCTCAACTCCAGTCAGCTCAACCCATCCCAAGAAAAATCCAAACAGATTTCATTCTGAGGAGTATGTAGGTAAGACCAGACTGCTCATTTTATTGACTGTGCTTCAAAATAAGGTAGCAGAAAGAAATTAATCAACCAGTCAGAGAGTATTTTCTCTGATTTTATCTCAAGATCATATTTAGGTTGTCATCACCATACAAGAATCTTTCATAATATATTCCTAAAAATTGGCAACACTCATTGTTTCAAAAGACATGTGACTTATCTTTGTCTTCAAAATTGGAAAGTGGAAGCATTCTTGCTGACATTAATTCCCCTACTCCAGCTTCCCCTTACCATTTCTGATGATTTCTAGTTAATGAAATCTCCTCTTGTTTCTTGTTTATTCTTTAAATCTCAGTCCATGCACTGTCCCGACAGTCTTATTTATGTCTTAGGACTATTCTCTGATCAGTCCAGAGATCTTTGGTTAAGATCAAGTGATCTTAATTGAACATGTTAGCAGTCATTCCTGGCATATGTCCTTTATTTCTACATTGTAGTCTTACTGTGCTTTCTTTCTTAAGTTTCTTAAGTTTGACTGGCCCATGTCAAACAGTCATGTTGAATGCTTTGCTTTTGTCTTAATAGTTCCATTTCCCTAAAGTTTTCATCATCTCTCATAATTTTATTTCCTGATATTTGTAATCATTCAGACGATGATTGTGAGTACATGTGATTCAAGTTACTGGTGCAGATTTCTGTATGCTCAATATCTGTTTCAGAATTCCTACATCTTAGATGGGCTTGTCTCCCAAGACCTTTACAGAATAAATCAGGAGTTGTTCTACAGAAAGTTTCATCATTGCAAAACTGAAAGCAGTCATGAAAGTGCACGTGTTCTTTCAAGGATTCCAAGCTCCTTGTACTTGCTGGTAAATGATTTTCTACCTCTGGAGTTCCTGTGGTCATTCTATGCTTGGATTCCTGTGTCCACAACCTCTCACCCTTACAGCACAAGATTTATCAAGCTTGCTCTCCTTAATAGCAAGCTATCTGAGAGCAGTAAAAATTAATGACCTGCAATACAAAATGGTTATATTAATTATTCACCAGTTTCCAAAGAACCATAATTGCATTTCCATTCTCTGTGGAGTTCTCCAATTAGCTTGCTGAGGGACTGGGGTGCTCAGCGGTGTGGAGGTTACAAGTACAAAAGTTTGTGTGCGTGCTCAGGAGAGAGTGAGTAGGGGGGATTGTCAGAGGTGGCTAGGATGGCTATATGGGTGAGGGTGAGGGCAAAGGTTTGGATTTTTTATTACTCTGGAGACTTCTGGGATGACTGGAAGGAAAGTATATGTGGGAGGAATGACTACTGCAGTCTTTCATCAGAGCAAAATTCTGTAATTAGTTTGGGACATAACTTCTCTGGGACTCATAGGTATGCTGAGGGAAGAGCAGCTTTCATGACATGACCTTTATCTTTCTCCCACTTAAACTTGATCAGATACCTGCTTTTGTTTTTTTACTACTTCTCTACTTAAGGCAAGGTCAGACAAACAGGTTGCTACCAGCATCTTCTTGTTACAGCAGTAAGTAATGGGCATGCTCAAATGAACTGAACTGCAGCTGAATGAGCAAGGCAAACATGACAGACCTGGCAAACAAGCCCCCTGTGAAGAGTCTTTAACCCTTGCATGCTGCTCTCAGGGGAAGGGTAAAGAAAATAAACAAAAATTTTAAAAAGTATAAATGGAAGCTTGTACTTTTGCTTTTCATTGTGGTATTTCCCTGCAGAGTACAGGAAAAAAATCATTTGTACAAAAAAGAAGAAATTCAAATCATCTAGTCTCACTGTATTTTCTCTATACAGCACTTAAGTACAAGAGAGTTGGGATTGACAAACGGAAAGCCTTGGGGAAACCATAATAAGGATAATTAATTACAAAACCAGGCAAGCTAAGATGGCATACAAAGCATTGCCCATGGACTTTATAGCCCACAAAACCTCTTCTTACAGTGTTCTAAGGTACTGTTGCACTCTTTGTACTTTTCTGAATGGTTAATCTTGCCTTCATATACTTAAAACATTTTGACGTCATGTAAATTTGAATTGTCTGTCAGTAAATCAAAAGTACTGTAACAGAAGAATAAAACTCCAGTTTATTTCAAGAGTAGCATTTCAAGCTTGTTGGATTTATAGGAATAAATGGACACACCATGACTATGGTGTGATCCTGTCAATCAGAGAACGGGAAGATTAAACATTCATGGCTACTGAAAGGCAATTTCCTTCAATTGTTCATCATGCCTCCAATCTCAACCTTCCCCATAGGATTTCCTCTTGCTCTAAACTTAGGAAAAGGGCATTTTTTTAACTAGACTTTTAATGATAGTATTAAACTGACAAAAGGGACTGTGATTGTCAAACATTTGTTGTGGTTTTGATTCACATTACTCATTACTTATGGTGTGATTCAGAAAGCAGATTTTAACTGTAACAAGTAATTTGCCTAGAAAAAAGAAAGATTTTTCAATCTGTTCACCTGTCAATGGAGTAATGAAAATTAGGCAGTATGCCCACAGTAATCGTAACTAAATCAAGTCAAAATGGTATCTGTGGTGGTGTATGGTTACTGAAAGCCTATTATTCGTGACCAGCCTGGTAGACTAGATATAAGTCTGGAAAAAACTAATTAAGTAATCCAGATATAATAGATTAGAATGCGAAAAATCCTATTATAAAGTTACTCTGAATTTTTTTTTTAAGCATTGGAGCCTATAGAAGAATTAACTTTGGAAACAGCCCTAATAAAAGCATAAGAACAGTAAATATTTTGTTCTTATCATCATTCTATCCTCATTTTTGGAAAATATTTCAGATGTCCAGGAGCTATAAATACCCTATAGAGGCTTTTTTTCCCGCTCCACACCTACTATGATATCTCATTACGTTTAGAGATATTTTCATTAGCAACAATGTGTTTGGATTAGGCTCTTACCTAACACATGTCATGAAATAACTGCAGGGAAGCCTTTCCACTAAAATGACTGTAAAAATGGGCCCCAGAAACATACCTTGAATCCAGTACGCTGTTGCTTGGTTTGATTAGGTGCGTGATAAAATGAAGGCTGTGTCAATCCTAAATCCCAGTTTACCTCTCAGCAGAAGGATTGCAGATAACAGTCTCTGCCCACCCACAGGCAGCAGCACTGCAGAGGTGCTGAACATGCACACAGATTCACTGATGCACAACTCCATGCACAAATGGTAGTACACAGGAATCATTTTTTCTTGTAGTAAGGGAATTCTGCATGATAAGTCCATTAAATTCCATGTAGTCACTTTGGACAAGTAAAATTCTGCTTCTAAACAGTTCTTTACTTGGAAAGGTAAATGAAAGATGCTGCCCACACCAGAAAACTGATATCTGTAAAAGAGAAGTATCTCTCAGCATGAACAAATACAGCTACATCTGTGAACATTATTTCAATAAAATTGTAAATTTCAGATCATCCTAGGGAGTGGAAAAATTGAGTCCATTTCATTTCAACTTTTTAGCAGCCATAGAACGGAATACAATAGCAAGAGATGTTATCCAGTATTGGTAGGTGGAGGTGAAATTTTCAGTCCAACTATTGAACTCTATCAGCTACTATGAAAGTATTAAAATAAAATAGTTGTCATACTGAATTTCTTTTGGGTGCTGCTTCTTGCTGTCTCCTTACTTGGTTCCCTTCCTAGGGGGCAGAAGAATGAATAGAAGGGCAATTGGAATTAAGGCAATTACTTCACTAAATGTCATGCTTCAACACTGCATGTCTCAGGACTTTCAGGGGAGCAGAAGAAAACAGAAAGACTCTGAGGTTTATTGTTCTGCCCTTTGCCCTGTAGCATCATAGCTGAAGACAGGGAAATATTGTACTCTGAGAAGATAATGGCAAATCTCTTTCCTAGATTGAAAGTTTGTGCAAAACTGACAAATTTGTCCATTAGATAAATATTTTGCACATTTTGGAAAGCATATTGGTGGATTTCATTTTCCTCCGCTGTGTGGGAAGTGGTTCACAGGATGTGTTTGTAGGAGAACAGAGAACAAAGAGGGATTTTTTGGCTTGCTGATTCCAGTTTTATACCTCTATTAGCAATCATGTCATATAATCCTCCTTAGTTATTTGTCAAACTCCCACTTGAAAGTTGAAACTAGGTGAGTTTATTCCTCCATTTTAATTCCCTGTGAAGAAAGAAATCTTAGATAATGACAGTACCTTGTTTTCTTCTTTTCTGGGATGGTTACTTACTTACAATTTTGTTTCCTGATAAAACAGAAGTTTGAGTTTGGGTCTTTCCCCAAATTGCTGGTGTTATCCAGGCCACCACAAAATATCAAGCAATCTGCTAGATAGAAAACAGTGAGAGAGGAAGTCCCTGACTTTCTATAGCTCATCTTTGCCCTCTTCTTCTTTCACCTCCTTGTGTCCCCAAGGATGACACCCATTACTGAGGTGGGCAGATGGACTCCCACAAGCCCTACAATGCCACCTCTCAGTACCATACTCCCTAGTTATCACTTGCCTGTGGGAAGTCAATACCAAGTTTTAAAACTGTCTTTTGCCCACATGATTTACCACTATTTCTTTTAGCAGGACCCACTGCCCTGGGATGATTTTGAGATACATTTTATTTAAAATATTTAAACCTGATTTAAAAATACTTTCTTTTTTTATTTTTTTTTACTCTCTGACCTTAAGTTTAACCAGTGCTGAAATGCAGTAACTTAAAATATATTTTACTGTGTATCCTCTTTTAATTCACTCCTCCTTCCTTTTCCACTAATACATAAATACATACAGTCCTCAATATCACAAATATAATGAAAAAAAATCAGAAATCTGAAAGTGTGCAGTCGACAGGAGTGCTCTCAGCCTCTTTTTATGTCTCTGTCATCTTCCACTGAATAATATAAAACTTACATTGCTAGGGAAAAAAATATGTTTTGAGGGTTTTGAGTGGAGTATTGAATTTAAAAATGTTGTATGTGTTCCAGTAAACACAACATATACTACACAGTGAGACTGGCTTCTCAATCATATAATGGTGCATAATTAGCAATCTTTTATGTTATGGCCTTAGGATTTCACAGCTCCCAAAAAATACTGAATACCTGAAATTCTCATGAAATTCCTACCTGCAATTCTTTCTCTGAAAAATCTGGAGTAAAATTAGTAACAAATAACACACTCCCAAAACCCAATGTTTTCTAAGGTGGTGATATTACTGCAGCCATGTTTCTTTTCATTAATAGCAACAATCTCATATTGAATGGTGTATTCTGATAGAGCAAGCGTGAGGCAGTAGGACATTTAACCTGTAGCTGGTAAACTGAAGAATTTTGATGTCTGAAATTGAAGTGAGTCATTCAAGGCAGTAATTTCAAGATGTACTTTTTCAGCCTTTTTTCACATTATGAGCAGCATTTAACATTGATAGTTTGATGGTAGACAGGAACATTTTTCATCACTGGTCAAATAAAAAAAATTCCTGAGTTTTTTTCTTCATGCATCCGGAGAGCTGTAAAACTAACCAAGGACAAATATGAGACTGCTGAAATATGAAACAATCAAAGGAAATCCCAGTTTAAATCATAATCTCCAGATGGAAAGTGTAAAAAAAAAAAAAGAAAAAGTTTCACTGGATGCGCATTCTATTCTTTTTTTTTTTTCAGTGAAATGTTTCATTTGAAATAAAAAGATTTTGTGGGTTCATGCAGGAGAATTCAACATATATACCTGTGTTTCCTCAGGAATTACAGTAACTAAGCAACTGAACAACTGAGTAGTTTTCAGCAAGTTGTTTTTGAATTTTGACATGGTATTCATTTTTTCTTCTAATGACAGTTGTATGACCCTTCTGTCTGGCAGTGATTGACAACAGTTAAGATCTGGGTTCAGTTTGTAGGACTGAGTGATCATAGTCAAACAATCCCTTTGAGCCCTGAGCAGCTGGAAAAAAATGTTAACCTGAATTAACCTCCATGCACTCAGTAAATTAACTCAGTGGATCTCTCCACTATGTTAAACAGAAAATATTTAGCCAGTCAGAGCTCTACTGGGATGGCAAATAAAATAGAAGAATCCTAATATATCACTGGGGAGAGCATAAATGCCTTGGAGCAGGCAGCTGCCATCCTCAGAGCAGGCTGGCAATGGTGCTGGTTCCTCCTGCCACAGCTACACGTGCCCAAGGAAGCAGGTGACTATTCCCCTGCCAGCACTACTTTGTGCACCCACTGTTTGGTTGCCCATGCTTTTTCTAAAGTATGATGGAACCCATCACATATATTTTCCCCTTAAAATTCTTCCCTTTCTTCAGGATTAGGGCGAGTTCTGCTGTAAATTCAAAGCACCTTCCCTAATTTAATCAGTGTGTTCAAACCCTTTAAGGACAGAATTAAATTAGTCTTAAAGAGTAAAAGACTGCTCATTTCATTGGAACTGAACTCACATCAGTAATGTATTTGACAGCTCATCATCTCTCATCAGTCAGAAGTGACAGTGAGTTATACTTTCCAGTATCATTAAAGATGATGAACATTTTTACCCATGAGGGTACCTTGAGCTCTGATGATTTTATTTTCAGGAAAAAATACTTCTTAATAAAGAAAAATGAAACAATTAGAAGTTACCAATGAAATTTATTTCTGCTATAGTCAGAAAAAAAAATGAACATAAATAAAATTAGTCTAATACTTAATAAATTAAGAAGAATCTGTGATTTATAAATCAGCTTTATCTTTTTGGTGAAGAAGATTCCACGGGTTGCCCAGAGAAGCTGTGGGTGCCCCATCCCTGAATGTGTTCCAGGCCAGCTTTGAGCAACCTGGTCTAGTGGAAGGTTCCAACCTTGCCAAGGGAGAGGGGTTGGAACTACATGATTTTAAGTTTTCTTCCAGCCCAAACCATTCTACGATTCTGGCTCAGGAGTTGAATGCTGTACTCATTTTAGATAAATTTTGTTGCCCGAAATAGCAATTCTTCCTTTCTCTTGCAAGAATAAATAGTGGAAAGACAGTTTGAAACTGACCTGAGAGAGCCTCCTGCTTAGCAAATCAGTTTAAACCCACATCATTTTGATTCATTTAAAACTGCAAGTTTTCATTCATTTAAATGCTGCAAGTTGTTGATAGGCATTATGGGTGTGTGGCACACATAAGAGTTTTGGTTGTGCAGCTTCTCTGTGTGCTGCTGGTAATGGCCCATATCAGCTATTTTTTTGAGGAAAGCAAGAAAACTCCCATCTTGGAACACTCTGTCAAGGACGAAACTATTTCTCAGTGCTGCAAATTTTTTAACAAAGAATTAAGGTTCACATTTCATACATTTGATTATATGTAACATGCAATTATCTGTACATGTGTTCATGTCTGAACTCAAATGTTTTTCAGCTAGATTAAGGTCAGTGTTCAATTCTTTTTTAAGATGATCATCTCAATAGATGCAGCCAGTAAACTAAAATAATTTAATTTCCTTATTTTACAGTTTACAACAATTCAGTTTTGTTTTATTTCTATATGCTCTTAGGGCAAAAATCTAACCCCAGTTGCATAACTATTTATTTTGTATATTTTTAGCATCTACTCTGCTATCAGTGTCCCAACTGAAACTAAATAATCCCAGAATTTCTTATGAAGTTGTATCTTGTTCACAGTCATCTGAAAATCAGATTTTTTCACTTAAGTTCTTAACTCAGTATTTGGATATGCTATTTTTAGCATGAGCTTTGAAAACTATCAGTCTTCAATTAATAATCAGGGTGTCTTTACTCAATATTTTTAAACATCTCTTTTGTGAAAAACAAAAAAAAAAACAAACCAGAAAAAGTTCAACCTTAAAATGATGCCACATCTAAATCTTAAGATTAGATTAGTTCTAAATTTAGGGTATTCTAAATATTAATTATGAAAAATAAATGTAGCTAATTCTGGGTTTGGGTTTGTTTGGGTTTTTTTATAGTATAAGCGCAAGAAAACTGTCATACACCTCCTCAGAGAACAGAGGTTTCCATTCACAGCAGAACGATTATGGACATCCATTATCTGAAATATATTTAAGAAGAAAATAGTTAGAATTTGGTTCTACAGAAATTATCATATAAATACAAAATCATATATTTTATCAATGTCATTCATTCTCCATTAATTCTAGGTCTATGTCATTAAATATCCTGTCTATTCTCTTTTGTAGGGTTGTTGTTATTTCTTTATGTTATATATAGCAGCAGTACCTACAATTCCATTGGGGAATTAACACTGCATCGTATTAAACGTGTCCAAGCAATTAGCTCAAAGCCTGTTTGTGTTCCAGGGAACTCATATTTCAGAATGGGGTGTGGAAAGGAAAAAATTTACAGTTACACTGTCAGGCCCAGCTAGTTCCTCAAACCAGCCAAGGAACAATGGTGAATACTTAACCATCCTCACACCCTAAAGAAGTGGTGTCCATTTAAAACCTCTTGATGCATTTCTTTCTTATTGAAAATTCCTGCCAAATACAAATGCTTTTGGATGTTTAAGGAAGGTCTTCAACATAAAAAATCCTTAAAAGAAAGAGAAAGGAATCTTCACCTCTCTATCTCTGGACTTAAGGAGCTCAAAAAGTTTCAGAGAAGGAGGTGATTTGGTATTGTTCTGAGTTGATTTGCTCTGGCTGAGGAAATGACGAGAAGGAAACTACTTCCCTGTCTCGGGAACCATGTGGTGTTCCAAGATAAGGCAAGCACTTACTAATTCGAGTCCACAAGCAGGAAATGTGATACATCCATTTCCTTTCAGGCAAACAACACACTTCTGTGGCAGCACAAAAGCTCTGCTTCTAGTGCAAAATTTCAAACCTTCGGAAAACTATTGCTCCTCTGTGGACATACCATTCTGTACTTGCTATTTGGATGTTATGGATAAGAACAGTACTTTTCCTCCAATCACATGGCCACCAAAGTTTTGGGGTAAGGATACCGGTTTTTTTCTGGAATATTACTAAAGTAGATGCAGATATTTGTTGTTGATTGCCTTAAAAAATACCTCGATATACTTTCAAGCCTCATGTTGGATCCAAAGAGTAATGATAGGTTTCGTACTTCCTGCAGTGATAAGACTGTTTTCCAAATGTTTCTTCAATAACGTTTTATTGTGTTTTTTAAATGGATCAAGACAGCAGGGGCTGCTGGGGCGAAATTGATTGTTTCAAAAAGTTCATTACTGAAGTCAAATGAAAAGGTGTCTATTGATTTCAGTCAATAGCCAGATCAGGAAGACATTCTCAACTGCTTAATGGATGTACCTATGCAGCAGACATGTTCTGTTTCATCTTTTGACGAAAATGGTGTAACAAAGACTTAATGAGTTTCAACCTTTGGAATAAACTCTTATTCCTCCAGAATGAAAAGTTATTAGCAATTTATTGTGCTGCCTCCTGGTGAGATTTTCCTCATTTTTTCTTCAATGTATATTTTGATTTTTATCTGTGATGGCTGTTTTCTTTCACCCAAATCTGGGAATAGTTCGTAAACTGAAATATATAGCGTGAGGTAGAAGTATATGTTATACTGAAATTCATTCAGGGTAATTAGATTAATTGATTTGATCTTAAAGGATTCTGTGCAATTGCTGTGGAAAATCCCTCCAAAAAGCTCTATTGCTTGCTATGTTTAATATTAATGTTTATTAGCAATTAGCTTAGAATGAATCACATATCTCATTTTCTCTATTATATTATGGCTATTCAGCAATGATCCTTCCAAGAATCTGAACACTATTTAAAACTAAAAAATAATATCAGCAAAATATTTGCATCAGCAAAATAGGAATTCAGTTGCATAGGAGTGCCTCAGGAACAGAGTGGAAAAAAACATACAAGAGGATGGAAAGAAGTTCCTTTTTTTTCTTGTCATGAGGAACAAGAATCTGTTAAATGCTATCTAAGCTTCCTGCAATGCCACATATATTTTCCTACTGAGGGACCACGAGAGACTCACTTAATTTTGTGTCTCAGGCAGAGAGTAGGTACTGATACTTGACATCTTTGATAAATATTTAAAGATTAACTGAGGAAAAATTATTGCCGTTTCAGAGTCTTTTGTCTGGAGGTTGTCTGCTGGACTCTGAAGAACAACAATCATTTTTTTTTACAGTGAAGATGGATGTAATCCTAAATTGGCTCTTTCAGAATAAAAATTCGCTGCATTTGACAACACAGAGCAAGACACACCTTAACTGTGTTAATGATGAAAGGGCCAGCATCTCCTTTCATCCTCATTGCTCACCTTGCTTGCCAGGGACTGACATTGTACCCAGCCCTGATCACAACTCATTTGCTGCTCTGACAGCAGATGAACCCCATAGCTTTGATTATTTTGAGGAGCTTGCATGGTCCTTGAAAGGAAAGATACCTCTCAGATTTTATTTTAGAAGAGCGAATATAATTTTCTCTTCCTTTCCGGTAGGTATATCATATACTGTAGGCTAGGAAGGGTCACTGTATAGTCTCTGTTAGAAGATGATGACTGACACAAGCTCACTGTGTGGAAACATCACTTAAAATGATAGAAATGTGTTTTCTGACATCCCTGAGATCCATGACTTGAGGTAAAGATACAACTACACATAATAGATATAAATAAAATTTAGTTCTTAATTAAATAAGAGTGCAGTACTTGGAACTGATTTTTTAGGACACAGCTTACAGGCTGTTTTCTAAGCCACCCACCATGTAGTACTGTGAATGTTACTACATTACCACGATGCATCCCTTCTCCATGCACGTGTGATTTCTCAGCATCTTCCATGGACTCAGCCAAAGTGTAAACTTCAACATTTCTGCAAAGTTTTGCTGAGAGGGACTAATTTTGTGAGAAAAAAATCAATGCCATAATAATAGTCTAAGCAACTGTTCATAATGATATTTAATCTCTTACAGTTTTATAAATCATCTATTGTCTAACAGCTGGTTCCTTACCCTGGAAAATATACAGGCATCCTGTTTTCTATAGTTGTCCAGTTTCCAGTGATAACTTCACACAATAGCTTCTTAAAAGTGACTCTAAGAATTTTAGAACAATGAACAAACTAAACTGTCCTCTGCTTATTTATGTGTGAGCACATATAAATGTTTATAATTGCTCTAGGCCAGTGGAAGTATGCCTTTATCAAGCTGCATAGGGAAAAACAAGATATAAATACCTTGATATAAGTCATTCTGTGTGAGTTGTCTAAGCAGTCAAACCCTCTCTTTCATGCAAAGATCTTAAAAAATGATAAAATTAGAAAAAAAAAATCACTACACATTTTTATTCAAGCTCTGCGTACAATCAGTGACAAACTGGAGAGTCAATATCTGTAATGCTTAGCTGTAGACCTTGCAGGAATTCTTCTTTAAATTCAGATGTTACCATCACCAATCTGCAGTATTTTTGGAAAGCTAAATTATGCAGTGAAGGAAAACAAAGCCAGCAAAAAAGTTGTTTTGCTGGCCTGAAATCAATTCTGACAGGAAAAAAAAAATTAAACTTTTCTGGTTTAAATTAATGAATTTGTGATAGAACTCCTCGCCCTGTAAGCAAATGTCCTCTGTGTAATGTGCCATAAGCACAAAACTGGGATCCTGATTCTCACATGGCTACAGCTTTTTCCCACAACAGATTTGGCAAAGTCTTTGTAGATATACATGTCTGTTTCAGATAAGCTGTCTGAGCTACCGCCAGGATTCAGAATCTCATTTCTATCAGCTGCCCGGTTCTGTGAAACTATGTAACTGCTGCCCACCCTCCTTTGCAGTGGGAATCCATAGTATGTACTTTGGAAGAGGTAAGAGGAGAAGCATTTAAAGCCAGCCCCTGCTGAACTTCAGCACTGCTGCTATCACATTGGAACTGTAGACAGAGAGTCTGGATTGTATTTTTTATTACTAGTTTCAAAAGGAGGCTTAATAATAGCTGAGAGAGAAATTCAAGGCTTGATACCCATTCAGCAACTAATAACTAACTCACGTTTTACTGTTTTAATATAGTCTTTATTGAGTTCATTTTGATTTATAAGATCACAGTGGGAGCAAAGATGTTTCCAGTAAAACCAGGGGTGCATTTCTTGTAATTCCTAAAAGTATTTTCAGTTGTACACAAGTAAATACAATAAATGTCGTCAAGACAGTCCTATTTCTTCTGCATAGATAGCAATATAATTTCAGATCAGGAAATGTAATTTAAATGTGCATTTGATCAGTGTGACAGCAGCAGAGACAAAAAGCGTAAGCAGATTTTAATCAACATTAACTTAGATCCCTAGATTATCCTGCAGTCAAGTTTTACTCAATTGCCTATTTAAAATGCAACCTCAAAATTTAATACCTTAGAAACATTATGGACAATTTTTCTTTTCTTGAATCAGAATCCAGAGTGCTATTTGTGTGATGTGTGAAAATGATGCCATATATCAGCTGCTTCCAGCATTTTGAGATTGCAAACTGCTTGGCGTTATTACTTGTCTTTATAAGCTACAAATGCACCCATGTTTTTAAATTTATCAAGTTTTGCCTAGTTCTCCCTCAACCCACTGGTCTTCTCTTCATTAAAATGCATCTGTTTGTTTGAAAGTCAGACTATGTGCTCTGCTTGAAAAGCAGAGAGGAGCTGCATTTATTGTGTTACTGGTGTAGCAATAATCATAGTTAAGGTATGAGTCATTCTCTTTATGAACTGCAGTAATACTTGTGAAGGGCAGCCCTGACACAATCGGTAACACAGCTGCTCAACACTGCAAAGTGCAGCCTCCAAAGCCATGGGACATGATTACTCTTCTGGAATCCTTCATAGGTGGCAATCATGGCAGAGTAGAAGCACAAGAAACAGACCCAGATTTCTTGGCAAGTAGGAAAAGAGGCATTTGTGGGGGCCAGTGAGGTGACCAGGTTAAGCCTCTCGGTTTAGATGTCTGTGTCAGCACATACCCGCGCTCTCACTGGGTGGTCTCTCCTCATTCCCTTTGCTTTAGTTCCTACATTTTGTACACCTTCCATCCAAACTTTAGCAGCAACAAACACTCTGGGAGCTGCCTCAGCTTTCCTACTGGAGAAGTGAGCACAGAAGGACTATAGTTCAGACCCAGCTGTGGAGCACTTGACAGCAGATGCCACTGCTGTTCCTAGTCTGAGGACTGGATAAGACCAGCATCTTTGAACCAGAGTTCCCCAGAGGGCCTTTGTCCTGGTAGGCCTGGAATTGCTAACAAGGCAGAGGATTTCAATAGGCTGACAATGCAATTTCTTTCCTGGCAGAAAGAAGGAAGTAAAGTTGTGACATAGAAACATAAACGATTTAGCCCACTGAAGGTTTTTTCTTAGTAGAGAAACACTTCAGGGTTGAAGCGGAAAAAAGAGGGAGGAAAGAAAAACAAAATTAGAGTTTTGTATTCAGGTGAATTATCAACCTCAATGCTGTATTTCCTGAATTGTTATTATTCTCTTCCATTCTGTTTTCTCCCTTTCCAAAATTTCACTCTAGTCTGTGTATTCTACCTGGTATTTTAATTCATGACAATGAGCCAAAATAGAGCAAGGTGATTGCAGACACTGTATCACTCAGAGTTTTTCCTTGCAGTTTGTCTCTTTTGTTTTGTCGATTCTCTGTGATTTGGAAAACATCAGTAATCTTAAAAATGGAATATTTGGCAGCATATCACACATAATAAGGAATTCATAGCACAAGGAATAAATCTCTTCACAGGAGATATATTCTCTTTCTGCAGAGTCTTTGGGTTGGTTCACTGATGCCTGCAAAAGTTTGGAAATGGGATGTGAAAAAATTATTTTCTTCCTTTTGAAGTTATTGTGCTGGAGTCAGATGAGTTCAGACTTTACAGGCTCCTGCTGTTGGAAGCAGCCTCAACAGGAGAGCAGAGAGAGGGAAAGTGCTTTTTTTCCAACCTCATCATGCAGTCTTGTTCTAGTGTTTTAGGGAAAAATTCCTTACAGTGATTATCCAAAATAATAAGACTCTCCAAAATAATGGGTACTCTTCAGAAAACAGAGACCTAAAATAAGGAAAGAGCCTTTTTGTGAGCAAATATGAGTTTTGCCATGACCCAAAACAATACACTGTATTTTTTATGTCTAAGTAAGCAGTTTTGCATCCATAGTACTACTGGGGACAATAAAGGAAAATTGCCTTCCAGTGATAACTGACATTGCCAATTTTTATTTCTTTAACCTCATTGCCTTTTAGTATTTAGTTAAAACATTACATCAAAAAAATATAGAAGAGTATGCAAAAAGATACAATAAGAATAAAAAGCAAATCAAATTCATCAATACACAGTGAATGGGAGGGAAAGGAGCAGATTGACCTCAGCAAATGTTATCAGAGGAAGGAATGAACCATATTGGTTTGGTGAAGTCAGACATATCTGAAAGGATGTATCTGAGTTCTTTGGTCAGGAGCCTGTACTAAAACCGTTCCTGTGTCACAGCCAGCCATATATATTTGTAAAATAGTCTGCACACTGAATCTGCAGCTCCTCATCTGGCATACACCAAGAGTATCTACAGCAACCACTCTCCTGCTCAGATTTCCCAGAGTGCTCTATCGAGCACTACTTTAATAAGTCTGCCTAAAGCTTGAATCTCTGAGTCTGGATTCCATCTCATCAGGGTTACTTATCCACAGCTCAGGACTTGCAAATAGGGGATTTACCTCATGATCTATGATATTAAGGGGCTTGAATCAGTGAGCAGAGTCCCTCCCAATGATGGAGCTGATATGAGAGCCAATTGTGTATGAATAAACTTTTCTTCTGACTTCTCACCTATATTTTCCAATCAAATAAATATCTCATACTTTCAGATTCAGTACTATAAATTTTCTAGAGTCGTTGTTCTTTATTGCTTGCTTAACCTTTCATCTTTTGACTAATATTTTCTCTTTCACGCATTAAAGATGGAGCCTTTACAAAAGGCAAAAGCTGTACATGACCAAAACTACCTTCCTGTATACTCTTGTTTTCTAATAACAAAGAGCAGCTCCTTTCATTCCTGTTTCACAGCCAAGTGTATCTACTGATGGTAGAAAAAGAGCTTGTTTTGAAGAGTGTGTAATGGAAACACCCTCCTTGTTGGATTATTCTAGTATCAGCCAGTGGCATGGGAATTTGGGCAACCCCATGTAAACATAACCTAACATAAAATAGTAAATAACAAGGAGGAATGCATTTCCTAGTTTAGTCAGAAAGCTCTCAGAATTCACTACATAAAATGGCCAGGAAAACTGGCCAAAAAACACAGCCTTGTTTCTTAGCCCTGAAGATATTGATCAGATGGACTGATTAGAGAACCATTTCCTTAAAATATGTGCAAAATACGTGAATGGTGTAGGTGCACAACAGAAGGTATAGTGCAGAAAGAAGTAGGGAACGACTATGCACCTTTGTATCAGTCTGGTATGGACAAACCATGTCCTTGGGGCTGCAAATTGCCAATTCTGTCAAATAACACACCTGCAAGTGTACCTTACTTAGTGGAGGTGTAGCTGCATTGAGTAAACACAATGGTAAAAGCCTTCTCACACTTCTCCTACAAGAAATTTTTGTCAACTTCGAAATGCATTCATCAGACTCCTGATGCTGGGTTCCTAACATGGAGTAAAAGACCTTTATTCTTCCCTATTTCACTGGGAAACTAGAATTGTCTTTTTTCTTATGAGCAACATGAACTTAGAAGAAGCTGGATTCCCTGAAATATGTTTTTGGAAATAGGCATACAGGAAGGCAGATTTTAAGCTGGGTTTCTGGGAGAGAAGATAGATGGTACCACCATGTTTCAGGTCCCTATTTGAAAACCAGAGAGAATTTCCCAGTGCTGCTTGGTAAAGACATTCTCGAGAGGAAGCAATGAGGTAAAATGTGACACATGATCAGATAGAAAGACAGCTCTGGCTTTGCAAATGTTTCCTGTAAACACATTGAGTATTTCAAGCGGATTTATCTGAGAAGCAAATGTACAACACAAATATAAAATACGATGCATTTAAACAACCCTATGAAAGACAATGAGATCTTTACATTAATGTTACATCCTTGAAATGCTTCCATTCTTATTACCGGCTTTAAATCTAGAGGGTTCTCCTTCCTGCTCCTCCGTGAAATGTTACATGATGCTACAAATTTAATAGTGAAGCCATATTTCCAGATTACTTAACCAAATATATAACTTGCATGACTACACATGCTTCATGTGGGTGAAGAACAATTGCAATATCCCCGCATGGTGAATGTGCAGAAATCAGGACTACAAAAATCCCATACATCTCAGCAGAGTTTTTAGGACAGGGGCCAGTTTTGCTTTTGTTAAAAATGCCACACACTGGGATGTCAGACAGAGCCTGGGAACACAGGCAAAACCGAGTAATGTCAGCACCAGTAAAACTCAGCTTCACCTATATAAGAACTGAGACAGACTTTTTGACCCCACCTTGTAGAGGGCTGTAGGTTTGTGCATTCTCACAGGCCCAGCAGCATCAGAGTAATTTTTGCTGCATGGCCTCCAGAACTACAGATATTTCAGTTGCTTTCTTTTCCTCTTCAGATGAGATACTGGTCTGCATGACAGTCCTGTGATTGAGATATAGAAAGAATCACATAACTAAATCACTTCTCAAGTGATGGAGTAGTCTGAAGTCGATTTAAGTATGCCACATAATTTGAACCATGAACATGGTAGTCAGAAGACTTCTAGGGCAAGTGACACCCACACACACATCACCTTTCCTCTGCTTCAACTTGTTAAGGCCTTTGCAAGGGAGACTTTATTGTCCTATCTATCAGGTCAAGATCACCAGAAGATCTTCCCCTTTCCACTTCCCCTGAGCTGAATTAGGATGTGTCACAAGGCAGCAGCAGAGCAGCCCAGGGGAGTGACTCAAAGAGGACACAGCTGTCATATAACTAGTGGCAATACTGAGAGTAATGGCAACAAGGGTGTGGGTTTAACTGAAGGAAGATAACAGACAGCATGTGATAATGAGGCATTGGCAATGGCAGCAACTGCATTTGAACATCAGCTCTTCAGTGGCAGCATGACAGAAGAGAATCTTATCCTTTTCTAACACTCAAGGTTCCTGGCTCCTCATCTGAATTCCACCAGAAATATTCTCATATCAAAAAAGAAATAAATCTATTACCTGTTACGTAATTAAAAAGGAAGGCATTGCTCATCTTCCCCTTTTCAGCTTCAAGATATGCCATGTTTCTGTTCCCCCTCAGCTGTGTTTGGGAAGAGCTGATCTGTATGCAGCTTCTCAGCTAGATTTCTTATGCACGTGGCAGTACTGTTTGTTGGAGTGGCCATGTCCTTTTGCTTCAGAAATCATATACTGTCTTCTGAAGGGGAAGAATTATCAAACTATCCCAAAGCTAATATAATTATGCTTATTTTTTTTATCAGTTAAATAAAAGATTTGATGAGTGCATGAACATTTTCACCTCCTTTACTGAAGCAAAGGGGACAATAACAATAGTCAGTTATTGAGAAAGTCTGACTTAGAGAGGCTTAGATTGAAAAAGTTAATATGTAAATGCATTCCAAGATCTTATGTGCAAGCCTGTCACAGAGATAAAAGGAGATACTAATGAGGAACTTATTTTTTTCTTTGCCCTTATTCTGGCAAGCCCAAAGAAAAGAGTATTATTACTAAAGTTGGATGAAAGCAACAAACTGTGTCACAAAGAGACCAGACTTATTCTTGCATTCTGTCTATTCAGATCACAATTTACTTCCTTGGATATAAGTTATTCTTTTAAAGTGAGCCTGTCATCCTCAGGCTGTGTTTTGGGGCATCCTAATTATTACTTTCCTGCTTTCCCCACCCCACTATATAGCCATTGATTTATCAAATGCTTCACCATCTTTAGCAGGAAGGACACAAATCAGAGGTAGTACAAAGAAAAGGCAAAGGTCCTTTGGAGTATTATTTAAATAATAATCAAGCACACAGCATACACACATTTTAACAATTACACCTGCATTATTGACTAAGTACATGGTGCTGATTGTTGTTACATGAGCTGCCACAAGTATCATTCTTTAGCCACCAAATACAGAAATCTGGTCCTTGAGAGAAAAACTATATGTCTTCCCTCAAGCACTAAATCAGGGAATGTGTTGGCATATGAAACTGTCACATAACCAAGGCGCCTTAGGGCTGTGCTTTCTCCCCAGAACAAACATCCTGTGGGTGCATGGTCACCTGCTAGAGCCTAACAGCGTTCATACTCACATTAGCTGGTCTCAGCACACTGTGGGTGCCATGGTTCTGCCTCAGCTCTTCTTGTAGAGCTTATTGAAGATAAATGCTCTGAATTTATGCACAATATCTACTTTCATAGTTTCAATTTATTTAACCAGGAATTAAAGAAGGTTATAATATTTGTTAAATGTGGGCATTCAGCACTTCTGTACAATGAATCATTATGATTACGTAGGAGAGTTAAAACTCTCTAAAACATGCATCGCCTCTTTGGGCATCGTGCAGGAACTCACATCTTCCAACTTTTACTTAATACCTACTTATCACCACTTTTCTGTATTTTGTTACTTATCTTATACTTACACATTTTACCTACTTTTACATACTTATGCGTAACCTGTACAGTTCACTTACTTATCCATAACTCACTACTTATACATCTTACTCTTTTTTACCTAGCACAGTACATACACATTTTACTTAATTATACTTAGTTAACACAGAACTTCTACCTAACACAGTACTTATACACTTTACCAGCTATCCATAATGCAGTACATATACATTTTGCAACTGCAGTGCATGAGATCACACATTATTTGACTCTACATTGTCCAAGAGCTCCACACACCCTTTTCAGAAAACAAGATTGGTTTCAGTCCCATGCAGCACAGTCATTTTTTATGTACTCCTTGCTGCCTTGGTACTTAGTTTTTCAACTCCTTCTTTCCCAATTCTTTTTCAATTTAGCACAGTTTACCTTTTAGTCCTTGATGCTCCAGATCCAGGCAAGCAGAGTCAAGATGATGGCAGCAACAAAACCCATCCAGTGATCAGCAGCCAAGATAGTCCAGGAAACCCAAACAACCAGAGAGCACAGCTACAGGCCTATCCCACCTCCCTTTTCTTCCTCTTCCCTCTCACAACTGAACCTTCTGACTGGGCTTAAAAACCCTCCAGGAGCTGATCTGCTGCACCTGAAGGTGGATGGCCAGGTGAAGCTGGTGAAGGTAATTCCAGCCTGGTCTCACTCTGAGGGCTCCAATAGGCATAGCTACAGATGGTTTGGCTGGGGCACACTGTCATGATTCAAAACATCTTACAACAGTTAAAATATTTGTGAGCCAAATGAGTGGCTGTGAGTGCTACCACCTCCTTTATACAGAAGATTAATCTGGACCATGGAGAAGGAATTGAATGTCCAAAATCAAAAAACAGGAGCACAAGGCAAAATCAGGACTCAAGCTGAATCTTTTTCTTAGTAAGATTATTTTCATTTCATAGCCTTATCCTTTTGTCTGGAAAAAAAAGTCAGAAAAGACTATCAACAACATTTATTACAGACAGTATAATTTTCCCCTGCTTTTCAAGGTAGAAGTCTCACTTCCTATAGAAACATTAATAAAAGGTAGTTATTTAGATTTTAAAAGTTAATGTATTGTACTGAAATTTGCACCAAGCAATCCTAAAATATTCTTCTAACATAATTTATTCCCTTTTACTTCAAGAGGCAGAAAAGACACTAATTTGATTTTCATGTATTGAAAATGAGACAATCACATTTTAGTATATATCTGTTAAATGGCCTCAACAGAAACTTCATCAACAATACAAATATATACAGCATCGTTATGAAATAACATCTGGGAAATTTTCAGCAAAGTAAATGGGCAAGAGAAAAAATAGTCATTTTAATGTAATGTTTACACTTTTTTGGGCTCTGACAAATGCTTACTGAAGAAAAGAGCCATGGCAGTTTCTGTTTCTCACCAAAGACCTCTCCTTTTTTCTCTCTGGCATCTTATTTGCAGAAGAAAATTAGTTCCCTGTTTCAAACATTTACATTCACAATCAAGCATCCTAACATACACTTGTGACGTGTTTGACCATTTAACTGACATCTGTTGATTGTAAACCTTTTGCTTGTAAAAATTATGTTACATCAGTACCACCTCTCAGTTGTACAGGGTAATGGAAGATGAATCAACCAAGCAGACACGTGACTTTTGTGGGAAGTTCATAAGTTATGCATGCAAAATATAAGTAAAGAAGGAAGCCATTGATGGTTCTGCTAATTGAGAAGCGTAGGAATCTCTGGGCAGGCAGGACCTGGACCAGCCTGGTGCAAATACAGTTTCCCAGACAGCACTGGCTCATTTGGGACAAGCACTGATGCCCCAGTTCATACTTAGTCTCCAGCTTGGATCATTTGTCCTGGGTAAGAAGAATTGACTAATACTCCAGATCAGTGATCCATTTATTTAGGAATGTCAGCATTTATTAGCTGTGGTTTTGATTCTTATGACTGCTACCTGATTGGGTCTCCTGGCCCACACTGATACAGATATTCATAGAAATATTTGGTGCAATCTCCCAAATGGATTGATGTTCACCCAGGAGGTACTGGGTCAAAGAAAGATCACTTTTTGAACTTCAGGTAACTAACTGAAGAGTACAGTACTGCCACATATAAACACACTTCCATGTTCTCAAAATGCTCACTATAATACCTGTTTCCAGATAAAGGACATAGAGCAGGAGATTTTTTACATTGCTGGAAGTAGCTCAGCTATTAGAACAGTGAAAAAAATACAGATCAGTATTCCTGCTCCTTGAATACTTGTTTATTGAATATTTCAGGAAAGTATTCAGCAAAGTTCACAAAAAACTTTTCAAAACAACCTTTATATGATGTGCATTTAAAATAGAGAGTAAGAGTTATGGAGCTGTAAAGGGAAGATTGCTCCTCTCCTGGGAAACAGCTGAACAGGTTACAGGGGGAGAGGGAGGGAGATTGCACTGCCAAAAGCAGGAGCAGAAACAAGGTCTTGCCTCTCAGGTGAAGGAAAGAGGAATATGTGCACTTTGCCGCACTAACTGCAAGCACTGCATTGGGAGCCACTGTGTATAGGATGCACTGGGAAGTCTGAAATGACACATTTCTAGTATAGCTAGTGTCTTAAGGCACTTAGAGTGTGCTTTCTCACTCTGAATTTTTAAAAATATTCTTCTCTATAATCTTATAAAATCTGGGCTTCCAGTACACTTTCTGGCTTTTGTAGGTTCTTCAAGTAAGGACAAGCTCCACCCGAAGCTCTGTCTAGGTCAGGCACTGATAACAGAATCACTGTGGTGGAACTATATATTCCTCACCCCATATTCTTCACAACAGCCCCAAATTCTTGTGCTTTGTTCTACCTCTGGATGTCTTCCGTTTTCTTAAATGTAGGCTATGTGTTTCAGTATTTCATCCTTAATTTTAAGAATTTTAGAAAATTCTGCTTAATTTGAAGGTTTCACTCCAGTTACTTGTGCTCTGTTCATAGATGAGATTACTAATTCTCAGGTGTAACATTTTTTCAATTAAGTAATAACTATAATGTCACATTGCACTCTGTCAGATTGTGATTTAGTGTTTGATTTAGGTTCATGCAGAGGCCATATAGCTTAGGTCTGGTTTTGTGAGGTGGGTAAGAATGCCTGGCCAGAGGATTGCTTGCCTCACATGCAGAAAAGATCAACTTCTATTACTGCTTTTGTTATGCATTAGGAATCACAATGAAACCACATGGTAACAAAGTTTCTTTGTCTTTCTGCCTGAAGGAATCTTTGCTTTATTTTACATAGTTGTGCCAAAGGCATTAAATTAAACACGCTGACATCTCTATCTTAGATGTTTCCTTCTGCTTTTTACAATTACTCTTTATTTGTCATTCCAGTAAAAATCAACTGCCAGTAATATCAAGGGAACATCATTAACTCTGAGTTGTTTTGTGGGATATTGAGATGGCATATTCCACTCCTCTGGGTTTTTATCACAATGGATTATGGTATTAGTAATTAAAGCCAATGTACTCTGGTGCATGGAGATCATTCTGGACAACATTGCGGATGTCAAGAAATATGAATTTAAGAGCAGACTTAGCCTTATGCTCCTCCATGATCACAGATACTTGCAGAAAGCTACAAAACTGTACAAATTTACAAGTTTAAGATTCTGAACGCTTTTGCTGTGTCTCTGTTTACTTCCCTTTCAAAGCCTCTGCAAAATGCTAGTCCTATGTGTTTATGGCAATGCAATTCAGAATTTTTCTGGGTTTTGAGGTACTATGAACGCCTCTGTAATCTTCCACTGACTGGAATGTTTCTCTCTAGCTTTTTCTGACTCCCTGTTTTACTAGAAGGTGGTTTCTGCATAGTTTCGATTTCCAGCATCAGTTTCCAGCAGAGGGCAATCTTACTCCTCATTTGTGAAGTTAACCCTCTGATGATCAACCAGCCCTCTGCATTTCAAAGGGAGTATTAATCCAAAAGCGCCGACTGCCTTTTATTTTCAACTTGTCATTTAATTAATAGTTTTTCAGATGCTTCTGGATCCCATTTGCTTACCTGATGGAAGAGTATCTTAGAAGCTGCACAAAATGACGTGAGCATAGTCCTTGAGCTGTCGTTTGTTCTATCTTCTTTTTTCAAGACAGGATTAACTATATTACAACTCTTGACTGATGTTGCTTTTTAAAGTCTTTACTAGGGGTAGATGCACTAAAGGCCTGGACTGTATATTCTAGTTCTTACCTGTCCTCATAGATAGAAACAGATTTTTAATTTCCTTTCCTTTATTTTAAAACCAGAACTTCTTATTTTATTTGCCATGGACATAAAAAACCCCCAGTTCAGTTATTAGGAGAAGTGGGAGAATTACTCTCTGTTGCTGCAGGAAAGAATCTCACAGTAGCATAGGCTGAATAAAACATCCCTTTAGCAAGTTTGTGTTTGAATGCAGAGGTCTGATATTTCTGGCAGCATAACTATGCCCCTTATTAATTCTTATGTCCTTCACAGTCTGCTTTTCTTTCAGCTTTTTTCCCCCCACAGATTCTGTTCTCCAGATGCCCCAATCATTGCCTCTTCATTTTCTGGACATCACAACTACCTAGACCACCTTGTGCTATAGCCTGTCATTCTCAGTCATCTCGTAAGAGCCATGGGTGAAGTTTCTTGAAGTTTTGCCATGACTAAGATCACAGCTGGTTGATATTACACAGCAACTGATTCATCCACCCAACTGAATCATAGACTGCCTACAAATGATTAATGAGAAGCTGTTTTGCTAACACAATTAGTGGCAATTGGAAAGATAGTAATACCAACACTTGTCAGATATAAAGAAATTGCTTTTTTGAGCTCCGCATGACAACAGTAGCACAGGAATTGGCTACTCATACTAGCCTCAGCTTTCTTGGAGCTGGTAGAGCCAGTATAAAATTTCAAGTAGTTCAAATCACTTCAGGCCTTCTGTGGTGAGAGGAAGTGGTGGCTCTTTGGGCCCCAGGTATATTTCATTTCAACACTCACTGCCTGGGATGCATGAGGAGTAGCTGTAGCCTTTCCAGCTTGGAGATGTACACTTGCTATTATTGAGGAATCCACTGAGTGCAGGTAGTTCTGGGGGCAGCTGCAGTGCCAGCTGCAGGTTGTGTTCTGGGGGGCAGGAGCCTGAGCCTGAGGCAAGAGCCCATGATCTGCTGACCTTTTGCACAACAAAGGGCCCAGGGACCTGTGGCCGTGCCAGGGGACTGGACACTCAAGTGCTCGGAGACAGCAGGAGCCAGGCCCCCTAGATTTTCCTTCCCTTAGACTGTGAGGAAATAAAAGCCCAGAAGTTCCTTTGTTTAGGGTCCCTTCTTGGAGGCACCAGATTGAACTATTATTCGCTCATTTAGTTATTGCACCATGATTAAGTTATTTTAAGGATCTGGACATCTGAGACTCTGCTATGGGAAGCCTGGGGTTGATCTGGTAAGGAAACCTGTGTAGATGTGAGGGGGGGGATGGAGCTGTGAAAGGGCTCCTGTCCCAGCTCAGGTGGTGTGAGTGTGACTGCCAGAGTGGCTCCTGTATGGTCAGACAGGGAGGTTTCCTTAACACGGTAGCTGTTGGGAAGTTGTTACTTTGTTCAGACTCTGATGGACCCTGGCCTCTCCAGTCTGGTTCTGCACAGAAGAAACTGTGTTATGATCACCTGCTAATGACTTAGCTGAACCTGACTTGAAACTGAGACACCTCTAAAACAGTGTGTGAACCATTATTACTATCAGGTTAAAAGCTCTGTAATTTGTAGACTGCAATTCATGCTTTACAACACTAGCTGGTGCTCTATACTAAGCTGTGCAATATATGTCTAAGGTATGAATTCCCACACTGGCTTGTATGCTTTCTATACCCGCTTTTCTCACGAGCTTTCATTTTGGGAAAAAATCATCTCAGTACAAAAAGACTGAGCCGATTTTTTAATGTTTGAGATCAAACCCTCTACTCGTTATCAAGGCTTTTCAGCTTTGGGTCAAGGCAAGCTGAATTTGTTTGTGCAAATATGTGTTCCTAGAGGGAGAGGAACGCTAACTAACTTAAACAAGGTTTGAGTAACTGGCATATGGCATCACATAAAGGAGAGAGAGCTAGCAAAAATGTGAGAAGGAAAGAAATAAAATGGAAATAAATTAAGAATTCTAAAACTTTGTTTGAAAATGTAAGAATAACTCTCTTCCACTATATGTCACAGTGGTATGTTCTGATACTTTTCATTGTTTATGCAGCTGAAATCAATGAGTTTGTATGTTTTACATCTGAGCTTGCTGGAGTCCCCATGGAATAGAATTTGCATGTCAGATGCACAATGTCTCATGCTAGTTTGGGGCAGGTGGTCAAAAGAAAAATAGGAAAATTACTCTCAGATGTTTAAGTAAATGAACAGTCTAGCTCTAATGTAGTATGAGTAAAATACCTCTATAGAAAGCTGAGTTTAAATGCTGAACGATGCCATCCTTGGGTGACAAGCTACCTTACCACTTCTAATAACTTTAAAATAAAACTTCTCTTGTGGCCTAGGAATGGCACTCCCCACTTTAGTGTCCGCCCCCAAGACTCTCCCAAACCACACTCTGCTCACTTTCCTGCACCTTCCCCTTCCAATTCCCTCTCCAGGGGAGGAGTTGAGTTGAGAATTGGACTCGCAAAATTGTGAAAATTGTGATTTGAGACAAGAACAACTTACTGGAAACAGCAATGAGATAAAAAAACAAGCAGTAACACCAACAACAGTAATAACAAAAGAATACAAAAAGTGGGTGATTTACATATAAAAAAACCCAACCCCAGTTTGACATGGCATGATCCAGAGAAAATGAACCAACAGGTTCCCTACCCTGACTTTTTGTCTCACCTAAAGCCACACCCTTCTTCCTGGATGTGAGTCTCTTACTTCTGCCCTATAAGGTGGCATAGAATAACAACCCAGATGTGCCCACATAGCTGCAGGCTCTGCCTCCTCATGGCTATTGCAGAAAAATTAACTCTGTGCTGGAAAAAAACAAGACATCTGCTTATTTTTCACTCTTTGAATGAAACAAGAACAATGCAATAACAATAACTACCAAAAAAAACCCAAAAAACCCCCAACAAAACAGCTCCAAAACCTAAAAATTACAATATTTGAAAGTTTTCCATTAGAAATCAGATATGTAGGTATCACTCTAACCTGTGGATGTTTTCTGACTTCTTGTGCTTAGCAATAAAATGAGCAGAACAGATGCTTGGGAAGCTGAATGTTTCTTTATTAGCTTTATTAATTATTATCGGCAAAAATATAATTCAAATTCTTCATGTGTACACATCTTGACTAAAAGATGCTTTTCCATTTCTGCTTCCCTTGCATTCAGTGCTTTCTTCTGTCTTCCTTCACCTTGCCCTGGTTCATGGTCTGAGATGCTCTCATTGAAAGTGCTGCTGACATGATTTTGAAAGGTACTACTGTCCCATCATGGCCAGCTTTAAAGTTTTCCAATATATATATCTCTGAGCATGGGGGAAGGAAGACCTTGTGCCCACCTTAATTTTACACCTTCAGGACCTTACCATAAGGGTATAGGAAATATACAAGTACCAAGGGTTTCTTGAGGTCAAGGAACAAAATCCTATTGCAGGTCATTGCAGCCAGAGCAAGAGAGAAATTTCTTGGGAAGATGAATCCCCAATGTAAATGTGCTTTGAATTCAAAGGGATGACTGATATTGTCCATACAAATGAAAGGAAATTAATCTTACAGAAGTAAGAGGTTGACCTAGTTTGTCTGCAAGCATCCTGCAAGAATATGTGACAGAGGTGGGACACTCCATCACAAAAAGCAAATCTACTTTATGAAGATTTTGGGTATTTCAGGGACTGCTGGGTCTAGGTAGGGAATATGTTGCTATTTTTTGGTGAGATATATCCCAAAGTGAGGAAGAAGAGAACATAGTCCACCTCTGAGAAGACTTACAGATTGGTATGAGCCACCTTTGGATGACCCTGCTTCAGATGTCCAGGGCAGATGGGAAGAAATTGTTTCTGGGCCAAGTAATAGGAAAAACATGTTATCAGCCAGTTTATCATCCTTAAAAATAACATGTCTAAATTTCTCCAGTATGGATTTTGTACAGGGATAAGCACTTACTAGAGGTTATCAATTTGGTAGGATATTTGCTATCACTTCATATGTACAGTTCACGGGAAGTTATGAAATCCTTAAAGAAAGCTTCAATGACCAAGAAAGTGTTTTGCACAGCAGATGCAATAATCTGCTGTACAAACTTCTATCACCACATTTCCCTAACACTGTATGCAGAAGCTAGAGAGGAGGGAACACAGAGACTTAAAAAGAAATTGCCTGATCTGGATTGATGTTGAGCTGAAAAATGTGCTGACTTGATCTTCAGATCTGGGGGTAGCACTCAGAAGTTATGGGTGTTACTGTGGATTCTGAAATGCCATGGTCATGTTGGAAGTCCTACAGACAGAAAGGTAAAATGGCAAAAATATCCAGCTTCTTTTTATCCTTAGCCTTTAGTTTCTGGCTTTGTACCTCAAAGTCTGTCCTGCATTGTTGATAAAAACCTTTGTCCTTCACCTCAGCTGGTGTTAGAGCTGAGAGTGGAGAATTGACTGAGGTGAGCTATCAAATCTTTTCACCTATGGCATAATTAAATAAAGCAGGCAGTGTGAGCAGCCTGAGAAACAGACAGATAAAAACATATTTAGGAGACCAGCACCTGGGTATTTGTTGTTATTAGCAGCATCCCTAACTTATCCCCAGATCTTAGTTTTTACTATTTTCCCTGAAAGCAGAGGGCAGAATGACATGCACAGCTCTCAGAAAACCGTAAGATATTACAATGGCCCCTTGGGAGACACGTTGTGTCAGTATCACTCTGACTCCCTGGAAGGCTAGTTCTGCTCTGGCACTGCCCAGATTAAGGAAGAGAAAAACAATTTGGTGAAGGCCAGCTGTTCCCCTCAAAATCCCAGGTGCAGCAAGTCCCATTCCACCTTTGATCTTTTTCCCTGTTTGGTAATATTTTCTCCGATGTAACTCAGGGCTGTGATCACTGAATGTTCTAAAGAGGAAATCAATGGGAATAAATTTACAAATCTACAATGTAAGGTTTTAGAACTGAATTACATTTTGGTGAAATTCATCCTCTGCAGGGAGTAAGCAAAGAACAAGTTTGGCCATTAGTGTGACCCACAGTTCCAATTGAAATCAGTGAGATTTTGGGAAGAGAAAAAAAATGAGATGTCTGTAACCAACGGGTCTAGTGATATTTTTGTAACAAGAACCAAGGGGGTTAAATGTACATCCAAATGGAAAAGAGAACATATGGATTCCTGGAAACTGAAATAGTCAGTGTAAACCTAGCTGAGATTCAACAGGGAATAATTTGACCATAGATTTTTACATAATATAGGGAAATAGAAGAATAAAAGAACTAAACAAGTTAAAGAAAATGACACCATAATCCAAAGGGATAATTGTCTGTACTGTACCTCCAGCACAGGGAAACAGCACGTGGGAAGGACTGAAGAGCTGCACTCAATACTTTTGCCAATTCCCTCATCTGCTTTTAACAGTGTGAAACTCTGGTTAGATTGTGCAGGTGGTGAAAATTATGGCTCAAGGGATGCAGGGACAAATCCTCACCATGGTGCATGGCAACCCCAGGGCCAGGTACACTCGGGCTTCCTGCTGTCCTTCTGCTTATGCTTGAGGCTGCTGAGCCCTGTGGAGATCCCCTTTGCCAGCTGAGAGCCCAAAGTGTTGCAGGGATATCAGCTGACAGCAAAGAGCCCTGTGCCTGGGGGATTCCTTCGCAACCTCAAATATAATAACCCAACAGGCATTTGAGCTGAAGTGCAGAAGCACAAGAAAGGATTAGTTCTTGCTCCACTTTCCAATAGCCATGCAAGGACAGTAGGAGTATGCAGACTGCAGCTCTAGTGCGTGGGAAGTGCTGTCTTCAGGACTCTCCTTGGGATTTATTCAACTGGAGGTCACCAAGTCCTGGCTCTCCCTTCCCACCTTTGGGAGTATGAATAGGAACTTGCAGTAACAGAATGTATTAAATCTATTAAAATGCCATAATAAGCTATTCCTGACCAAAAGGGGCACAGTAAGTCCTGCTGTGTCACTAAGGATGTTTTATAAAGGGCAGAATCACACTGGATTTGTGAGAAGAAGGCTGCTTATAATGATCTGATCTGAAGGCAAGAGTTGCAATGCAGGATGCCACCTGTGGGTTCTTGCAGAAAGCAGACTGGGCAGTGACCCTTTGTCTTTAGTGCGTCCAGTCAAAAGTTTTTGAGTTACAGAAATGAGAGCTTAAAGAAAAAATTGTCTTTTAGGATCAAGTCTGATCCATCTTGGAATGAAAGGGCAACAAAGTGTTCCTGAGAGGGATCAGTCCCCTGCAAAAACATCCAATGCATTATGCTCACCAATCATTATTTGAAAAAGATAATGTTATAAGCCTACCTGAAAGCAGAGGTTGCAAGCCAGGAACAGTAGGATTGTGTAGCCTTCCAAGTATGAATCACATCACTAACCATTTTTCCCTAAAGGGAGAAAAGTAAGAAGGTAGATAAGTAAGATAATGACTACTTCTCAAAGTGCAATTAACCAATAATCATTTATATTTCTTCTGCTGGAAGCAAATCTAATGCTGCTTTCTCCCCTCTGGTAGTGACTTGTCCAAAGTTTAAGGCTGGCTTAAACAAAAGAATCTGTTCCAGGGTGCCAATACTGGGGTGCCTTTGTCTGCAAGTCAGTCCTGCCTGGCACCTCTCCTCTCTCTCTCGGGTGTGCTGGCTGCTCTCCATAGACATCACTTGGGCTGCTCACTCTCCTTGCATCTTCAGCACCTGATTTGGCCAAGTCCCACAACTCAGATTCACTGTCATTATTCTGAGGTTTGGGAGCAACTGTTTGTACAGCACCATAAATTCAGGGGAAACTCTTTAGTGGCTGCTGGAAAATTCTGAGCCTAGTCTCATCTTGCCTTTTTGGGCCTCTAATGTCTGCATCCCAGTTCTGGTGTGACTATCTTCTGTCTGGCACTGTTATCTGGCCTGCTCTTCCGTATGCTCTCGGAATTACTCACCTTTCTCTGTCTAATGAATACGCTTGCCTTTTTAACAAAAATGCTTCACAAATATGATAGAACAGTACAGAACAAATATGTTTCAAGGTGTCCCATGGATATTTCTTGCTTATTTCCTCTTTGCTCTACCAGTTGTCAACATAGTGTTCCTTCTTGTTTTAGATCCAAGCTCATCTTGAATTTTGAGAAGTTCTATAAATTCATTCATTTCAGGCCTTATCCAGGATTACAAATATATCTCTGAACTTTTTAGAACAGCAATAATGCTGGTGCTTGGTTGCAAACTGAGTGAAGTTTTCTCAAGTAACTGTCCTCTTAGAAATATACAAGGAAAAAATTGCATCTCTCCATCCTGTGAAACCATGTGGGAGAGAAAACAATCCTAGCCACAGGTTTTGTTTTTCTGCTTGTTTCTTTCCAGATCTTGTAATCCTTGAAAACATTTCAAAAAGAGCTAGAAATTTACTTTTCTAATGGCAGATTAATGCATCTTTAAATTGGACATTAGGGATAGGAAATATTCAAGAGACTTAGTATTACGAATGGTTATCTTTGACCGTAATAATTTAGGATGTAGTCATTTACATTAATTACTGTGAGGTTTTAAACTATCTGTTACTCAGCAGTAAAAGGCTGGGAAGAGTTTCTCATGTTGTAATAAATACAGGGCTTACTCCACTAAGAGTGTGGCAGAAAGTACATCACTTCTCTAATAGGTGAGTTTGCAAACACGTACACGCAGAACATAAAGATCTATAACAAGAAGGACAAGTCTGCATAAATCCACACTTCCTATTGCCCACAGAAGGAAACACTTGGCAGTTTTATAACGCTTGGAGCTGGTGGGTGGTTTATTCTGAGAAAGGCTAAAGACTTTCCTTGCCTTGCTGCAGAAACTGATATTAAATATAAGTTATTTTCTGGATGTTGAATTATGAAAACTAAACAAACAAGAAAAAAAACCAAACCAAAACAAAACAAAACAAAAAACCAAACAAAAAGCCACACAAACAAATGCCAGAATGCTGTATAGTAAGAGCACTCTGAACTGTTGTGTTTGTGTTGTGAAGTTCATGTGTTGTGAAGACCCAAGGGCCGGTTCATTTTTTAAGGAGGCTGGCATTTTAAATTAATTTTCTTACAGGAATATCCTTCAGAGTAACTTCATTAACTTTGATATTAATTTTTGCTGTATTTCAGAGCAGATAACAATAGCCTTCACAGTGTCCATGGTGATTGGACTGGTGATTGGAGGGATCATCTGGGCATTTTTCACCTGCTTGTCCCGTCGCAGAGCTAGTGCCCATATTTCCCAGGGGAGCCCCTCAGCCTTCAGCCGTCGGTCCAGACCTTCATCCCATGGCCACGCTGCCAGCAGGACTGGATTTTACCGCAACAGCAGCTGCGAGCGTCGGAGCAACCTCAGCCTGGCCAGCCTCACCTTCCAGCGGCAAGCCTCCTTGGAGCAGGCCAACTCTTTCCCCAGGAAGTCAAGCTTCCGTGCATCCACCTTCCACCCTTTTCTGCAGTGTCCTCCCCTCCCCGTGGAGACGAACAGTCAGCTGATCACCCTCACTCCCACAAACACCACCACAACCCTTGTGGGCAGCACCACCAACAGCTTGAGTCGACCTGAATTCCACTGGTCTAACAACAACCTCCGCATCTGCCACTCCACACAAACCCCACCTCCCGCCTATGAAACCATCATAAAAGCTTTCCCAGACTCCTGAGCTTCGTCCTTGCTGCAAACACACGTGCATTTTAGGAGGAAACCTCAATTATTTCAACAATTTTCTGTGCATGATGAAGATTCTGAGAAGTGTTCAGCTGCAGTGGCAGAGGGGACGTACTGTGTGAAGAGGCATGTAGCAGTGATTTCATGGATCCCACTGTCTGAGAGATCACTTATCTTTGCACTGCTGGCTTTTATTTACTGCTGTGCTGTATGCTTGCGTATTTATAGTGTTCTACATTTAATTGCAGCCATAGTCTCTTTATTTTAGAGGGAAAAATGCTGCCACATAAAACCTAAATCATTTCTTGAAGAAAAATATTATACTAGAGATTACTGATATACACAGCACATCAATGCAAATTTCACTACTCCTTTTTTTTTTTTAAGAAGTTTTGATTTTACATGTTTTCCCAAGGACGTTACATTTTCAGAGAGCACCTCCCATTACCCACCTTCTTACTATAACCCCAGAAGAGCATCAGTCTGAGGAACTTTAAATGCAGACCTCATAGAGGATGCAGTCCTGGCTGCTACAGACATCCTGTTTTCTTGGCTGCAAAGATCTGATCTGAAAAACCTCCATATTAGCAATGCTTGTTTAAAATTCCCCACAGTGTGGAAAAAAATTATGAAGTAGATGAAGCTTCATGCAGAAAGAAGTTTTGAACAACACAATAAATACATGATAACAATTATAAAGGGTTTTCCATCTGCAGTCAGCAGAACATGTAGTCACATTTTAATACTCAGTGAGGCTGTATGGGCAGAACTTCTAATGTTTCATTTTTCTAGTTCTGGTAATCCAGATAAGCAGTATGAATGACAACTATTTTTTAATTAAGTTTCCTGATTTCCTATGGGATTAGTCATTTCCTTATTTCAAATTGTTTTTCTCAAATTGTACCAACATTTAATTCTTTCTTTTATTAACTGAAATCTTGTCTTTCACAAAAAAAAGATTTCAGACATCTATGGCTGAATACTGGGATTATATAATGAACAGGAATATGAAGATAAAGATGAAGTATTTAGCTGAGGTTTACATATATTCTTGACTTTTATATGTGTATCATGCCAAGCTAACCCCTGGCTTAGTAGAGACTAATTGCACTGATGTGACAAAATGTTCAGGATTTGGAAATAACAGAGACAAATGGGATCCAAACGAAGTCCTATAGTATCAGTTTCCTGTTAAATATTTCGTGTTCAAATTACTAGTGAAGAATTTCCACAAGTAGAGGAGCTGTCCGCACTCCACACTTGCAAATATGCCTGTTGTTTCTAAGAGGCTCGGGCAGCACCAGCCTCAGGACTCCTGATTCTGAGGGGCTTCTGTAGGAAGAACAAGTTCTCATCTGTCTTCTGGGAGGGACAAAGATTCGGCAGCTTCTGAGAATGGGCAAAATGCTTATCATCTTCCAGGTTTTCCAGGCTTTGGAGATGGGCAGCATGCATCCCTTTGTTGAGCTCAACATCCCTCAAGAAGCCCTGGCATTTATCTCTGAACCACAGTATTCCAGCCCAATATTCACCCATTGGCAAATAATTCTTACAAATATTGAGCTTACAAGCAATACTTACTGTAAAAAAAATGTATTCCTTATTGTAAAGACAAATTATTTTGCATATATTTACTGACTGGATTTCATTATTTTGTTTTTAGTGTGCAACAGATCTGGAGAGACATATGTCATTGCTAGAAGAACAATTTACAGAGTTAACAGAGAATTTCATTCCAGACACTATGGGTTCTAGCACACCCAGAACTTGCTGATAAGTCTGTAACACTGCATCTGGGTGATCACAGGCTACAGACTTAAAATAATAGAGAAAGAAAGAAAGAAAGAAAGAAAGAAAGAAAGAAAGAAAGAAAGAAAGAAGTGTTATTTCATTCATTAATAATTTTTTTTTTCATCTAGAGTTTTTCTGAGTCTGGTGAATATCATTGCATGCAAAAGTAAGTTCAAAGTGTCCTTGCTATAGAGTAGGTGATGCAGCCTATTCTAACCTGCCTACAAAAAGTAGAATTCAAGCCTGCTCCCGTTTTTTTAGAGGTTTTGATGGACTGTGGAAGAGAATACTTAGCCTACCAGCTTTGTACCCACTGTGTACCCAGCTGGCCAAAAATTCTTGTCACTTGAGAGTGAAATAATTTTAGATGAGCAAATTTTTTACT
>JACBWW010000002.1:5074160-5105580 GCA_020086605.1 Lanius collurio
ATGATCCAAATGGATTTTGGAGGTTATTTCTAGTCTGCATTTCTTTTGTGCAGGTAGAGGCAAAAGGACTTCCATAAGGTATCATATAAGACAGCTGACAGGCCTAAGAGCATGGGGAAAATGTAGAGACATGGGTTTGAAAGATTGTTCTTAGTATCTGTTTAGATAATTAGATATTAGCTTAGAGGTATTTACACATGTAAGTACATAGTGAAAAATAAAGTGATTTTCCAAAGGTTCACCACAGAAAATCCAGTTCTGTATATCCAAAACCATGAAGAAAAGAGCTGGGTGAAAAGGAATGGGAAGTTCATTCTGAATATTATGACATCTGAAAGACACATCCTTATCATATACAGAGGTTATTTTAGATTTGCAGAGAAGAGGATTGGGTTGGAGGAGCTGCAGGAGGAGGGAAAACTTCCTGGTGATGAAAGAATCATCTGATCCTTTGCTGAAGTTTGAAGATTATAACTGTGCTGGTAGAAATAGGACATTTTTCAGAGAACTTGTCTAAACAAAGAATACAATATGGCCAAATCAGAAATTACTCTGCTTCCTGACAAACTTTGGATTACTGTGTGGTTTTCTGGGCTTTAAGGTAAATCGAATACTTTAAACAAGTCAGGTGAAACATTAGAAGGAAATTGCTTTGAAAGAAAACTGGATATATTAAAGCTCCTGTTAAAGCTTGTGTAGTCACAGATCCTCCTGAGGTATGAGTGCAGAATACACGTGTCTGATAGTGAGAGGGGGATGGCAAAAACATCACATCCATACTAAAGAATGAGAAGGAATTTAGACTGACACTTCTAGGACAGCTGCATATCATGAACCAAATGGACATGAAGCAGTAGTCCACACACATACCAGACAACACAAACATATGGACAACAAAATATCTATGCCAAACTGCTTCGGAGTCTTTTAGAGAAGCTGAGATTGCATTTTGGGGTGTCCTTCACCCCAAAGGTGAAGGGTTACAAAAACACAGAACTATACTAGAAGCATTAGGAATTTTCCCAGATAACATCATAACAAAGGAGAAAAGAGTCTTGGAAGTATCACAGGAGTCAACAGCTCTCCTGCATGCCATTTGCTCATCATTGCATCTACTCAGAAATTCTAACCAAGCAGGTCGGTAACAAGGATGTTGTTGACATACCCAGACATACAAATGCAAGTGGTGGAAGTCTATCTGGGAGTCATGGGCATAATCCAAATGTTCCAGTGATTTTGAAAACTGGTTTTGAAAATTGTTAACCCACACAGAGTCATAATGCAAAGGTACCACCTGGAGCAGGAGAAACTTGTTCAGGTGGTGTAGATAGTTGTCATGTTTGTTAATATAATTTACATGTTGCAGGAGTTTGCTTCAGTTGATACCTTTGCTCTGAGGATCCAAACTTTTGACCTGAAAGCAGGACTCAAAAAGGGTGAGAGAGGAAATGAAGGCTCTCCTGTTCCAACTGTGTGACCCTCCCACAACCTGGGAACTGAGTAGACAAGCACTCTTAATGTTTCTGCTGCAGAAGGCAACTCATGAGTTTTTAATTGAAAAATATTTGTCTGTGTTCTGTTCTGCTTGCCATCACATTTCTGAGTCTGCAGAACTCACTCAGGCTAGAGGTATGATAGAATGTGGATTGTCCTTTTGAAATAAAGCTCACCTAAAAGAACAAATTGATGGTTTTCTCCTTATTTCTTCTGAGAAGCATTCAGAGATAGCTGCAAAGAAAGTGAAGTTGGAACAAGTTTCAGCATTTTCATTTCAGCATTTCATCCATTTTTTCAAACCAGGTGGTATCGAGGAATATGAATATTTATGGGAGAGTGGGATCCAGCAGTGCAACATGATGCTGAGAGCAGATATTGGAGAGTATGCTAATCCTGCCATTAAAGGATTAGAGAAGGGCAGGTTAGTTTATCAATTTTTAGTTGTATATTTAATTCTTCATATACAGTTTCTTGAATTTTCATCTGCTATCTCTTTTGTGAAAGTTGAAAAAGCTGTTCTGTTAGCTGCTGAATAGTAGTGCACCATCAATCTGCTCTATAAGCTCTAAAAACTCATGGATCAATGTGATATGGCTATGGGATCAAAGGCAGAGTTTCTGAACTCATCCACAGCAGCATGAGCTGTAATGCACAAGGGACATTCTGCTCACCCGATGATTTGTAAGAGACCTCATGAGTCAGTAGAATTTTCCTTTTCTGATAGAATATGAAAGTCCTCAAACGAATCTCTTAGTATTTTTATCTTTCAGGTTTTTGCCAAACAAAATGCTAATTCTATTTCTGATACAATTCTCTTTTTCAAATACAATTACATGATAAATTTGGTAAATGCTAAGCAGGTCCTTCATGGAACTAAGCAGATTTCTCTTATCTAAGGATTTGGCTTTAAGAGATTTTTAGCACATCAATTTCAGAACAGTTTTACATGCTAAAAATAGTAATCAAATCTAACTAACAATCCTAAGAACTCCCAAATTTCTTACCCCAGATGATTTATCTATTTTAGGTAATACTTGATTTATATATACATCACAATTTTGTATACAAATGGTAGGGCAAACTTCAGATAAATTCTGCTTTTGACTCCGTCTTGTCTAATTGGTTTTCCATCATTTCTAAATATTTCAATTTTATAATTGTAACTTCTTGTTTTGTTTTGTTTTATTAAGTGGAACATTAAAGAAAAAATTGAAGCAAAAAGGGAGAGTAGCCAAAAGATATTTCATAACACATACAATAAAGATAAAACGTTCTGTAAATGTGATGTGCATCAGGGTTCCTGGAAAAACCACTGAAAAGTACTTGATTTCCCAGGAGTTTCCTGTGTTTAATTATTATCCTGGAGAAGCTCCCAAGCACTACTTTCTCCCAAGTGACACTTTCCTGAAAGGGCAGAGTTTTTGCCAGTAGAAAACAGTAGGAGCAACCATCCAAAAAGGGTTCATCTTAGAGAATCTCACTTAGGACATTGATGGAAAAGGGTTTTTCTTTTCTCCATCTGTCTGTTTATAAAGAATTATTTCCTTTTTAATGACTTACTCTTATCAAAATTCATTCAAATGTGGAAATAGTAGTGTATTGAAGCTTCGGGGGGGGGGGGGGCTGGAAGTGGAAAAGATAGAATTTGGATTGCCATTCCAAACTGCTGTCAGTCATTCCAAACCAACCTCCTTCAATGAAAATCCTCTTGAGAAATGTGAGGAAGGACTAAGAAGAAAGGAGGACGTGGAATCTCTTCTTCAATTTATCTTGAAGAGGAGTTGATGAGTTGCAACAGGGTGCTGAAGGGAAATGCAGACAACTGTTAGTGCAACTTAAGAGTGCTTTGGACTTTTGGGGTGCATTCAAAGCACCACTGGAGATTTCCTGACTAAACAAAAGGAACCACTTGACCTCCCTATGACTCAGTTTCTTGTCGATAGAATAGGGAAAATAGATGATATTGCAAGACTAGATGCACCACAGATTTCTCAGACCATTAAGGTGGCTCTAGAGAGGTTTCTTTATCAATAACGTCATCCCTAGGGAGGTTCTGAGGCCATTTTGCCCAGCCTGACACTGTGTTGTCCAACCTAGAGTACTACCTGCAAAGAAGGGGAACAAAGTTACAGCAAACCAGATTCACCAGGTACGGTATGGAAGGGTGCAGTGTAGTACTTCACAGCACCAAATGGTACAGTATGGTAAGAAAGCACTGATTTGCCAGTGGTTCTCCAGTTCTTAGACAGTGTAGTCTACATACATCTCCTCCGACCATGCAGCCACCCATACTGCACATACGAAGCAACTGGCAGCAGACTTGTTTTTCACATATCCCTTAGACTGAATTGTCAGCTCCCCATCCTCCCTTCCAGGGACCGCAGAGACCCCCTCTACAGGCTGCGCTAACTCAGGCGCGCTAGCACTAGAAGGAAACTTCTTTCTTCTCCGCTTCCTGCTGCCAGCAGCGTTTGGCTTTTCCCGCAGCGGCGCCCTCGGCGGGAGCGGGACTGAGGAGCAGGCGAGGGGCTGGGAACCCGGACTGAGGAGCGGCAGCGCGGGCAGCCGCGGCCCCCTCGAACCCGCCCTGCCCGCGGGGTCCCGAGTGCCGCCTCCCCCAGTGACTCGCCTCTCCAGGCCAGGAGACTGGGCAGCCGCAGACTTCGCAGTGCCCCAGCCACGCGTCCCTACACCACCCAGGAGATGGCTTTCTCCTTCCTCTCTCCTCTTTCAAGCAGTTGAATGGAGCCCAGCGCACTTCCCTAGGTCGTGCATATGGCACAACGCCTATGCGCCCCAGCTGGGATATTTCTGAGGTGAGGGGAATACGGTGCCATTGATGCTCATCCCGCCATTCCGGAGCAGAATAGCTTCTTCGACCCCCCAGTTATGTAGTAACAAGGGGAAAATTTCCTGAAATTAGACTACTGCAGGAACTCTGGTTTTAGTCACAGCTGTCATCCGAGAAACAAATTTCCAGGCATTTTAAATCTAATTCACTTATTCTTTATGTAACTGAATTAGAAAATGTGATTAAGCATCACAGAATCTTCGGCATTGAGCCTACCTAACCTTTAGTGAAATATGAAACAGAAAAACTTATTAGAAGTAAGAAGAAATGGTGAAATCGTCTGTATGGATTTGGTACAATCGTTACTGACTGAGTAGGAGGATTAGAGGCACAAAAGCTCAAGGAAAAAAAAAAGGAAAAAAAAAAAAAAAAAAAAGAGGATCATGACCTTTACAGCTGAAATTCTTCCGCGATTGTTTGGCAAATATTTCAGGGCAGGCACCGAGAAGACACGGCGCGACACTGAAGAGGTGCTTGCTTATCAGCCCTATCCTAGCGGCCCACCCGCGGGTCCCACACCCACTTCCTCTATATTTCTTTCCCTGCTAGCAGCCCACAGATCTCTCTGAGGAAGGGGAAATTCGAAGGGGAAAAATCAAAGGCTTTAAACTGATTCCCCCTTGCTGTGGCATCCCCGAGGTTTGGGCTTAAGACATCTTAGAAGGAAGAGCTGATCCCCCTCCTGCTCAGGGGGGTTTAACATACGCACCAGCCGCTCTCCCTGCGCGCCGGTGTTGCGCGTGCCGGCGCTGGGATGCGCGGAAGCACCCACCGTGCTTGGCTGCACCAAGCGGCCCTTGCATGTGGGGGATAATCCGTTTTCCACGAACACGCACGCAGCTTCAACAAAATAGCGAAGAGTAGAAAGCACCCCGACACCTGCTAAAATCAAACTAAAACTCGCAGGAAAATTTTGTTTTTCAGACCAACTCCCTGCGCACCCTGGGCGGGAACCCCCGTCAGGGACTTGCATGTGACAGGTACGGAGAGGGACCAGTTTAGCATGGAAACACTGCCGAAGAGCTAGGGAAAGGAGCAAGCCCGGGGCGGGAAAGCGGGCTCCTTAGGGAAGCCTGGGGGCTGGGGGGGAGAGGGGGGAGTGGAGGGCCCCGGGGAGTGCAGCCCCCTTCGTTCTGGCTATTCCGGCTGCGGGCATGGATGCGCGGTGTGGCGTGCCCCCGCAGACCCCGACGGCCGCCCGCTCTCCCGGCGAGGCGGAATCACCCCTCCGACGGGGCTCCGGTCTCCGCAAAACTGTCATTAACATAAATCAAATAATGGCCGGGGGGGATGAGGGGAAGGGGGAAGAGGTACGCGACTGCTCATGAGTTAAATATAAGTCTCTGACTGTCCTGAACAAAGCGACCGTCCCCTTGGGAAGGGTGACGTCTCTCCAGTAACGTGATTGCTCCTTCGGAAGCAGAAACGTGTAAACGCTATAAAACGCGGCGGCGCGGCGGGCAGCTCAGAGCGTGCGGCGAGACGGAGCCCTCCTCTTCATCTTCCTCCTCCTCCTCACCCTCTGCCGCCGCCCCGGCAGCAGAGCAGGGCGCACTCCCCCAGCACCGCTCCGCGCCCGCCCAGCCAGACCCACCGACGGACTCGCGGCTCCGTGAGTAACTTTCTCCCCGCCACAGCAGCAACTTCACAGCGGATGAGGAGTGATGTCCCCGTCCCGTACCCTCGCTCCTCTTCCTGGATCTGCAGGGAAGGCGTCCCGGCCGTCGGGGAGCGGGGAGAGGTTTTGAAAGCCCAGGGCAGCCGGGGCGGGACCCTCCCTTGTTACCGCTTAAGTGGCTGAGCCCCTGGCACCGCTACCCCTTGCACCGGGCCGGGGGTCACCTTTGGGGATGTCAGCTCTCTCTGACTGATGGCAGCTCCCCCGCCATCACCACCCCGCTGGCCGGCGGCGTCTCTCGGGACAGGGACCGCGGTTGGGAGGGGGGCCGGGCCAGTGGCTCGGCGGCCCGGGGCGGTGGGTGATGGCTGCGCTCTTCCCTCCACAGGTGGCGGCCATGGAGCACCGCGGCGCCTCCCCGCTCCTCCTCGCCCTCGCCCTCCTCAGCGCCCTCTGCTGGCGGGCGCGGGCGCTGCCCCCGCGGGGCGCAGCCTTCCCTCCCGTGCCGCGGTAAGGCCGCGCTCCGCTCCGCTCGCCGAGCTCTGCTCCGCGCCTCTCTGGCCCGCAGGGGCCTGCCCAGCCCCGGCCGGAGGCAGAAGGGGCTGTGAGAAGCGCCAGTACTCCGCTGCGCCCTCCCAAGGAGCGCGCAGTGCGGCGCTTCCCGTCGGGGTCTTTGCCCGGTATCGGGGGATGCGCGGGATTCCCGCGGCGAGGCTGCGGTCAGGCGTGTCCCAGCCGGTGCCGGCCGAACCCACCCTGCAAAAGCCCCCGGCACACGCACGCACCTCCCGAGGCGGCTGCAGCAGGGCTGCCCCAGGGGCTGGGGCGCGGTGACCGCGGCGTGTGCGTGGGGCGGACGGGATGTGGGTCACGGCGAGCCCTGGGACGTGAGCGGGTCCATGGGAGCAGAGCGGAGCGTAGTTTTTGTACCGCTGCATGCTTCGGCTGGTTGAAGTTGCTATTAGTGGTCCAGCTAAATTAAATCAGACGGCAGAACGGTACTGTTTGCATCTAGGTAAGAGGAACATAAAGAAAGTGTAGAAGGACCGATGAAAAACAGAACGGCAAAACAGCACAGTGACTGACTTCCATACGGTGTGACTTGAGCTAGTTCGTTTTACACAGCAACTTTGCACCTTTTATTTAGACAAAAGATTTACATGGGTCAGATATATAAGTAGTGCTGACAGTTACTGTAAAATTACAAGGGCAATAGTCTGAGTTTTAGTATGTGATTTTTGCATGTCATCACACGCAGGGGTTTCCTACAGCGATGGGAGCCTCTCATCTGCCACAGAACATAAGAGCAGCCAGAAGGAATGATGCCAAACTACTGCTATGCAGTCAGACTGCCTTTGATAGAATATGACACACCATAAAAAACCGCAGTTCACAAAAATGTGAAGTAACTGTACATCAGTTTATACAGAGCAATTGCCATAATACATTTTAAGAGATTAAACACAAACATTTTTTAGCTTTTAACATGAGAGAATATAAACATGTAGAGATATATGACTGCACCTTGTGTTTAGTTTGAAGTTCTTGGTGTATTTCCTTTCTTTGGAGAAGGCCTAAGAACTGTTTCATTCTGCATTTCAAAGCACATCTTAAATCTTAACTGGGAGGTAAGTACATCACGGGAACAGTTTTCACTTTGCCTGGGTAGAAGCTGTTAATTCCATCCATCATTTATACAAAATGTAGTTGTTAGGAAAAGCTTCATGGTTGTCACTTGTGCTGTGATTGTCATACACTATGTACTGGAATAAATTGTGTTCAATGAGAACATTTATCTAGAAAATATGCATTTGAGAGATGTATCTGTTATGTCAATTAATCTACAATTAAGCATGGATTCTACCTGAAAGTGATTTTTGTTTTATCCAGCTTTTTTTAAAATGTCTTACAGATTAAAGTAGGTAGATGTGCATTTTGACACAAACCAGAATGTTAGCTGCAGTAAAGTGTCGCACGTCCTCAGCTAGCTGTGCTTTACATGGTTTCTTTCTCCAACAGATTGGGAAACAGAATGCCATTTGATGGAGCCAGTGAACCTGACCATGCCCGTGGGTCATTAAAGTCAGAATCAGATATTTTGCAGAACACATTACCTGAAAATGAGAAATTCTATTTTGATCTGTCCAGAATTATTGATAGGTGAGTTTCTTTATTAGCATAAATACAGAAGATGATGGACTACTTGATCTCTGCCAAAAAATCATTCACATTTTCAAACTCAGAATTAGGAAAAGAAGACTCAATTACAGAAGAAAATCCCACAGCCGTTGCTTGAATACTGGTAGCAGCAGAGATGTTGACTGTATTGACATTCTGGCATGATGAATGCATTCACTTTCCAGGAAGGACTAAAAAGTATATTGTGAAAATCTGGAAGTTATTTTATGAAATTAGTTTCATTTAATATGTACAATAGATAAATTAAAGAAAGCAGTATGTTAACAAAATGAACATTATCAAAATTATATGAACCCAGGCTGTATTGTAGAGTTTATTTATTGTCCATTTCAGAAATGCAAGGCATGCTGATGGAATTTTCACCAGTGTCTACAGCCATCTTTTGGCTAAACTTGCTGTGAAGAGATATCTGCATTCGCTTATTAGAAAACGAGTTAGGTGAGGTGACACTTATATTAGGTAGATTTTTTCCTAGCTGACTTTATTGGCAATTTTTTTACCCTTCTGTATCCAAGTTCTCCTTTTTGTGATTTAGAGATAATGAAAGAGAAGCTTATATAATTATGGGGGAGCTGAAAATCCTATATAAGTATTTAGTGATATTACTAAATGAGTATGTTACTATTTATTCCTGACACAGCTGTGAGAGGTAGAGCAACGGACACTGCAAAAAGCATAGATAATGTACACTGGAAATATTAAAATGTTTATCATGCCAATTTGCTAATTCTTTTTTTCTTGTAGTGTTTTTACTAGCTTGGCAGATGAGTGGCAAAAGTAAATACAAAATGATTCACTACTCAGTTCAACAACAGGGAAATGCACAATGAAATCAAGAAATGATTGGCTTATAGTGAAAAGGCAAAGGAATAGTTTTTTTCCTGCTGTAGAACATGTTGACAGATGTTTGTGCAATCTGTACTGCACAAGGATTCAGAAAAAGAATGAAGCAAATTCATAGAAAAGGGGTCTGGATGCAACTTCCAGACTAGTACATTTATGAACTAATGGGCACAGGGTGCTGGGTAGGATCACTGTATGCTTTCCTTCTTTTCAAATCCATAAGCAGAAACTGCTGAGCCACCGTGACGATACCACTGAGTACCTACTTCATAAGCTCTAAAGCTGAGTAAAAATTAGGTCCTCCATTTATGTCAATGCCACCTTTGTTCCAGAACATACAGTTCCAGTTTCTCATATGCTATAAACTAACATAGACCATTTAAAACAGAACGTCCTGACATTACCCAGGATCATGAACGGAGAAAAGGCCTGCAGGTTTGGTTTTCACAAGGTGTGTTTTGTCTTCTGAAACCTTAGAACAAGCATTTATAGCTACCTGTGGGATGCTGCACTCTGACTTTCCTCTGCGGCAGACTCCAGCTCTACTGAGTTCAATACGAATGATGATGAGGTCCTTTATGAACTTATTGAGACTTAAACCAGACTTAAACCTTGGCATTGTGCTGAAATATATTCACACAAATGATAAAAAATAGGATAGAATCTGTTTATTAAAAAGTGAAACCAGGGGTGTGAGTACAGACAGGAGAGAGTCATGAAATCCAAGCTATAACCACTCGATCTTGCAGAACTCCTGGGATAAGAAATCGAGAAATATTTGACAAAGTATCCTAATTGCATAGGCCATGGCAAAATTAAGAAAACAATCAGTGGAAGGTTTGTCCCCAAAGACTGAATACCAATCTTTGGAATTTGAGCCTTATTTTTAAAATACATAGTAAGCAATAGAAGCAGTGGCTTCTTTTCAACAGAAGAAGGATCCAAAGTCATAGGTGGAAAAATGAAAGCTGAAATGGAGATTTGATTTTATTAGGCTAATCAACACCATAAAGCTTAGTTCACTTATTTAATGGTATCTTCTTTTAAAAAGATATTGTCTCTAAATTTTTCCTTTGTAATTGCTTTATTGCCAGCTCCCAGGACAGTCCTGTCAAGCGCCACTCTGATGCTGTCTTCACCGACAATTACAGCCGCTTTCGAAAGCAGATGGCTGTGAAGAAATACTTAAACTCAGTTTTAACTGGAAAAAGAAGGTATTACAAGAAAGAAAATATGTGTTGTTTCCATACCTTTATGGTATTAAGACAGAAAAGGTTAACATCCATGTACATATATAGAAAGGACAAGCAAAAGGCACTGAACATTAATGACTTGATAGCGTAGTTTATAGCATGGTTTTTAAATACAGACAACATTTTCTTGGAACAGACACCACAATGAGACTAGAATGAAAGAGTAAAGAGGAGATGGCATCTGGCAATTTTAAAAAAACTTCTGACAGATTCTTACATTGTTTTTGTTTATAAAAAATCTTCTCAAGGGAAAAATCCACTGAACTATGAAACATGAAAGACAATTTTATAAAGAAATTTGTGGAAAATTTGCTGCTCTGTAAACACACAAAATGAAAATTTAGAAGTCCCTAAAGGTTTATATATCCTAATCAGTATAGGTGAGAATTGCCTGCATATGTTTTTGTAGACCTTGTATTCCATTTGTATATTCACTCATTTAGATAACTGCATTTAAATATCATGTCTCATCATTCATTAAACATACTATTTCATGTGTTCTTTAACACTTTGGCTGTAAGTGTAAGAAAATGTGCAGAAGCTAGGGTTAGAAGAGGGCTTCGCTTTCTTTGCTTTTTCTTCTAAGAGCAATAAAATTATTTCTGATCCACAACAGCCAGGAAGAGCTAAACCCTGCTAAACTTCGAGATGGAGCAGAACTTCTTGAACCATCCTTTTCAGAAAACTACGATTCTGTAGATGAGCTGCTGAGCCACCTCCCACTGGTATGCCAAGATTTTCTTTCAGCTTGCTGTTACTTGACTTGACCCATAAATTGAGATTAATTGTACATGAAGTGTGGCCTATCAGAAAATCAGAATCTTCTAGGAAAAGGAGTAATTTCCATGAAAAGCTTCATGTTTCTACAGAGATTGTGTCTGAATAAAATAATAATTTTAATAATAAGCTTTAAGTTATCCCATGATTGCTGCTATTGAAAATTCCTAATTAAATGGCACCGTTAATAGTGCACCTAACTCACTTGGGTGTTTCAACCAGTATGCACTGCAGCATAAAACTAGAACTGAGTCATTTTTAATTACAAGGATCATTTTTTCTTCAGAGAACAAACTTGAGAATATTTCTTTTAATTAAAAAAATGCTGCAGACTTTATTTAACATCTTTCTCATTAGAAAGGAGTTGCCCCTAGAGCTAAGTGCATCAGCAACATGAACTTCATGCATTAAGAAAGCATTTGACATGCAAATCCTTCAGTTACTGTTTTCCATTTAGCTACTACTATTCTTTCTAAAGTCATTCACAATTATTTTTTCTTTGTTTTACTGAAACGTAAACCCTTCTACATCAACATTTACAGGAACATAACATTGAAAGGGCAAGGCAGAAGCAAATTTGTTATTGTGGAATTGATGATAGGATAGTTTTTGGCATTCAGCTGTGTCTCAAACACAAGTAAGAAAAAAGATTAAAAGACTATTTTTGAAGATAAAATTTGGAGAAATGTCTTTTCTTGTATCATCCCCAACCACCCATCCCTTTGCCCCCCTGAAAAAGTTATTTCCTTTCAAGACTGATATAAAATTAGAAAATGTTCTTTTCCTTTCTACAAATGTGGCACTTCCACTAAAGTTCCCAAAGGTTAGAAAGGACATAAACTCCTTATTCCTTGGGGAATTAAATAATTTGTAAGCAACATGATTCTGGAAAGAAATGTTCTTTCTGGACAAGATTAATATTCTGGCATTGACTAAGGGAGAAAGAGTAGTGGTGCTGCAGGTCGCAGATATCTCCTTGGAAACATTTTCAGTCCTTTCCTTTTTTATTGACTTTACTGATGAGGCAGGTCTGCCTGTAGGTGAATCAGTATTGACTGTTACTTGTCATTTTATTGCAGTGCCCAGTTGCTAATGTAGTGCGGAATGAGCAATCTGAATTTGTGTATCCATTTCAAGGATACAGGATTATTTCAAAGTGAGCAGTTCTGCCCTGTAGGCTAATCTGCAGTAACATTTTTCTCTAGTCAGTCAACCTTTCTTTTCTCATCCTACAGTCTTGTCTGACTGTAATGCCCACCAAACTCCTGTGAGCAGCCACATCTCAGCTTGTCTGTCCCAAGCACACCAATTGTTTTATATCAAGTGTTACTTATTGCCAGCTTTCTGCCTTTGTACACCTCATGATGTAACTGCTTAAAAAACTGACTTCTAAAGCATATTTCTCTTTACTTTTCAGGACCTCTGAAGGACGCCTGGTAAAGTCTGTGATAAGAACAAGCTATTTTTGAGTTCCACATAGTATTTCAAAGAGATGACTTTAGTCATCAAACCAGAACAAATATGTTGTGAAGTGAAAGTTGTGATATATTTGTTTCTTATGTAATAAAAGTTGATATTTACATTGTAAATATTACTCTAGAGTTCTCTACTGAAAGCTGTACATATGGATGCCAGTTTAACTCATGAGAAGTCTGTGAGTCCATATGCTGTAAATCCTTTACTTCAATAAATTCATTTGAAAATGAGTGTGCAGCTGAAAAGAGCCCATCATGACTAATTAATTGGCTTATTTTAGGTGTGATAAAACTTCAGGCAAATGTATAACAATAAGGAAACATTTCCAGATATCCTCATAAAGAACGTGTGAAAACATGAGGAAGAGAATGTGCAAAGTGTGTAAAATTTCTTTACAAAGATCTCTGAAGCTTATTGCCAGGTAAAAGGGAACGCTTTTCTAGCAATTTACCAAATAACTAGAAAAACTGAAAAAGAATTAAAAATTTTTTGTCCTTCAGCAGCATCTTTCCTTCTGGTTCCCATTTTTAATATTTCACAACATAAAAATTATAGTAACACCAGAAATGCCTCCTTTATTTTCAGCTGTGTTTTAGACACTCTGGAGCTGACAAAGCACTAAAAGAATGCAATCCCTTGACTTGTTTGATGCCTAAAGTCATAAGTTATTCTACATTTAATTGTCTGTAGGTTTGATGATGATGACTATTGCTTATATATATAATAGATCTGAAGACAGTTTACTATTTTTTCAGAATGAATGTAATTTACAGAATATTCAGACAATAAATCATTTTATTATCATGGCAAGCTATTACTGGTTTGAATCAGTGCTAGAGCTACCTGGAACAACAGAGGTCCCAGTAAGTGTTGTCTCTACTACAGCAATAGGAGAAGATAACATTTTTAACTGATTTATGCTATACCATTTTAAAAAAATAAGTAAATAAACCTCCAGTCCGCTTTTCTGTAACTTTCTATTATTGTAGATGACTATGGAACTGGAAATTTACAGCTGTTAGATTTACAGCACTGATGTAGAAAGTAGAAAAACTTATCAGACCTACTTACAAGCTCAATTTGGAATTTCAAGTATATTTATAAATCATACATATGCACATATAGCCAGTGATAAAACTGATTTGCAAGTTTCACTTGCAAGTTTACTGTTCTCATTTAGAAAGAAACTTCTAACATGATAAAATCTGAGATTTATGGAGACTAGTTCTCATAAATATGTAGCCCTCTGATTTGCAATTTTTTTGAATATTGGCAACTGCATGTCAAAAGAAAACCAGCTTTCACAGATCAGGTGCTAATATTGCTATTTCTATCTAGCCTTGACAGAATCTATTCTAGCTTAAGCCAATGAATGGCTCACAAAAATTATATTTTCACAAAAGACATAATTTCAAAGTCTTCTCTTGAAAAGTGGTTTTCCACCCCCAATTCCTATCATATTATGAACACTTGAAAGAAAAAATGTCTTTGTAAATACTTGAAGGATACTAACAGTCTGATGCTATAGTACTTAATTAGAAATTTTCTTCAGTGTACTTTGAACTAAGTTAGTATTTCTGTGAGATGTAATCATTAAAAAAATAAGTGAAAAAAACCAACCAGATGCAAAGCTGTATATGGACTTTATAGACAGATTTTTTTTTTTTAGTGTATGTCATTCACTCAATTTTAAGTAACAAAAATTGGAGGCATCAAACTTTTAACTACACAATTCCAGAATTTTTTTTTTCTAAATGTATCTTTTATTTCTTTTTCTGTTTGTTTCCAGTTTATCAATAAGGCATCTGATAGAAGAACTTGTCTTCTATGTCAAATGTATTATCTTCCTGATACTGCTGATATTTTGTTCTCCATAGAAAACTGCAGAATTTGGAACATGCATTTTCTCTGTTATATGAAGATGGAGAAAAATATAGGGACACTTATTAGGAAATCATACACACACACCCCCACACACACCCCCACACACACATTGTAATAAATCAAATACCATGGTGGCTTCCCCTGGGGGTTAACAAATAGAGACAGTCTAAAATGAATACTAAATTTTGTGTACATTGCAGAAAAAACTAGTACTGCAAGGAAAGACACTAAGATCCAGAATAATATATTTGACTTGGCATTTGTGCTAAAGGATGGCTTTTAACATGTAATAGCAACCTTTGTTTTCCATAAGGGATTTAAAAAACAATTAATACTTGGTGAGGATTTAATTGTGGAAGAGGTAACATTGTTCAGCTTAACTAGATGGGCAAGTGGTCATGGTAAGGTTAAATGACAAAATTGAAGAGAAATTATAACATTTCACTGAATGACACAAGATTTCATCCTGCCAGTGACTTGATACATGTCACCAATCTTAAAACCAATATGCAAAATATAAGAGTGGAAGAAAAATACTACATTATTAGGAGAATGAACAGCTCCAAAGGGAGAACTGTTAGGCAGGAAACAAATACCCAGGAGATGTATAAGAGAGCCACTGGCAGGGAAAATGCAACCACTGGGGAGGAAGGAATAAAACTGTGGTGGGTTATCGGGGTATGTATTATAGGAAGACCTCACCATGTTTCTCCAGATTTCCACTTCTAACACAGGGTAGGAATACCTGTGGTCTCACAGGATAGAATTAATTATTTTTTGTTTTATTGAATGGGGTTTGCTTTTTAAAGCTGTCCCTTGGAGCTCTTAAAGAAAGGTACAGAATCATTTTTAAGTGCATCTTCACCAGCACTAGAAGAGGATCTTTTCTGGTCCTAAATCCATAGAGAGGATTTGCATGTTTGTGTGCATCTGTGCATTCATCATCCATTCAAGAAGTGTCAGAATTGTGTATAACATCATGAGAATTACAAAAGTTGACAAAACAATTTAAAATTGCAGCCAGAAAAGCATATTAAAAACAAATAAAATCTTAACAGCTCCTCTGATATTTTAAATGGATTTGAGAGGCTATGAGTGTTTGTTCTACCTGAAATTCTGGGAAAAAAAAAATCTGTTTAAAAATATGGAAATGGGTAACTTGGATCCAAAACATAGTTATAGTTTCATGTATAGGCATATTGAATTCTCCCCAAAGATGGACCTTTTGGAAGGACATGTATGTATACAGGAATAATTTATTTGCTCGCAAGATATTTGTGGCAGGGAGATGGAAAAGGCTGCCAACTGTCTTTTGTGATATCACCTATGCCTTCCCCTACCTCTTTTATTTTTCCTTATTTTCTCTCTCCCTCCTCCACTTATGAAAGGGTTTTCCACACTCTAATAATCTTACTATTGTCTTACAAAGTTGGTGTATTAATATATACTTCTACTTTTGAGAAGAGCAATCACAGCAGAATTTAAATTTAGGGTGCAGTAGTCTAACAACTGCCAGCCTTGTTGATGGAGAGGAGTATTGCAGAGAACCTGGCACAACCAGATTTGCAGGAGCAGCCTGTCCTGCTCACAAACAGCCCCTGACCTCCCACTGGAGAATTCCCATTTGCTGTGTGACTGGCAGAGAAGACTGACTTCTCCTTGGGTACATCAAACAGAATGTGTGTGCTCCTGGGGCTTGCTCTGGCTCAGGCAGCTACAATATTTTCAGCTTTTCTCTTTTCTGATCTGGAGCAGTCACAGACAAATGACTTGCCAGGTTACCAAACTGGTTTAGAACTGGAGGTAGGAAACTAGCTTTTGCATCAATCTTAAAAAAATTAAAACGAATAACTTGATAGATATTCTGCTTGCGACCTAAACAAACAGGAAAAGTTTTATTTCAGTTCTGTACACACATACATGCAGGGCACTTATGGGGGGGTGAAAAAAACAATTTTTCCTTGTGAGGATAAATATTTTCAATAACTTAATAATCAACACTTGTAAGTAAAAATATGACCTAATATTCAAAGACAAAACTGAAAGTGACATAAATCATAATGATACAATCAAAGAGATAAATATGTAGATATCAACATTATCATGGTAAAAACAATACTTTCAGTAGAGCATGTTTTTGGGAAACAATGGGAATTGTTTCCATAATGAGATGGGAAAAGGGGGAAAATTATCTTGTTCTTCCCCACTGAGCAAATTATTAAGTATTGGATAGACATTTGCATAGGATAATATGCTTAGAAGAGTGTCCATGAGGAGGGTGCATAAGATCCATTTTCTGGATCTTTTTCTGGAACTGCTCTGGACATTTAGAAGCCCTATTTCACATTTCAATGAGACAGCAGCATCTAATAGTTTGTTATTTCTAACATGATATATAAATGCTTTTAGTATGTAGATACACTTATTTAATAGTTTTCTAGTCAGAATTTGCTCTTATCCAACACATATCATATTTTTGGAAAGAGGGAAAGCAGAAGAGAAGGTAAAAACAGTCACTGTCTTCTGTTAAATGAGATGTATCTGTGAAGACCTTTTTACTTAAGAAATGTACTCAGAGCAGCAACTTCTGTCAGTAGATTATGAAATAGCCAAGCTGTTGACTGGGAGGTGTCAAGTTGTTACACATCAGCTTTTTGATAGAGAAGAATTCATTTATATGAAGCCTGGGATGCTCCTAGTTCTTTACTTATTTTATATACTCTTTAACTGCTTTTCATAGAAAGTGGTCACAAGTATGTTTGAAGGATGTCTTATCACCATTTGTTTCTATTCTAACACAGTTCTTCATCTTTGTTTTACAGACCTGCCCTCTTCCCATAATCACAGCCAGAACATCTGCACACTGTTTTAAGCAAGAAATTTTCTCCTATTAGAGAGCATAGAAAGTAAACTTCCTACATTCTAGGAAGCCTCTCAGTGAAAAGGCCAAGGATATAATTCATGCAGAAAGACCAAGTCTTGGTTAAAAAGCAAGAAGAGTTTGAAAAATTCTAGATTTGGTTTCAATAGTTTCAGTCCCATCTGATGACTCCTTCCAGAGCAGTGCATTGTACTTGGAGTTCCAAAGCTGGTGTCAGAGCTCTGGTCTTGAGCAGTGAAGCTTGTAGTAAAAAAGAAGAAACTGGTAAATGTTGAGGTAGGGAAGGTGTAGACTACATCTTCAGAAGAGTACTTGATGTTAAATTTAGTTTACATATAGCTGTTTGTTCCCTGTAGATTTAAGACTCTGCCTTTGAGAAGAAATAGTAATCTCTGGCTGTCAGAGGACCTCACATTATGCAAGTTCATTCATTAACTTAGCAAGCTCCCTCGGGAGCACAGCTGGGTTTTTTCCCCCTGATTCTGCTGCTGCACAGATCTAGCAGCTGTACTTACTGGGAACCTTCTTTTTACTGGCAGCCTAAACTGACAAACACCTTTTCAAACACTTCTTATCATCCTAATCTCCCCATTGTAGGAATACCATTACTCTTCTCAGAGACCTATATTCCTAGATGTATTTACAGACTGCTTTTCTCTCTCAGCCCTGCTTTGCTATGCTGAAGAAACAGTTTGTCTTGTCTCATCTTGTAAATGAATCTGTGTTTCTAAGACTGTGCTGGAGCCCCATGCCCAGTGGGCTCCTGTTCCATACTGAGTTTTACACTACTAAATTACTGTTTGCTAACTGAATCTTAAAGTCCCTTCTTTATTGCAGACATTAAGGAAAAGTGACTAGTGATTTTGAAGGCCTCAGTCTTGAAGGTCTTGGAAGAGCTGATTTTTCAGTGTGGGTTTGTTTTGTTTTGATTTGATTTGTTTTGTTTTGTTTTAGTTTGTTTTGGGGTTTTTTTGTTTTGTTTTGGGTTTAGTTTTGGTTTTATTGTTGTTGTTGCTGTTGCTTCTCAAACATTTCTTTTTTCTAAAGCTGAGGAAACAGAATCACTGACCAGTGGATATAGGGTACTTTTTATAGAGTGAGTGGAGGGGAAGGCACTCAATTCAATCTAAAATATGTGTAAAGCAAAACTCCATTCTTAAACAGGCAACTGCCCAGATTACCAGGTAGTTTCACTTAGATCTCTGCATCCTTTTTATGTGGTTATAGTCTCTATTTTTAATTCAACTTCCTCAACCTGCAGCCAAGGGATATAACAAATGCAGCCCTCTTGTTGCCCTTCCATCCTCTGTGATACTGGACAGATGGGTAGCAGCAGCAGCAGCCCTGCCTTTTTCTTCTTTGCTGACTTTTGGCAGCCCAAGGACGGGAAAATGGAGATTAGTTCACAGCAAAGCCCTAGCACACTATCAAGGAGATTAGTGTAAAACTAACTATATGTCCTCTGACTTGCCCTGTGAGTGGTGAGTGGTGGAGTTTACACACTGGCCTGTCATCCGCATTAGTTCTTCAAAAGGAAGATGGAAGAGAGCCAGGCAAGTACTTGTGTATTTATTTCATGTATATTAAAACATCATGCTAAGGTGTAGTTCCAGTGATGCTGATGGGCTGAGGGTCTCCTTTCATCCATAGCTAAAGGATTACAACAGGGATTACCTTCTGGATCATTAGTCTACTGCTGTGGAGGAATAAAGAAATCCAGCTGAGTGGACTACTTGGGTCATCACTCTTTGATTTATGATTCATACTCTGTTCAGTACAGGTGAGAAAACAAGTGCTCAATGTACCCTACTTTCATAGAGAAGGGGTTTGACTCTGTAAAGATCAAATTTAATTGGGTATTGCACATTCTGTAACTTCCAGGTTCCATTTAAATGTATTTTCCCAAAGAATGGCTAATTCAAAATTTCATTTCCCTGGCCTTAGCCCTGTTGAATAGCTTTTTCACATTTACAACATTCTGAAGGGTTCTGGAATCATATATGAGATAATTAGATTGCTTTTTGATGTTGGAACAAACAGAACTTCACCTGGTAAAGTCAGAATGACATTTCAATGGGACTTTTCCTTGGCTATGCTTTATAAATAGGTTTGCAGGATCTGATTAATAAGAAAGTGCATGGCCACTAGACAATTTATCTCTGTAAAAAGGACTAATCCATATAAATTTTCTATGTTATATTTCTAATTACATTACCTCTTAACAGTTCCCTGAGAGAAATCTATCAAAAAATCCACTTTAAAGACATATTAGGTTTTTATACTAATTTTATGTTTGTTGAATAATACTCTTCAGAGTAAAAACAGCATGAAACATAATTATAATGCAAACAGATTACTAAATTATTTTGTGTTAAAAAGTGAAGAAATCAATGAAGGAGAACCTTTCCTGCCTGAGCTTTTCTCTGTAGCTGCAACAGCAGACCACAGTGGAAAATATTATGGTTTCAAGGACTTCTACACTTGCTCTGGTAAAATTTAAAGCAGATTTTAAGCTGTTATAATCTAAATTGTCTGATTGCACTTTGCAAGAGCTGTGCATCAATACAGGAGTTTTGACAGGCTCAGGAACTACAGTTTTCCAAATTCAGCCCACGACATAGATACAGAATGGAGAGAATTCTTTTTGGGTAGCTCTGACTGGTCAAGGACTTTTTTTTGTAGTGTGCATTTCCCTGAGTACCTACTATTATTTCAGGCTTCTTCGTATTAATGGACATAAACAAAGGAATTTGAAAGAACATCTCATTGTAACTTATTTACATCATGAGATATATCACAGAGTGACACTACAAGAAAGAGACAACTTATCTGTTGTGGGAGAATCTGCTACTGAAAAAAACCAAGAACAATCCAAATCCTTAGCAGTTTTTAAATAAAATTTGATACTTAATAGAAGAGTTTTTAAATATTTATATATTTTTTCTAGTTTCTACATTGCCATCTTCAGAAAAAGAAACTTGGTTAGGTCTAATTTTCTGAGATTTTCAGATCAAATGTTGGGAAAAACTTCTGTTTTTTAATGCTTAGATGCCCTAGATACACCCTATAAATCTGCTAGAGTAACTACCCATATCCAAAATTAATAATAGGAAAAAATAATTCTTAATTTTATTTCTTGCTTTTTAATGTTTCTTCTATGGCAGATTTTCAGTTATGTGTTGAATAAAGACTTTCATTCAGACAATATTTTTAAGGAAAGAGTACAAATAACAAGATACTAATGACATCTGGCCTAGCTGTCATTTTTCTTTTGTGTTCTACAGCCTAGATACAAGCTTAAACTGATACATACTGCTAATGTTTTGCACAAGGAAGCAGAATAAAACCAAGTAAGAGTAAATTGAAAAAGAACTTGTGTTTCATTTGTACTTGGTAGTGGTAGAAAGTTTTAAGCTGAACCATTCAAACACACATACCAAAATCTGTTTAGACTTCTTAAAGCTGGTTGCACTGTAACCCAGGGAAATGAATGTTTTCAATCTTGTTTTCCTTTTGCTAATATTGACTTCCAGCAAACAAGAATTCCAAGAGACTGGATTTTGAAGAGTATCTCGAACAACTTGATTTAGTTAGGAGACAATTTATTTGATTAATGAACTGCTCATCTCTGGTCTAGAAAATATTTGGAGAATGTTTGGAAGCAAATTTCAGATACACCATTAGCTTTCTATTTTGATGAAGGAGACAGAATGTCTGTGACTTCTCTGAATTATTGTGGCTTACAGGAATGTGACTCTCTCCAGACATTCAACTGCTGGAGCCACATTTTGGATGGAGCCCACTCTCACTATTTATGTCAAAAATAATTGTGTGTTGTTGCATTTAATTGCTATGAAGATTGTGACTTCATTTATTTCCTGATGCTTCATATTCCTGGTTAAATTTCTTTTAGTTATGAAGACCTTAAAAATATTTCCTCAATCCTGTAGACATAAGTAGCTTTTAATATAACTGTAGAGTGTAATCAAAACCACCACTTTTGTATTTGTTCATTCATATACTAAGTATATAAGTTATATGTGCTAAAAAATAGTAGCTTGGTGAATTGGATTTTTATTTTCATTTCAAATATAACTTCAAGATAAAACAGCCACTTAAAGCTGGTATCACTTCTTTCCATAATTTTCATGAGTTCCTTTTTATTTCATCAAGAATAAATACATGGGAGAAAGAAAGAATAAACAAAGATGATATTGGCTGTGGAAGCCAAGTTTGTGTAAATTAGCAGAGAATAAATTTAGGTGAGAAATGACATGAAGTTCATGGAGCTGAAATTATGGAAGCATGTTCCAATTTGAATTTTAAGCTGCTATTTCATAAATTTTGTGCACTTAAGAAACTGGTAATTTGATATGGTTTCCTGTGATAGCAAAGACTAAATCTGGAATATCCAAGGGGTCTGAGTGCTATATTCCAAATCAACACACAAGAAAATCACATATCAGCAAATAGTAAGCTTTTAACTATGGATGTCTGTTATTTGTCAAACTAACTGAGTTTCACATTGGCTGTTTTGTTGTACAGATTTACAGATAGAGAGAAACTTAGATGGTTGACAATACTGCAGATGCACTGATTTTACTTTGTAAAATCTATCAGTAAATGCAGATATGTAGAGAATAATCAATATTTTGGGTCACAAAAGACGTCCTAAGAAAGTGAAATGTCATACACATAAAAATATTACTCAGAGCTAAGGAAGTCTACATTTTTAGGTAGAAAAATTTAACGTTATAGTTTTTAATGTTGCATGATAAATAAAATATAATTGGGAAAATATTCTTTGCTGAATGTTTATTAGTTCACTCAATGCACATAAAATAAATACAGATATATTCCCACACATGCTTGCATCCATAGTTTTCTTTCTAATCCTGGGCAGGTGTTGGACTTTCCAGAGAAAATGACAACTTGAAGGAAACCCTGCAGCATAAAGCATCAACATGATTAATCAAAGCTTTGTTTCCCATTACCTTCAGGTTCATTATATAATCAAAATGAATCATTGGAATCCAGATTTCACTGCTCCTCAGAAAAATTCTTATTGAAAAATGTACTTTTTCAATTTGGTTTTGTGTTCCACAGGAAGGAATGCAGCACTTGAGGCCTGGATTCTCTGTAGACTTTGTAAATGCTTGCAAAGTCATAGCTACTTGTTAAACAGAGAATATATGACTGCCTCTATCGATCTACAAAAATGTAAGATACATCCTGATCACATAGAATATTTTTTTTGTGCACTCAATGTTGCAAAACCCCTCCGACACTTAGCAACTGAGGGTAGATACGAAGATGGACTATATCACTGTTTTTATAGGTAATCCAAAGACCCCTATAAGGAGAAAATCTGAATTGAATTCCATTCAAGACAATGAAAAACACAGTGGATTAGGACAGAAGTGCAACATTTTGATATTTTGAGATTCTTCTGTATAGTGCTACTCAGAAATAATTTGCTAAACTATTGTATTGATTTAGTTTATTAGAGAAAACAGATACCTGTTTTGGGCATTGTTATGCTTCTAATTGCTTTTCTATTTGCATATCACAACTCCATTGCAATCACATAAATAATGCATTGTGCCAGGTAACATCTTTAAACTTGAAACTTTTGTCATAATGTGGCATGGTATAACAAAAGTGTCCACATTGTATTTAATCATAGCTGTCAGTGTGTTGGGTTAATTGAAGTCCATTTGGTGGAGCGCTCAGAGAGTTTAAATCCATTTAATAGGAGAGAAAAGAATGATCAGGTGAGTCAGTCATCTCAAATTATTTCTCATTTATAGTAGTTTGAGATTTAGGACATGTTAATTAGTTTAGAATGAAAATTCCTGCCTAAGAGCCAGTTGTTAACACAGCCTCTGGATGAACTGAAGTTCACAATGAGTCCCTACCACAAGATGAGAAATTATTCTGTATCTAAAATACCCTCTTGACCTAGAGAAAGATCCCAACCACGTATTTCTGGGATGATTCACATACATAATTCAGAGGTGATTAGTTGTACTGGTTTCCATACTCCTCAAGGAATAGAAAAGAAATGGAGAAATTAAGAGAGGAAATGTAATTAATGAGCAATGAGGACTGTTTAAAAGGTAGGTCTGATTGCAGCAAGCAACTGGGAAATCTATTAAGACCACAATTAAGTTGTTATTTCATCCAATCTGGAAGAGTTCAACTTGTTATAATGGCACTCCTGGAGAAGACATGATTTTGCAGATGGTTTTATTACTTTAAATGTCAAGGTAGGCCCCCAAAGCAAAGGGGAGAAAAAAGTCAAATGCCCTTTCCTCAGATGTTTTTTTCAAATTCATTTCTTACTGAATCTGAATCTTTTCAGAGCCTTTGAATATCTGCTAGCATAAAAATGTTGCTCAACCACACATACAGATGCTTCCTCTCCTTCTTGGCAGGGATTTTTTTAGTAGGCAAGCAAGGATAAATATCACCATGGCATTCCCTCAGGAACACTGCATTAGTGTGTATTACAAGACTTCAATGGAGACAGACTTGGATCAGAAGGGCTGCTTGCCTCCTCTGAGATCATAAAACACCGGAGTTTTACTCTTTCAAGGTACGGAAGAAATTACTACAACTCAGTTTGAACGTTTAACATTACCTGCTCCATGATGATTCTTTGCAGAAGCAGCTTTTATTGGGCAAACTCATCTACTAAAATTGCAGTTAAAGAAGGAAAAACCTTAAAAAGAATCTGAGATGTGGAACCTGAAAAAGATAATGGAGCGTTATGTGGTAGATTCAGTGTTTGCATTTTGCAACATGATCTATATTTTTTGTAATCAAGATTGTGTTCAGAAAAAAAATGGAAGGCTGACTTCTATTACCCCTATTTAAACCCTTAGCTCCATCAGAGATCTTCCCATTAATCTCAAAGTGCAGGTCAATGATTTCCGCATGTTGCAAAGACAGGTTAAGGAACACATTTCAGTTCTATAGAAAATATATCTAACTTTTCAGCCAGCCTAGTAACAAGGAAATTGACAGAACAAAGAAGATACACTCATTTTCCATTTCAATTTATGGCATATATTTTGATGGCATATTATAGCATTTTCAATGAAACTCTTTGAAGGTTCAAAATATTAGATGATCTTGATGTTTAGCTGCGTCAAGCCGTGACAATATTAAAATGCACTGATGATATTTCCTTTAAATGCATCAACCCTTCTTGCTAACTGTAGCCACTTATTCAGATTTCACTGGTATTTTGTATGTATTACAGATATATTCTTACCTGCACCAGTACACTGGAAAGATAGAAAAATTTCAATCAATCTAACAACAGAAAAAAATCACTCCAAGCCTTCCACTTGACATCTGGCTCAGCACTGCAAGAGAGATAAACATGTATTACAGACATTTGGCTAAATAAAGCCTCACTACAGCTGTTACAAAAACTCTGTGGAAGTGATGTCTTTGAAAATTGTCAAATCCCCGTGGCCAGAATCCAGGAATTTTGTATTTTTACAAAATGGCATTACAAAATCGCAGAAGTTTCTTAGCTATTTCTGGTTCTTACTTTAAGTAAAGCTTCAGTCTGAATACATTTCCATGGAAAGTGTAACAGTTGATGCATTAAAGAGTATTGTTTCTTCTCACTGACCTGGCTTCTTTTACTTCCTCACTCTGTTTTGGTTGCAATAGCTCTGATACCAAGATTCTGCAGATGAGTTTACCACTGTTGCATGAGAAGTCGAGATTTAAAGTTAAATATTTTGAAAGATGCCTGTGGGTGAAACCTGAGCTATTTTCTTGTTTGAACATCTGTAAGGTAGGACTAAGAAAAAACAGAGTGAAATGCAGTGTCTAATGTCTGTTAAGATGGACAGCTACGGTAAATCAACAGACTAACATTTCCCTTTCAGATATCACAAAGCTGTAATTCAAAATGTATTTTATAATAGTGACTTCACTTGGTCATGTTCCTAGAAGGAGTATGACACTTCTGAATACTGTTCTACTATCTGAATACATTTTTAGCTCAGCAGCTGCTACAAATGCAGGTTGTTGATGCACAGTGTTAATTACTAAGTACTGGTGAAGAATACAGATTAAAAAATAAACTTGCATTAGCTAATAAAGCTGTGTTTGCTTCTTGATGTGAGGGACATTAAATAAGTAATTGCAGTAATGAAGGTGTCAGATAACTTGGAGAGAAATCATGACTTTTACTGTTTACAGTCTATCAAAGCCAACTGTTGCCGACTGTGCCTGATTAGTTTTCTTTCCAACAGTTGCTTTGCCGCAGGAGGCTTTCCAGCACTCATTCTACCTTTTTTTCCCCTCCTTGTCTCAATACATCATTGCAATTAAAACTTTGGTGCTGCAGTTTCATGCTTGTTTAACATCAATGGTTTTACAGAAATTATACCTGTGTGAAACTGCGGTTGTTCTCCATCAACATAAGGATACCATAGGCAAATTTCAAAGTTTTCTATATGCACATCATGACCAGCAGTATTGGGTTAGATCCTTGGCATATTTTCCACATCTTCAGGATTTTTTATCTAGTCCATCTCTTCCAAAGCTTTAAATAAGTTTTTACAAGTCTTAATTTAAAGAACTACAGATATCAAGGAGCTGATGGAAAATGTCAGTCTTATACTCTTTGGTTGGGGGTTTGTTTTCTGTTGTTTTGAGTTTTGGGGTTTTTTTTTTTTTTTCCCAGTGCAAGATGGCATAATAAAGTGAAAAAAGTCCAATTTAAAATCTTACAACCCTAATATATATATCTGAAATAATGATCATGATTTATGTCTTTCTGGTATGACAAATATAAAATGGAGTATACATAGAATGAGATTCAACTTTTTAATACATAGTCAGCTGGGGAAGGAACCGTGACACTTTTTACCTTTCCAGTGTCTGTCCCATAATTTGGAATAATCATGGTAAAGAGCATAATTATTAAATTCATAACTAATTTCTTTTCTACATTCAACACGTTGGTGGTGTTTACACTGTAAGTGGAAGGTATATTAAAAGGTCAAAGAACAAATAGGAGTAGCACTATTGATAGCTGAACTCTGATATTTAGTTTGATATAGGAAATCTGTGTCAGTTTCAGCTGGGAAAAGGAAATATATTTCTTCTCCCTCACTTTCATTAGAATTGAGATAAAGTTAGATTCATATATCCCTACAGGAATTTCTATTTCTTATACATTTTTTTGTGTATTATTTTGTGTATTATTGGGGTGGGTGGAGTATTTGTGTTTTAATATAAAGATGTTTATTACCTTCGTACAAAAATAACCTTCCATTCATAGTATGTCAGAATTATAGAATGGTTTGTGTTCGAAGAGTCCTTTAAAGATCATCTTATTCAACTACCCTGCCTATTTTATCCTAGAAGAAAAAGTATCACAAGGTAATTCTTTTGGTTATTTGTAAAATGATGAACCGTTTGAACATGGGTGGTGTCTATACCATAGCAGAACCTTGACAAGTTTTTACTGTGCCATCTTACATCAATTGCAAGATATGCAAAAATATTTTGGTCTGTGTCATGGTGAGCTGTAACAAAACAAAAAACCTTCAGCCTATTGAAATCCATTAGACCTCCATTCTGCAGCTGTACATCCTTTAGCATCTTCTCTGCCATGAGCTGCACTTGCACAGAAAAGCTAGAAAAATTATTTGCATGGAAATAAGATTTCTTTCTAAACAAGTGTTACCTGCCAATCACTAACAGTATGGAAGTGAATGTTAATATTAAAGTATATGCAAGAGGTATTGTTAACTCCAGTTTCCAGAAAACAGTGTAAAGAGATATGACCTCAAAGCATGAGAGATTTTTGTGAAAGAAATCTATTTATCAAAATGTTGGCTGCGCACTTCATACATATATAGGCATACAAACAAGGAAACAAATGATGATATATAATATATCTTAATCACAAACCAGTGAGCCTTATTTCATGACAGACAAAACTGTGATTTGATTCCTTCAAAAGAGAAGAAATCTCAATCAAACCCTATTGTTTGTGGTGACTGGTGACACTACAAAAGATTAGGGAGCTTGATGTAAACTGATCACACGTTTCAAGGAGACGTGCTCATCGCCAAGGCAGTGGCAGTGATGGGGACAAGGCAGCTTTCATGGACCCAAGGGTGGAATGCCTTCAGCATTTCTAATGTTCTATTCTCAGCACAGGATCTCAACAACCTACAAATCCTGGTGAGTGTGCTCGGCAGGGTGTACTTTTATTATTTTCTACAGATACATGCATAAGTTCCAGAAAACAGAGAAAGGTAGTCAAGTGAACAAAATCAAGACACAAAGCCAGCCTGGATTCGCCACAAAATAAGTCCCTTCTCCTTCGCCTACACCTTCATGATAGATGCACCTCACTGTTAACTGTACAACCTGAGAAAATGACAGGTCATAAAAGTAATAATAATCACTGAGTTGGGTTTATAATGTTCATTACATCAGATAACCACAATAGATAGACAGACAGATAGATAGATAGATAGATAGATAGATAGATAATAATACCCCTTGATTCTCCATAAAAATAATTTTCTATTAAAAAGACTCACATCAGTTTCAGGAGAGGCCAAAGTATATCTCATATCTCATCTGCAGATCCTAATCAATAAGGATCTGAATCCTGCACTCTGGTTTATCTCAGGGATGAAGCAGTAGTGCAGCAATGCTGCTGTCCTTGCAAGCTTGTTGGACCTACTTTATTTTTAGGTTTCTGAGGTCAGTGTCTTAAGCCCTGTGACTCTTAAGGGGTTTACAGGGTGAAGATGCTCCAAGATCATCATGATCCATTTTCCCAGGAAAGCACTCTTTTTGCCGAACAACGCCAACTGTTGTCTGCCATTTTATTGCATCACGTAAAGTGCCAATCGGATTTTTTTCTGCCAGAGGTTTAACATTTACTTTGAGTGTCATATGCTGAATGACATATAATATTAATTAAAAACAAGCAATGAAATTATCAATAGGCTCTGAAATTCGGATATGAAACGAATGCTTTGGCTGAAAACAAGTTAAATAAATGATGTCTTATGTTTTCCCTTGTAAGAGGGAAAAATAAGTAAGAGATGTAGTGAGGGTAAAATATTCTGTTTTGAATGGTCAACAGAAGGAATTATTACATACATATATAATGTATAATAATTGTGTATTACACAAAATTATTTATGCAATATAGGAAGCAAAAGTAAAATTAATAAATAATACAACAATGTTATTTAAATACTCAAAAGACTATTTGCAAGGCAGTAACACTGGATGAAACTGAAACAATGCTGGCAAATAGGGAGCTCATTGTATTAATCAGTAGTTTTTAAATTTATATTTCAGTCTCAAAACTTCATTGGTATCTGAGAGAAAAATGTACATAAGGAGGTAGTCATTGGAAAAAAAAAGGAACAAGAGAGAGAAAAGAGCCAAATTCACTCTTGCCTGACCCTGCAGAAACCTAATGACACCCAAAGTAATTCAAATTATTACATTTCCTCGTGTCAAAAATTCTGATACTGTAAGAATCCAGAAGTCCCTCAAGCTGCAACAGATCTGATGCTCACGTCTCATAAATATCCACAGAGGTGCTGCTGCCTGTTGCACCTGCATCTGTTGGACTGGGGCTGGTCTCTGAACTCACCTACATATCAGCAACCCATTATTTATCCTACATCCCCAAGGAGTGGTAACATGCCCCCTTTGGCATCACTGTACAAATGTCAGCTACTGTCAGAGCAGATTCAAGATCAGCTTTCTAGTAAATTGTGTTAACCAAAGGGATGTGTGCATTCAGGAAATGGCGAGATAGGAATGTTCATGAGCACTTCTGTTGAAAACACCTCATTATAAATGGGCAAAAAAACCCCTTTATGATGCCAGAAAAACAGCAAAAATGAATGAGCCTGGGAGAAGCATGAATTCTCAGTACCACTGCAAAAGCTTTGTATTAATTTAATGAGTTTTTAATAAAGGTACAGAATTTTTTAAGAAAGGGAATTGTACTGGCATCTATATCCTGGAATATAAAAAAAATAAAAAAAAATAAAAGAAAAAAAATCAATCCTGATAATGTTCAGAAACCTAGCCTTTGAGATATCCTGCTGAATCAGGATGGCCTAGATTAGGAACTGCCTTGGTCAGCATATGCAGGGTTTGCAGACACTCTGGTGAGAGTGCTACTGTGCATAGGGAGAACTGGCACTCACTACCAGCAAATTTTGGATGTCCAATTCCATGCAAGGTTGCTAAAAGCTTCGTTTTTTCAGAGAACAACAGTGGAGACAAAAGAGTATCAATACCCATCCAAGAGTGTGCCCCCCTACATTCAAATCATGACAAGATTGCTTTTCTTTGTGACTGCTTGTAACCGTGGCACATCTGAGAGAGTGCTAAGAGGGAGGATTTACCACAAGTGTGACAAGTAATTCTCTGAAACCAGAAGTCCAAGACCATGGCAGTCAAAACACCTTCAGCACTGTGCTGGACGGCTGTCAGATGACGAAGACTTTTGGCCAAACTGGATGTGAATTAGTCTCAAACTGAGAAATTGAGAGAACCCACACAATTCCATTTTAAATCTGGGAGCAGTGAGTACTATACTGATTAAACTTGCCTGAGTAAGTAGTAAGAAGGCCTTAATTGATGTGAGGGTTTGTGAGAAGCATGAAATTCACTTCTCCTGTGCAGAAGCAGGAGTTATTTTGGTCATTACCTCAGTGATTTTACCTATTAAAAAACACCTCTGATGACTACTTCAATCTCTGAAAGAAACAGAGACTTGTACCAGAACTGGTTTAGACATGACACATCAAAATAGAGGGGAAAAAGTCTTAAGGCAAAAACGCTTTTCCTCTAGGCAGACGCAAGTATAAACCATAATATCTGACATGTAAGATGCTAACAGATGACATAAAATTAAATACATTTTTAATCTTGTTATTATTAACCTTTGGAATAGTCACTGTTTCTGAAATCTAATCATATTTAATATTGATATTGCAGTGCATATGTAAGGAGCTCAGAACACTTTAAAGATATTAATTAAAGCTCATCAAGAACACTCCTGGGAAGCAGTGTTAGAATCATTAAAATCATCTGACAGAGGAGGAGAAACTATGCTGTATAGAATATAAGCAACATATTTGATATCTCCACAAAGCCAGAAATTAAATCCAATACCCTCAGTCATCAATTCATTGTCATAGCTACTGGGTACCAGCATTTTGCATATAAAATATATTAAAAGATGAAAAAATGTGCCTCCCAAAATCCTTGCTGCTTAAACAGGTGGACAAGTCCTGCTGAGCAGTCCCTGGTGTCAACACACCAGAGACATGCCCTGTGATCCAGCCCCATTCGTCTAGTCGGAAGAAAAGATAAAATAATCCATAAAATGCCTGTTCTTCAGAGCCAATGGACTTGAAAAGACCCAAAGGACTTCAAAAGCAAGGCTCTGCACTTACTAAAATACTACATTGCTTACTAAATACTTAATTTAGCAACTAATCCATAAGGGTAGTTCACTTAGTGCTCATATGCTCAGTGTAGATTAAGGGAACATGGATCACTTTCCATGCCTGAAGATGACTTGCATCTGCTATAGAAAAATCCTGAAATTGTTAAATTCTCTGAGTTGAAAGGGGTGTCAAGTCATCTAATCAAAGCCTAATGGATTAATATAGGAATTGTATTTGATATTCAGAATTAAAAATTAAATTCCTTGACACTAGGTTTCATATATTTCTATTTCCTTGTAAAACCTGTATTTATTCTTTGTGTTTATTGTTGTTTATGCTTCCTGTTCAAAATTACACTTTCAATAAACTATGTCCAAATGTCTGCAACTAGAAATGCTTAAAAGTCTAGCAAAAATGTCTTTTGAAAACTGTAAGACACATTTACTCAGTTTCAGAACAGTATTCTCAATAGAAGCTTTTTTTGGTTTGTTTAAGTGTTACATTTCAAATGAGAATGTTGTTCCAGTAAGCCACACACAAAGAGCTATACACATTTTCAGTATTTTGAAGCTCATTTTAACATGTATTTTTCATAATCTCATTGATCATATTTATAGAATGATTTTATAAAATCCTTTTTTAACTTTAAATGTACTTGAT
>JACBWW010000002.1:5105980-5139961 GCA_020086605.1 Lanius collurio
AAAAAAATCTGGGATGCAATTTATCTCTATCTGCTTCTATGTGAACTTTTATCAGCTCTAATTGCCTCTCTGCTTTGATGTACTCATAAAGTCTTTCAACGCTTCCATTCCCTTCCCTCCCACTTGGGAAAATATCCCAATCCTCAGAATCTGACCTTTGGCTTATTTCATGAAGACGAAAGCAGAGAATTTATTCAAGCTCAGAGCAATACTAACGTCATTAACTTACTTCCCACTTTCTGTATATCCCTCAGTGGCTTCACAGAATACTTGATTGGCTTTTTGCTTGTGTATTTAAATGACATAACACCATATTTTTGCTACAGAAGTGTCTATTTCCTTTGATTATTTTATTGCATTTGTAGTTTTACCTTTTACTGAAATATTTAAAATTATGTATTTTTAAATTATATTTTTGATTATCTGGCACTCTGCCTTCCAAATCAGTATCTACCATTTCCAACTCTCCTTCCATTCCTTCTTCCACTCCAGTCCTCCCCCGTCTTCTGCAGCTGTGGCAAAATTCTGTCCCTCTGAAGTTAGGCATGGATTGGACAAATGACTTTATTCCAAAACTCCAGGCAATTGCCCCACCTTAGGATGGTAGAGGGAGGGTTCTGAGACATCAGCCGTGATTCTGACCTCTGATTCTGACAATCGAGGTAATTGACTCCTCTATCCTGACTGAACGAGGAGTCAATCACCTCAGTTTTCCCCTGATTTATATTTGACAAAACAATGCCTTAAAAATTCCAGTGACTGGAATTTCAGAACTTCTCTGTGAAGCTTCTTCTGTTATTCCTCTATCCTAATGGATTGTTTTCCTAATAGTCAACCTCACCACTGCTTGCTGCAGCTGAGGTATTCTTTCTCCCTAGTAGATGTGGGGAACATCTTATTGCATTTGAATTTTTCCAAACCAGCATTTAAATCTTACAGATTGTGTGTCATCAATAGTGGTATGTCACCCTTCAGTTTCCTCCATACCAGGTCTCCTTCTGTTTCTGTGCAAATTATATTTTCAACATTTCTGACAATTCTTTTTGCTCTTTTTTTTACCTTTTTTGGTTTTTTGTTGTGTTGTGTTTTGCCTTTTTTTTTTTTTTTTTTTTGTAGAGACTGCAACTCTGATTTATCTTTCTTGAAGTAAGGAAAAAATAAACCAAGTGGATTTTGGAAGATTTAAAAGACTATTTCACACATTATTCGTACTGTATAATCTGTATAATTTTATAGTTAGAATTTACTCCCTCACACATCTCAATAACATGTGTTTTTTAAATTAAATCATTACAATATCCAGAGCCTCTTAAATTACATGCTCTTGATTTCAAACCTTTCCTCCAGTCTGCCAAGTCCATTTTTCATTCCCCTTTCCTTCCAAAGTGCATGTGGTCCCTTTGCCTCTAATCCTATTTGCAATTAATAAGATTTTCTATTCTCTTCTTTCATTCATTAAGGAAAATACTCCACACAATGTAGCTTTGCAATTAATGGGGTCATACTAGTGATTCTACATCAGATACTATCTTCCTTATGTGCATGGATCTTTCCTGATCCCAATGGTTTTGTCCAAACTTGTATTTCTATAGCTTATTTACAAGACCATTGTGGGGAACAACATCAAAGTCTTAACATAGTCAACAAGTAGTGCTTTCCAGATATGTCTTCCAGCCCAGCCTGTCATCGAGAACTCTCTGTGCCTCAGAGCAGATGAATGCATTTGTAAGCAGTATTTCTTCTTTCCATTACTCTCTTCACAGTTCCTTCACATTCACGTTATCTATGTAATAAAGGATTATAAGAAAATATTCCAGTACTTAATCACAATGTTCTCTATTATGTCATTTAATGTACATCTCTTATTTTGATCTAAAAAATTTAGTTCCTTTTTTCACCTTCCAATGCCTTTTTCTCTCTGGTCTTGCTTTGATCCTAGAATGAATAACTATGTCCCCTCCTCAATTTTAGCACATCTTTCTTTATGTCCATATTGCTTATACCCACCCTGATGTTTCTATTTTGAATAAAAGGATTTTCAAAACTGACATTCAGATCCTTATACTACTTTCAGAATTCAAGAATATCTTCTCAACAGCATTCCTGAATCCTGATGCCCTCTGCATGTTATGTCCAACATGGAAATTCCTGGTCTGGCTTGAAAATGTAGAAATTAATCTAATTTGTGACAAAGGAAATATTTGAGGCAATATATTCTGGACACAAGGCATAATCCTCTGATGCAATAGTTTTCAAACTGTTGCCTGCTCACATTTTTAGGGTATCTAGTGAACACAGAAGAAGATTGCATTTCCCACAGCAGTGGTTTTTCTACATTAACTTTTAACGACTCTGTAATGATTGTATGAAATTACTGTCCTGCAGGTGGTTTAAACACAATTTCTTTATATCATTTTAATGGTTCAGAACAGATGTGCTTGCTAATCTTCTTGCCAGCTAGGTGCTGCTGTGATGTCTGTACACTACAGTACTTTTGACTGTGGTGTACTCTCCATTTCTAATTAACTCTGTGGGAACTTTCTAACTTAAATATGAACAGGATCAGGCTCTTTGCTGTTGAAGAGGCTCTAGAGAAGCACAGATATCTTTTCACTTACAAAAATCAAGAGAGGAATGAATAAGTGTCCATGCAATCCGTGGAATCACAAGAAGATTTCCTTAATTTGGCAAGATAATAGCTTCTATCTTTAAGTGAGGAGCAGTGTTGCTATTGAAAGGCAGAGATAATGTACAATTACTCCTTTCATAGTTTTAAACTGTGGAAGGAAAAACCAACAATGGCAGAAATGTGGCTATATCAGAGCAGTTACATGTCCGTGATTTATGTGGTTTACATGGAGCTTGGTTCAAACAGGGAAAGAGATCAGTGAACTTCAATGCTATCCATGTTTTCCCACATGCTGGGGCTCAGCAACTCCCTAATAATACCTAAGGGCAGCTGTGACACACTCCAGACCATTACAACTTGGCAAAGTGTACGGAGATGGAGATTCAGCTATTACAGTGAGAAAAATAGTAAGCTGAACACCACATATAGTTTTCTTAGGGACAGAAAACAGAAAAATCAGTTTAAAAGATTAGACTTCAAAAAATTATTGGTTACAATAGTAATTATTTGGTATTAATGTTAAAGGTCTTTTTTTCTGGAAAAGCAAAGTTCTGAGATTGGAGATTTTGTGAAAGATTGCTGCTACAGCAATGTGTGTGTCAGAGACAGCTGATCAGAGGGCTGAAGTCTGTTCTTTATAGAAGCAGTTCAGTCCTGCCCAGGTCACCCTCAGAGTTTTGGGACAGAGGAGTTCTGGAGGTGGTTGCTCTCCTTCCGTATTGTGCTAGTGGCAAAATTGTGGCATTCAAATATTTGACCTTCATAAAAACAAACAAAAAAGCAACCATGCTTTACAGGATTTATATGAATATTTGAAGTTGGAAGTTCAAACAAAATTTTAAAATTATTTCAGAATTTGGATTAATTCATTTATTTCAATAATTTGAACTAATGACAATATTTTTGCTAGGCTTCTAGATAAAAGATATATCTTTAATTCAGGTCTAAATGCAACAATTTTTTATATTACAATGTTGATTCAGGTGCTGAAGCCAATACTGGAAATACATCAGCCATCCTCCAGTGCTTTTTAATAAACAGTCATTTCCAAACAATCAAATAAATGACAAACATTCTCTTATATAATTTCTGTGATTCTATTCAAAAGGAAGTGAGCAGATAGCTATGGTCAAGTCTTCCTCACTTCCTAATTCCATAATAACAGTGTTTTTAACTCAAGCCAGCCACAGATATTCCAGAATATTCAAAGCAGAAGATGAATTAGACTTGAAAGACTGAAAAATTTATGTGAATGTGATGTTACTTCATCACTTCCTAATATCATAATAGTGTTTTTAAATCAAACCAGTCACAGATATTCCAGAAGCTCAAAGCAGAAGATTAATTAGATTTGAAAGACTGAACAATTCATATGAATGTGATGGTAAAATCAAGTGTCTGGTCTGTGGGCTGCTACTGTTACTACTGCTACTGAGAAGGTGCACAGTCCACTGTAGCACATTAATTAAAACAGTGCTCTCCAAAGTTTGGTGAGTTGCATAAAACCCAGGAGATGTGCAAGGTAATCCTTTGGAGTGCAAGAAGAAAATATTTTTTGTGGCATTAATAAGGAAGGATATTTTAAAAATTAAAAACAGCATTTATTTTTTCTTTATCTCATCCTTTTAAAACTGACCTTTTGTAAAATTTAGAATGTGAATTGTATATAGTACATTCTGCATGCACATAATTTATAAATTAATAAATGTAGGTACATAGAGAATGTGTACTCAAAATTCTTACCTTGATCAAAGAAGTTTTGAAATCACTGTACTATAGAGACTGGCATGAATTCCAGCCACAGGATTCTGAAGAATATTCAGGTCAATATTCATTCAACAAAAGAGTTAAAATAAATCCATGCCAGGCTCATCCACTGCAGCTGAAAAATTGGTTTTGTTTTATTTTAAACAGTTATTCTACTTCAAACCCACCACTTAGACATATAAAGCTTGGTGTAGTCCTTCACCTTCAACGTGGGAGCCTTCAAAACTGGAAATACAGTTTGCTGAGAAATATTAAGCCTTGAAGAGCTGTTTCAGCCTAATATAATGACATGTGAGTTCTCTTCCATCCCTCAGCTGCTCTGGGCCTTCCTGGGAACTGGCTCAAGCACAGACAGCCCTTGCTCAGAGTGAGGGGTAAACATCTCTAGAAGACATTGATATGAACCTGGGCTATCAGAAATCAGTCCTCACTGTGCAAAACAGATATTGGTCATAAAGATAATAATGTAATTGTAACTGTCCCTCATTGTGCTGTGTAGCTTATAATAAAATACAATATAGTAAAAGCAAAAAAGATAAGAGAAAGTCTAGCATAAGAAGGTATAAACCAGTAGGGCAAAGTGCTAAGAAATGTTGATAGAAGGAAGAAAAGGCTTTGATTTGTTACTCAGTACTTGGATGAGGTTTCAACTCTGTTTTTCACATGCAAAATACATAAAATACCTGAAGATTTGTGTTCCCTTGTCTGTAAGACTCCGATTTCTTTCTACATTTCCCAGCCAGCACTGCCCATCCATTTGCAACTTCCTTCCCTACTGTATTAGGAACAAGCACGGTAACTGCAGGTTCTGACCTTGACGGCTACAGCAAGATATGCAGGAAAAAATTGTTAAGATTAGGAGCCTTGCTTGATCTCAGGCTTCGATGATTTAAAGATGACAGATAATATCACTCCTGTCAGAGGAGGACTTTGAGGGTTTCTGAAAGGACACAGACACCCAGATTTGTCATTCACATGAGCTTAGGCTGTATTATGCAGCTTTTTTGACCACCATCTATTTGCTAAGTCCTTTAGAGATCCCACTAAAACTACAGAAATGCAATGTCCTCTTTAAATCATTGACATCAGAAAACTGAAGACCAGTATTAAACTTGAAATCAACCTGGTTGTTGCTACTGTTTTGGTTTTTTTTTTTCAAGAGAAAGGAAAATGTATTTGTTGGAAAATTAGCATTTAAGCTATTTCTTTTGGTAAAGGGCTTTCAAAAGCGAGTAACTTTTCAACAAACTTAATGAACTCTAAGTTTCTGGTTTGTTGGATTCTGATTGAGAGATTATGCAACTACCATATGATGTAGAATGATATCCTTCTTCAATTAGATGAAAAAAAAATATTGTTCACACACTAAACAACTGTTCCGGAGTAGGAAAAAAAAAATCCAAGAAAGCAATAGTTCTACACTCAGGACTGTGAAGTTCAGGGACAAAACTACTGTGGTGACCTTATAGCAAGGGAAAGGTGTTTAATGAAGTGGGATGTATGAGTGGAAGGGGATTAATTGTAAATTCAGTGTTTGCCATTAACTAAAGAATTTGAATTTGAAGACTGCATTTTTTCAGGGTTTCATGCAAAAAAACCTTCCTATCACAGATATATATTCATAGTAGATGAATTAGTTTTATTTAAATTCTCAGCCTGGAAATGTCACAGAAAAATAGATTACTCCAACAACACAATGTAGTGCTAACAATCTGATCAAGAAGAAAGACAAAAAAAATTATTAATCACAGAATCATTTAGGTGGAAAGGACCACTAAGATCATCGAGTCCAACCATTAACCCAGCATTGTGAAATCTAAACTATGTCCCTGATCACTATACCATATCCCTAAGCAGCACATCTACACCATTTTTATAAACCTCCAGGGATATGGACTCAAATACTTCAATTGGAAGGCTATTCCAATAAGTGATAGCTCTTTCAGTGAAGAAATTTTCCCCTAATATCCAATCTAACCCCCCTCATATGCAACTTGAGGCTCATGATAAAAAGTGATATCTCCTGACATCACTTTTTACTTGGGAGTAGAGAGTGATAAGGTCAGCCTTGAGCCTCCTTTTCTCCAGAAGAAATTAAAGAAATGAAAAGAAGCAGGAAACAGAAGGAAGCAAAGAGGATTGTAAGAATGCAGACATAGAAACAGGAGAAGAGGAGAATGGAAATATAAAGAAGGATGGGGAGAATTGTGAATGTAAAAAAAAAAAATATTTGAAGAAAAAAATCAGATTTAATACCAGGGAGAAAGAGAAAAGACCAAAGGAAATTGTCTATGATACGAAAGGATACCGTCTGATAGAAAGCAGAAGGCATGAAATACATTAGCTTATGTGAGCAGCCATACGAGGTGAAAAACCCATATACCTAACCAAATATTTGTATGAGAATTTCAGTAGAGATACTCTGGTTTAAAAAAACGAATATGGTGGGCAAACAGACCAGGCACTGGTGGTCTGCACAGCCTGGCACAATGGGAAATGTCCCTGAAGCATACCTTCCTGAAAGGAAGAGCTGCCTAGTGTAGTGCTGGTGAGCTGAAGCTCCTGAGACATCTGCTTAGTCCCCAGGGCTTGCAGCAACCAGCTGGCACAAGTCATTTGGAAAAGCAATTTTTTTAAATTTCAGAGTGAAGACTATGATTCTCCTTAGTTAGCAATGAAACCTGTGACTACACCATCTCCAGGTTTAATCATCACAATTTCCTGTGAAGCACACCTTAGTCACCTCCTGCTGCTACAGAGCACAGCTGCCCACAACAGAGCTATGTTTCCAGATTTGCAAAAAATATTCTTGTGGATTATCAAATACATTTGGTCCTTTGACTCCCCTGACAGTAAAAATCACCCAAGGAGATGAAAAACAATGACATGTTACATTGTAAACACAACTTTGAAAGGCAAGGGTTTCTGAGTGTGAAATAGGTATTTTATGAAGCAAATATGTCCTTTTCATTTCTTTTCATGCCATCTGTGCAGCCTATATGTGTCTCGTGCCATAGACTAGAGAGCAGAATGCGTCTTGTTCTGAGTTGGAACAGCTGAGCTTACTGCACCCCACCTGAGGTTGCCAATTGACTTCCTGCATGGGACTGAAAAAGGTAAAGCACAGTCAGTTTTTGTGGTCCTAAACAGGAAAAGACACCCTGAAATGTTTGCATTAGACTTACCATGCTACTGCACTGACATATAATGGGCAAACAGAAATAGAACTGGTGCTACAACTCCTGCAGCTCTATCCAGATGAGAATGTCATGTGTAATGTACCAAGTTAGATGACAGCCATGTCTCTTTTCAGCAGAGAATTAAACTGACCCATTGTGTCACCTTATTTCATTGTGAGCTCTTCTAGAACTTAACCTCTATCTCAGTGCACAATTACTGGTACATTTTATATAGTCTGCACTTCTTACTTCTGTTTCAGTAGCATATTAAAAATGTTTTATACAACTTAAGGTCTACTTTCTGCTTTGTGATAACACTGCTTCAGTCATTCTGGGAAAATCTGATTTTATGATTATAAAGGATTGAAGAGTAAAATAAGTTTGCTCCAGGGATTATTTTTTGGAAAAAAATTTTGATCCCAAAACTACTTCTATTTCTACCTTATAGCTTGCTTCATGGAACACAAGGTAAAACGGTTTGAAAATACAATGTATTTTCCAAAGATGTAGATGAAAATAGATGCAATATTAATAAAAAGTCAACCGAAAACAGCAGGGTCTTTAAAATCACAACCACACTTGACTGAACAGTTACAAGCATCCTTTTAGTCACCCTAAAGCTTCTTATTTCAAACCTGCAAAATAGATGTATTGACAGTTGCACAGGAATGAACTTTAAAGATACATAAAGGCAGCAGAGGTCAACCAAACTCTGAATAAATGTCAAGATGCCAGAGGCTCATGAGGAAGTGCAAGAAATTCAGGCGCTGCTGCTGTCCCTGAGACCAGGATAAGAAATTAACAGTACTTTTCTTGCAATGCCCTGGAGTCAAAGCAAAGGGATTCCAAGCATTTTCTCATCTCAGGAAAGGAAGAAAAGAGGTCAGTTCTACCCATCTCCACCACTACTGCCCCAGGGCAGCCACTGCCAAATCTTAGCTAGAAAGGGAAAGTCTACAAAACTTTTTCACCTCCAACCACAGTCTTTTTCCAACACAAGAGCAAAGGACTATTTTCACCCTTGTTGCCTCATCTGTCTTTGAAATTATTTTTACATTTATACAAATTTAATATGTGCATGTATATGTGAAAAAACCCCAAACATATGAATCTGGAGCACTGCTTTTGCTTTTCAAGCTTTCTGAGAGATGAGAACCAAGCTAAGAGTTTCATCCTGCACTTCTGCTAACATTTCTTACAGAGATTTTCAGAAACAGAGATCTGACCTGCCAATTGTTTACCTATTGCTGAAAAACTTAACTTTTCACACAAAGTTTAATAACAGGTAGGCTTCAGGGAACAAGTCTGAATAAAATTTTTGCATCAGTTCAGAAGGATTTATGAGGAAACTGAATTTTGCTAATAACCTGTTATTCTCTCCAAAGCAAAGACAGTCCTGCATTTCACGGTGCCCTCTCAGGACAGAGAAGATGCTCCAGTAGCAGATCCTGGAGCTGCACAGCCCATCTGGACACCACATTTCCTGACATCCACAGGCATGCTCAGTGCTTGGCACCTGGGGCTGGGTGGGACACCATTTGATTTGACAGCTATGCTCCTGAATGACATTTACTTGTGGAAGGGATCTGCCAAGTAAGAGTGGCAGATTGTTTTCACAGCCTGTTTCACATAACGTTTTATTTTCACTTGTTCTGAAGTTGCCCATATGTTTCTCAGATAAAGCTACAAAGCCAGATGGTACAAATAAAATACATTAAAGAGACTGTCTGCTCTTGTGAGAAGAGATCATATCCTGCCATTAGGAATGGCTGACTACAAGTGGACACATGGAGCTGCAGAAAAAGAGGTTGATGGTACCTGGAGGAATCAAGTTCAGTGCAACACCTGAAGCAGTGAGTTTCTACCCAGTCTCTTGGCATGTCTGACAGTCTCACTGAGAGTGCTGAATGGCAGCATTAAGGTGTGTCTGTCATGAAACTGTGAGGTTCGATTTCACTAATGCATAAGGCTTATCATAAGAGCGTATCTTCAGCTGTAGTCATGACTAACATCAGAACTGGCACATTAACTCTACAGGTAAGCACAAGGCAAAAGCAGTGGCACCACTTTCAGGATGGGTTTGGAGAACTTATATCTGCAAGAACTTACTTCTTGCCATCTTGCACTAAATCTGTGACCCATGGCATGGCTATATTTCATACGCTTATTAACTAGACTGAAAATGGCTGATAGGCCTTCCTGTGCTGCACTCACACATCCCAGTTGCACAACACACATATCTTAATGTAGCCAATAACTACCCTGGTTGCATGTCCTTCCTGCAGTTTGGACTGTTCACTACAACACTTACCTCTGACAAAGTATTAGCTCTGCACTTTTCACTTTTCATCTAGTATGATTTAAAACTCCCACACCCTGTCTCCCTGTGCTGTAGGTGGGAAGGAGTATGCTTTGGTGGCATGGGAATACTTTGTACTTCTAAATTGAGCCTGTTTTGCCCTTGGAGTGTTTTCTCTCAGTCCTTATCTCAACTCATTAACTCTTTGTTAATTTTCTTTTTCTCTCCTCTGCCCAGCTGTGGCAGGGGAGGGTGAGAGGCTTTTGCGAGTGCCTGGTGTTGGGCCAGTGACAAACCATGACAGAAACTAACTAGATGTTAGGAGAAATGGAAAGACCTTTCCTGTTAAAAAGGCTGTGTGAATATTATGGCATATTCAAATAAAAGTGAAGAATTCATAAGATTAATGAAATTTTTTTCCTACTTCAATTTGCAAACATGTCTGAGGTTCGTAGTTTCTTCATCCTTCAGTGCCCACCAGAGATACTCCGTCTAAAGGGTACCTTAAAGGGAAGAGAGAGTTTCAACCTCTGTTATCCATGATGCTTGCATTTCTTGCATTTTCCATTCTAATGACACATCTTTCCCTCAAATCACAGAATCCAGCTGTGTATTCTTGAACCATGTCATGTTACAGGCTAGTATTAGGAGCTGCTGATTTCACAGGGTGAATAACTAACTATTTGAGATGTTACACATTCAGAGTTTCTATCCTTGTTTTAAGAGGGTTGCTACTGCTTCTTTAGTAGGACAGATACCAAGTTTAGCAACATTTCTGCTTCTGGCCAACATTTGAGAAATATTGCCCAGTGTTCACCTCTTGTTTATGCAGTCTGAGGAAGTGAAAGTAGATTGTGAAGAATTGATGATGAAAAAGGATGGACCATTGTCTTAACCAAAATATCTTTGTTAAAATATGAGAAGCTCAATTACAATTTTAACCTAGTAAATAAAAACACAAAAGATCCATTTATTTGTACATTAATTTAAACAAGTAATAAACAGAAATAATTCCCAGCTATCTAGAGCCTAAGATAACACTCTTTTAAGTATTTCAGTGCATTACAAGAGACATATTCTCATGCATCTAGTGCTCTGCTGACACATTAATGAGAATGTTGTAAACATCTGCAGAGTGCTCATAGAAAAAAGAAGTGGTTTTGAAGATCTATGGAAACACAAAAGCTGCAAAATTGAGCTTTTCTTGGGATATTAAGACATTTTTTCACAGTTAATATAAGGTAGTAAATATTTCCTGATGTCTTTGACAAGTTAAATGAATTTGATATATTTGTAAATAGATAAAATTTGAGACCACCAGGCTATTTCATTAACATGAGGGGAAAGGTCATCAGCATGCACCAGGCAAAGTGTTAGAAAGATCACCAAAAAGTGGCAGTGCAATATGAACATTAATAGAGAATTATAAAGATAGGTAAACCAAACTCAGATTGTAATGGACAATTCCACGGGGCTATAGCTGGGTTGCATAGGTACCAGTGCTGTTGTAGGCTAAATTCTGCTAAAGCTTTTGAGTGTTTTTATGAATTAATGTAAACTTTTACCCTCTGCAGTACCTGGTATTAGAAGAATAAATTGTTGCACTATGTACTTATAATTAATCTATTTAATGTAAAGTAACATTAGAAATTTTTTCCTCTTCACACATCATTTAAAATTATAAAGAGCTTATAAAATGGGAGAAGCATCAGATATTAAGCTATAAATTATCATATAATAGTTCTCCTGAAATGAGTTTTCCTAACATATATTTTAGGTTTACCAGGTAACCAGGAAATCAGCCTTATTCAGAGTAAACTGGACTATCTCAACAGTCAAATGAAAACAGATTCAAGAGCACCAGAAAGAAGTGAGGTTGCCTTGTCAATGTACAGAAGAAAACTCTATGAATTTTAATTATTTTATTTCCATACTATGCTTAAAGAGCACTTGATTCTATAAAATTGTGATAGTAATAATATATTATTGTGATTACCATGTCAAAAAAATTTAAGAACTTATTTTTTCTAAATTTTATTTGAAGTACTTAAATTTCTGTTCTTATGTCCACTGCACGTTGCAAGCACTTTTTTTTTCAGGGTTTCTTCTGCCATGGCTTAATGCAGCAGCAAAGTACCACACATCCACTTGTTCACTGCCCTCCACACCCCACCCCAGTGGTGTGGGGAGGAGAACTGGAAAAAGAAGAACAGTTTAATAATTGAAATAAAGTGAGATATATTCTTAATAATGATTAAGGTGGTAACAAGAAGAGAGAGAATAACAAAACCCAAGGAAAAGAAGTAATGCAAAATGCAATTGCTCACCACCTGCTGACTGATGCCCAGCCTGTCACCGAGCAGAGATTGGCCCCTCCCTGTCAATTACTTCCAGTTTACATACTCAATGTGGTCCTTAGAACCATTTGAATCATCTGTCCTTACTGCTCTCCCTCCTAGGTTTTTGTGCATGTCCTCAGTGGCAGAGCTTGGGAAATTGAAATGTACTTGACTTAAGGTATGTACTACTCAGCAACCACTGAAACATCAGTATATTATCAACATTATTCTAAACACTCTACATTGAATCAGGTACCAGGAAGTAAAATAACTCTATCCCAGTCAAAACCAGTATAGTATCTAACTGTTACTCTATAGCATTTAAGCCATGCCCAGGTCCCAGAGTTTCTATTACATCCCAGCTAACAACCATCACCTTTCCTGTCTTGTGATACACACAGATGGCATTCTGCTAGTGTATGGGCAAATCCTTATGAAATGTCGATTGAGTTTCTCATCCATGATTTTGGACACCATCGGTCATAACAGTCTTCCAGAGCAGAAAAGATGGTGTGTAGTGCTAGGTTGTTGCATGCTAAAGTCAAATCTGATTCCTTCACTTCTGAGATTGTGCGGTTTCATCAAAATTCATTTTTCATTAATCTGGGTGATTTTTACTGTCATACCCTCGATAGTGCCATTGAAGGGGAGTTGGACTGAGATTCCTGAGTCCAAAGTGGCAGAGACAGGCCCCATAACTTGGCAGTTTGTGGGGGTGTGATGGAGTCAATCTTCCAGGCCACCCCACATTTATATTTCAGCCACTGTCCTTCATACCACACAGGCTTTAACTGAGTGCCTTGATAACTGCAGCGCAGGTTTCACATTCACATCTAGGCCACCCCCTCAATCATGAGCCTAGCTAAATGTTGCATGTCCTCCATGATGTCAGTACACAGATAAAGTATTGGCCATTTTTCTCTTTCAGCAATGCCTAATGCCAGGGGGATAGCTTTCACCCCTGCAAACTAACTTTATTTCTCTTCTTCTTCAGAAGTTTCCAGACATGTCATAGAAGACTTCATACAGATGACTTCCACCTCTGAGGCTTTGCTACATCACTGCAGTAGGAAACCATTAGTAAACAAGCAAACATATTGTTTCTCACTTTCTGGTAATTTATTATACACTGGAGCCTCTTCAGCAGGGATTCACCAGAACTGAACTATCTCCTGTCTAATTTTTTCAAAGGCTTGTCATTGCTCAGGGCCCTATTTGAAATCATTCTTCTTCCAGGTCACTTGACAGAGAGGGCTGGCAATCAGATTGTCATGTGGAACCTGCATTCTCTAAAAAACCCACGATGCTTAGGAAACCTTTTATTAGTTGGCTGAGATGTAGCTGTTGTAGCTGATCACATTCATTGGGATCTGATGAGGTGCATCTTGACATTTTTTTCCTAAAACTAGATCTCCTGTTGGCCTTCTAAAAAAATTTTTGTATGTAAAAAACAGCTTTCACATGGATTTTGACTATTTGCTTCCCTTTTTCTGAACTAGTTCTTCTGGACTTCCCCACACAATGATATCATCAATGTATCACAGATGCTCTGAAGCTTCCTCCTGATCCAATGCAGTCTGGATCAGTCCATGGCAGAGAGGAGGGATATGTTTCTATCCGTAGGGCAGTCATCTCCAGGTGTACTGGGTGCTGCTCTAGGAGAAAGTGAACGATGGTCTGCACTCTGCCATGACAGAGATTGGAAAAAATGCATTAGTGATATATATTATGGGGAGTCACTTGTCTGCTTTTGACTCCAGTTCATATGGAAGTTGTAGCATGCTTGTCACAGCAGCACCCAGAAGTGCCATCACTTCATTCAATCCACAATAATCTACTGCTAGTCTCCATTCTCCACTGGAGTTTTGCACTGGCCATATGGGAATATTAAAGGCCGAGTGAGTACTGTTGATCACTCCTTGGCCCTCCAGTCAACATATCAGCTTATGAATGGGAACTGTGAAGTCTTGTTTGGTGTGATATTGTTGGTGGCATTAATCATTTATCCTTCTTCAACCTCCAAAAATCCCACAACAGAAGATTCCTCTGAGAGACTGGACAAGGTAGGCAGCTGCTTAATTTCCCCGGTCTCCAAGGCAGCTACACTTACGGGTCCCTGAAATACCCTCTCCTGAGATTGTCTATGCCAAGGAGGCCCTGCAGAGAGATCTCAACAAATCACAGGACTGGGCAATCACACAATCACAGAATGAACTAGGTTGGAAAAGACCTTTAAGATTGTCTAGTCCAACCTGTGACCTAATACCTCCTCATCAACTAAACCATGGCACTGAGTTCCACGTCCCATCTTTTTTTAAACAGATCCAGGGAAGGTGACTCCACCACCTCCCTGGGCAGATGATTCCAGCGTGCAATCACTCTTTCAGTGTAGACTTTTCTTCTAACATCTAACGTAAACTTCCCTTGGCACAGTTTAAGACAGTGTCCTCTTTTTCTGTCAGTTGTTGCCTGGGAGAAGAGACCGACCCCAACCTGACTGGAAGGAAGCTGCGAAGAGTGATAAGGTCACCTCTGAGTCTCCTTTTCTCCAGGCTAAACAACCCCAGCTCCCTCAACCGTTCTTCATAGGGCTTGTGTTCCAAGTCCTTCACCAATCTTGTTGCCCTCCTCTGGACATGTTCAAGCATCTCAATGTCCTTCCTAAACTGTAGGGCCCAGAACCGGACACAATACTCAAGGTATAGCTTCACCAATGCTGAGTACGGGGGAAGAATGATTTCCCTCATCCTGCTGGCCATGCAATTCCTGATACAGGCCAGGATGACATTGACCTTTTCAGCCACCTGGACACACTGCTGAATCACATTCAGTCAGTTGTTGATCAGTACCTCCAAGTTCCTTTCTACCTGGGCATTGTCCAGCCACTCTGTCCCCAGCCTGTAGTGCTGCAGGGGTTTGCTGTAGCCAAGTGCAGGACTCGGCACTTGGACTTGGTAAACTTCATGGTGTTGAACTCAGCCCATCTATCCAGACTGTTCAAATCCCTCAGCAGAGTCCTCCTACCCTCCAACAGATCGTCACATGCTCCCAGCTTGGTGTCGTCTGCAAATTTACTGATGCTGGACTCAATCCTCTTATCCAGTGAAGATATTAAACTATTGGTGAAGATATTACACATGACTGGCCCCAGCACTGACCCCTGGGGGACACCACTAGTGACTGGCCACCAAGTGGGTGCAGCACTGTTCACCACTGCTCTCTGGTCCTGGCCATCCAGCCAGTTCTTAACCCAGCAAAGAGTGCTCCTGTCCAAGCAGTGGGATGCCAGATCTTCCAGGAGTATGCTGTAGGAGACTGTGTCAAAGGCCTTGCTCAAGTCCAGACAGACAACATCCACAGCAGTTAGACATCACCATCTCTACGAAGTTTTATAAGGGCGAGCTCGAATCCTGCACCTGGGACAGGGCAGCTCTGGATTTATCAATGGACTGGGGAATTTTCGTTCACGTTTTCTCATAATTTGTTTGATAAATTTATCACGAATTCTAATGTGAAAATTCCACAAGTTTTCCTGCGGGGGAAAAAAAATCAGAGTTTTTTATGGCCTTATGGTGAAGGACAGAGAGTAAAACTGGAAGAATCATGACTATTGAATGGAATCATAGATAGAACATAGTCACTTTGTTAATATGTTGGCTTCAAGTAAAATTTCAGAAATTTGCTTACTTAGAAATTCTATCTAAGCACAGTTGTTGAAGGGAAAGCACTAGAATAATCCATTCAAGCCTTTTAACACATATATTTCATATATTTCCTCCTGCCATTTTAATATTGCATACTAAAATATAACATGGACATAAAGCAGTAGTGTAAGAATGCTAAATTTTAAAACAAGTGCATAAATTCAAGGTCAGTCCAGCTAAGGAAAAGAATGCTTTCCAGAAGAAATTATATGTTCTGTCTCACCAAACCTCATACAAATCTGATCCAGACTCTAATACTCCTCTTGGTCACAACTGTGTGGGATGAATTAGGCCAGTTGGGCTACATAGAAAGGATCTACCCACACAGATCTATTTGTGAGATCAGGTCTTGTAACAGAGATCATAAAAAGACACAGCTCATAGAGCTTGTGTGAGTTGTCTGCTCAACCAAATTGTCTAGATACAGGTACTGTAAATTTCAAGGGAGAGGAGAATAAATCTGAGGCCAAAAAATTAATTTATGAGGAATTACTGTGTACATTAGGTGTCAGATTAGAGATGAAGGGCCACTCTGCTCATCTTCAGATGTCTTCACACTAACTTTTCAGGCAGAGGGAATAATTTCTTCCTAGTCCACTATGGGCAAAATCAATTTAATTTTCTTTTGCAGAGGTCCATACAATTCTATTACACCATGCTGTCATGATTACATCATATCATATCTTTCTACAGTCATAGCTTAGTTATAGGCCATTCAAGTAAGAGCTGGAATCTATGACCTTTGTGTGTCCCTTTCAACTCAGGATATTCTGTGAACTACTCTCCACCGCTTTTTCACAAAGCCAAAGTGGGGTCTTTCATTTGCAAACTGTATAGAGATGTCATGACTCTATGGACACAGAGTGAAAACAGCAGGAATTCAGATAATATATTTCTTATAAATGGCAAGTAAATTCATTTTTTAAGGCTCAAATTAAATAAAAGAATCAGTATAAATGTTCTTTATATTTGAGAAAAGAGTATGAGAAGTAAGAGTTAAGAAAAAAGAGCAAACACAAGTGATGAGATTTTCCCTTCCACCCTTTCAACATCAATGAATATTTTATTGAATTCTGGAAGGCATAAGGGAACATTTTTTTTTTTTATTCTAAGGAAGGGAATTTTCAATGGGATTTTGTATATTTATTCTAGAAGTAGCATTTATTACAACTGCTTTATTTTCTAGTAAAACTTGTTAAAGGCTATATAACCCATCCATTTTTACATTAGAAAATGAAGGTGACTAGTTAGAGACTATTCTGCTCAGTGTCTCACTGTGAGGTACCTTGTCTTTGCCAGTAAATCACCTTCTGCAGCATCAGTTCCAGTGAAATCAAAAGAAGGCACGGGGTAACTCTAGCTGATAATCAGATGAAGAGTTATGTAGATTCTTCAAAACCGCACAGCTCATAGAGGCACAGCAGAGTCCAGGCCCTCACATTACCATCTTCTAAACTCTTATGATTTTAAACAATAAAAAAAGAATAACAACCATGCTGAGAGCAAGCTTTTGTTTCTTGTTAATGATTTAAAGCTTGTACTTTGAATTGTACTGTTTATTTCCTTGAAACAACTGTTTGTTCTTGCACTAAATTCAACAAAGCTCATGAGTCACTAGGTTTGAAATTGATTTGGCTTTCTGGAGCAAGCCCCCTATGTATTCCTTCATTTGCTGAAAGGACATAGGTTTACAAGATTTTCAGTGCTTCTGGTAGCCCAGGGGAGAGATCTTTAATTGGTGAGTGTACAAAAAAAAAAAAAAAACCAAACAATTCCCTTGTAAGAAACTTCTCTACAAATGCTTTATTCTTTTATCTGGGTTGATCCTGTAAGCAGCTGGGTACCTTAAATTCCCCACTGAAATCTGTGGGGACTGGTAGAAGTTCTTTACCACCTGCTTATTTCAAAAGGAATTTGGGTAGCTTGGATCTTCAGAAGGTTGGTCTCTTGTTTAACTGGTCAGCTATAGTCTGGAACAGAAAGTCCTCACCAGGGGGGGAAAATGTCACAGCTGACCCTTCTTTGAGAATATTGAACTACAAGGCCTCCTGAGATCCTTCTATATCGAATTTTCCCGTGGTCCTAAAACCCCTCTCAGTTTTAGACAGTGACATCAGAGCTCACCAGCTGCTGTATAGGATTCACTCTGTATCTAAAATACTGGGATGGGTGGAACAAAAAAGGTTTAATAGCCTTAGCTAAATATTAGAAGCCTAAGTAATATTATTCTTTTGGTTTTTGGTTTAAATTTGTCCTCAGAATAATTTTTATCTCAGGAGGGAAAAGAAGAAAGAGCACACTAATGACCTTTATGTTTTGAAAGAGGTGAGTAAAAATTTATTAAACTGCAGTCAGGTAAAGCTCTTTGCACAGCCAGACAGGGAAATATTTGCAGACACTTCAAGGTGGGCTTTTGGCAGGAAATGGTTTGGATTCATAAAAGTGGAAAAGTCTAGCTAAATGTTTACCTTGTATGTAGCTTGAAGTGGTCAAGTGAAAACAGAAGGTCATATATGACATTTGCAGATATCTCCAGATAATACTAAATATAGGCAGGAGTTTGTCTTTGGGGAAAGGGGCCTTTACACTGACATAACCTTAATTAAGAATTTGCTTCTGTCTCCCACAATATACCTAATACAAGTGCTTTACAGTAAGAGAATATAATTATGAGGCTCAGCTATGCAAACATTGTAGTCTGTATTTTGAAATAGGACCATGATGGTTAATGAGAATTGCTGAAATAACCGGGAAATATGTTAACTCCTGAACTGTTGGCTACACTAAAATGATCAAGAAACAGTTTTGCTGCAGTAATAATATTAGACTAGGGGAATATTAGGGCTCCTTTCTTGTCTTTTTTTTTTTTTTTTCCGTTTGAACAATATGAAGATTGAAAGTGCATTCTGATGATATGAGTTTCTAAAGGAAATGCATTTGCATTCAACAGCTATGACAATTATAAAACATACAATATGGTTAACTTCCCAGTCTTTAATGCATTTATCCACAATGAATATCCTGTAATGGAAAATATATAGTTATGTCCTCTTGCATAATCTGAAGTCCTCATTTTGAATGACTTACGATAAAACTTTAAAGTGGCTTTGTGGGATTAAAATTAAACAAATCCACTCAAATATTTTAGGTCATTAAGTATCTTTATAAAAATGGCCAAACACTGAATACTTATGGTAATGCATAGGTAATGTTGACCTACTAAAGTCAACCTTTTGACTTAGCATTACAATTTATGTTTTAATTCCTACTGGAATTGCCTTCCAGCACTGGAACTACTTTGACTGGTCAAAGTTTAGAATGAGTTAAATGTCCTCCCAAAGTCTCAGACAGGCTGAGTAGGCAGGAGCTGACTACTGCCAGCTAGACAATGGCTTAGCCCAGTCCCACAAAAAAGGGTACAGAATATCAAAAGAATTTACTTCATCACTGCCTTTCTACTATTCACAACTGAGATCACCGATCAGCTGGGGAAGCACCTTGTCCGTGAGGCCCAAATCTGTAGATCCCCATGAGCTTTGGGCCTTCTCCCAGACTCAGTCACCTGAGATACCCACCTGGGCTGTCAGCTCCAGGGCATGAGCTGCAGGATGCTTCAGAACAGGGTCCTCCTCAAAGTGAGAAGTAATGCTGATGCTCTGAAGTGAAATTTTCATTAATCCTTTTCTGGAAGGGCCTCAGTTTCTTGCTGACTTGAGGAGGAACAGGGTTATTTCATACAGGTTCTAACAGTGGGATTCAATTCAAAGCAGTGGATCTGACCACAACTGTATGTGAAAAGGCCAGCTAACATCCAGCTCAGCTGTCCATTTATGCACCTGCTTGCCATAATTTGAAATGTCTGTGCCATTCTATACACCTTTGTGCAACTACACAGGACTGAAATAATTGCAGCAGGACCTACATGAGATACGCACCTTTTGGAGCAGCAGATGGAGTCCAGAAATTACACCTCAGAGTGCCTGTCATGTCACAAGAAGATGACATATTGGCAGCTAAAACAAGCCCAGTGACTGGAAAAGGAGCAAGGACATCTGACACTCATCTAGAATCCTGACTCTAGGCACAAAATTTTAGTCCCACCTTAACTTCAAACTGGATTCCAGCTCACATTCTTAGATGTATTAAGTGATATGAGTGATTTGATTGAGTTGCTTAAAGAAAGGATTTGGTGCCATGAGTTTTCTTATATAGCTTCTACCTGCCACTGATGATCCAATTCAAATGGCACCAGGGCATCTAACATGGCAACAAGATCTCTTTGTTTACTGAATTCCATCGAAGATGCTATCCAAGTTCTATGTCTAGCAAGCATTCAATGTTGCAAAAGCAGTAGGAGTAGAACCAGGATGTTTGATGGTTTTGTTGCTAAAAGTTGAGAGGAATGAGAGTGGAGAAGGAAAAGGGGTGAAAGGAAAGAATTAAAATCTCTAACCATTTTTGTAATCTGTGGGTTTGCTTTCAAGTATTTCAATGATTTTTGCAGCAAGCATCCAAAGATACTTAGCCATATCTTGAAATTCCTGCTGTTGGCAATCCTAATTTTCCATTTTGACCTTCACAGAGACTGTTAACTACTGGATAGACCTACTGGTGTCAACTGTGTACAGTACTGAAGTTATCAGTGGTAAAGGTCTAGGTATAGGCAAGATATAGGCAAGACTGCCTATACTCCATGTTTTAGAAAGACAATAATTTTTTTACTTACTTATATCCTGATTGTTATTGATAATAATATAGCAATACTGATAGCAATGAAAAGAGAGGGAATAAAATAAATCTTTTCTAGCATAAAAATATCTAACAAATTATACTTTCAGATCAGTCCTTTTTACTCCTCTTCCTGATATTCCTTTGTGGATGTGCTGTATCTGTAGCAGTTCATTAATTGTCAGTAAATATAATTATGCTGTATTTATAATGTCTAATTTACCTTTATTTTCAACTAATTGGCCTATTAACTTGATTTGGGGAATAATCAGTTTGAAGTGCTGAGCACACAAATAGAATGGGAGGACAAAAGAACTGAGTAAATTATATCATACAGATTTATCCCAAACCATTTTTCCAAAGAAATGTAATGGAACCCTCCCCCCACCATTCTTTCACCACTTAAATGACGAAAAACTGCTGTAGGTCAAATTAAATCTGGAAAGTATGCCAAGCCTATGTCATGTTTTCCTCCTTGGAACAGTCTGAAGTCATGCAGAGTTTGCCTATTATTTTTACACTACAAACCAAACATGTAGAATATCTGACAGCACTTGAATTTTCAGTCACTAAAATCACTACAAGACCATTAAGAGAAAGTGATTATCCAATTAATTTGATTGCATGCTATACATAATCAGAGTTCCTACAAAGGGGTGCTATTAGACAAGTTCTTATTAAGACTATCAGCAAGAACTCAATATCCTGCCTTTTGGAAAATTTTAGCTTGGTATAAATCCAGAGAAACTGAGTGATTTTTCCTCTCTGTGATGCAGTTTTCCTCTTCCACACTCTTTGCAGAATGAGGAACTGTTAATTGGTTCAGGAAAATACTATTGCAGGTTGCTAAAAACCTCCCACTGCCTGAAAAAATGTAATCAATTAGTAGTTTTATGATTTATTATACTGGTTATTTATTGTATGGATCATTATTATAATTAATAATTTATTAAATCAGTAATTTCCCCACTGACTTTGCAGTTTTTGCACAAATGGGTGTTTTTCTTGATTTAGCTGCTGGGTAGTAACCTCATAGAACTGAAATTCTGTGATAACAACAAATATTTGGAGAGATCCTCGCATTAATGCTCTAGACACTTCAAACAAGTTTCTGGCTCTACTTTAAGCTGATGACTATTTTCAGGAAATAGATCAAATATCTCCCTTTTCCTCTCTTAAAAGGAATTCATGCCACCCAGAAGTATTTTTGCAATTTGGACTAGAAGCCTCAGCAAGCAGTGGAAGCATCCTGTCATCCCCTAATCACATATATGTCATCATTGGTGTCTGGATAGGTAAACAGCTCTGTAGAGTTCCTACAGCCTGGCTGGCTAAAGGTAAGTAATCTGTGTTATGTTGGAAGTCCGTAGTTTTTTAGAGACTGTGTTTTTACAGAGAAGTGGCAGAAGTATTTAGCTCCTGTTCTGTTTCTGCCATATCAGTAGTATGAGATAATTATATGATGGGCTGTGTTTCATCAATCGTGTTATCTGCTGTGGTAAAATGTGATTAAAAAAATTGTCCTCAGATTACCAGCCTTTGCTGCAAGATTTCTGCTGTTTAGTTAACCACTGCTGCCTTTTTTTTTTTTTTTTGGCTTTTTTTTTTTTTTTTTTAAATTTAGGAATGGTTTGAAAATTTCATTCTAATCGAAAACACTTTAACTTCAAAAACTTGCCTCCCTAATGGCTTGAGTGAATGTTTTCTAAGTGCTTTCTAATTCTTTCAGTTGGAATTGGATTGGATCATATAGTAGGGTATATGTTTTATTGCCCTCTTGTTAACATATTAATGTTCTTTTAAGAATTGTGTATGCTTAGCATTAACTTGTCTGAATTTACCAGTAAAAAGAAATTTTTTTACATTTCATATAGAATAAAGGGCAACATTCTCCTTAACTTGTTCTTGAAGAGCAACTACTCTGTGAAAGACCTTTTTCACTTGCCAGAAGTAGTGGCATGCTTTTCATTCCATAAAAGATGAAAAAGAAGACTGTTTCCTTTATCAGTCTTTTCAATGGAAACGTGATTACTATCATCTTTTTTATTTGTACAGATAATCAAGACATAACTGTAGATATTCTCTGTGTCTAATCAAAATTCCTGTGGTTTTGTTACAGATGATCACAATATTGCTGTTCTCTAGACATATAGATATAGATTTATTATATAAATATAATTATATTTTATTAATCTTTACATTTTTTAGGAATTTTCTGCTAGGGGCTGAGCATTGGTTTCCTAAGTGTTGCTCAGAATTACGTAGAATAAAAAGGCATTCCTCAGTCCCAGAGAACACAGACAATTTGAAAGGCTGCTCAGCAAGACAGCTAGTGATCTTAGTGCACCTAATTCTTGTCTGCTGAGGATTTCAGGTACTTTAAGACAGGGTATCCTAAAAATTGTATTTTCTTAATATTTTCTGAAAAAATAAACTGAAGCGATAACAAAAAAAAGTGAAATAAGGGGTAGGAAAAGTGATTACAAAAAGTCAATAAAAAGCACAATAGTCAAAAATTAGCTAAGAATTCACAGCTGAAATGGGTTTATATTCTAAACAAACTTTTCTGCTTATCTTGATATTTTGCAAAACATGAAGAACTGCATTTTTAGAGAATAAGTGGAATCCTCAAAAATGAGACGAATGAAATTAAAACCCTTTACCACCTGACTGAATTAGTCTCATGGAAGCTATAGGAAAGCATTTCAGGTTTCCTGTCTCCAGTATGGCTGCACATTCATGCAAGGATTTTTTTATCTACAGTAAGAATTACACAATCCTGCTGTAAAGCTACTGGGAGAAAAGGCATTCTGCATTCTCCATTCATCAGCAGTGCAGTGCATCTGAAGTATGGCTGCCATCCAAAGAGACAAGAAAAATGGATTAAAGAGTCTGGGTTTTATAAAACTGTACGGTGTCATCAGTACATCATCACTGCAATAAATACTGGACAGAGCGATCTTGCAATTATTAGAGCCATATTTTTAGTGAACATATACAGATGTTACAGTTTGAAACCTGCTACCACAACTTTGACTCATGGCTATTATTACTGCTTTCCTCGCCTACACTGTGTGAGACAAACACACAGAAATTTGGCCATTCAATGCCTTAAACTGCAAAGTAAAGTTTTCCTGTATTAAAAGATGTATCAATTTAATTTATATTACTTGAAAAATAGCTTTGGTATGCATATGAAAAGCCTATGTGGATACTTGTGTTTAAATTTCAGTCTTGTTTACATCAATTAACTCTAAATAAATAGCTGAGCCAATGGACCTTCATATCTATGATGTTGTGGCTAGATTAAGAATATACCAAAGAGTGCTATCTTCTTTGAAGTCATGACATAATGTAAAAACTTAATTTAGATAGTCTCAACTCTGACTAGAGATGAAGAATTAAGTTATGCTTTAATAGCTTTTCTATAACTCTGGCACATTTTTCCACTTCTTTAATACCTAACATTAACTACCTGTACTGAAGAATTATCAGATTTTGTTTAGCAGTGTTAAATGGAAATTATCTTTTCTTTAACTACACCAAAAATAATGGATCACACTGTTAAGACTGGATGGAAACATGTCTAGCTCCTTCCAGAAACCAAACTGTACCCAGAATGTGCAGAGAGTTAAAGAAAGAGATGGGCCATGCTTTGAAGGCCACAAAGCAAATTTGTCCCTTCCTTGCACATGGTCATATTTTTTCCCATGGTTCTAGGCTTGTGCTCATTGAGCTGGCCAGACTTTCTTTGATCTAAAGTTGTCCTGCTCTACAGTTGTTCTTTTCCTTACACCAATGCTAAAGCCAGTCTCCTGCTGGAGAGGCCTGCTGCCTTTCTATTGCCTCTTCTGTGAGTGCGGGGAATTGCTGGAAAGGAATATTCAGAGTCTGCCCATATCAAAGATGGAGAGATACACAGATTTTCCATTTCTTCAGAAGTATTTGGGGAAAATTCAATAAGAGCTGTTTGTTTTCTGTGTTCCAGAGATATTGCTTGTAAAAAGATAATGATCTGACTTATTTTAGGTATTTATCCAGAAGACTGAGAGTTTGAGAAATCTACCTTTGAGTTGAAAACTCAAGTCACTCATTAGCTGATTTGATGTAAGCCAATTGGTTGCAGTCAAAATAAGTTTTCCATTACTTTGTCATCCAATACCATTTCCAGAGCTACTTGCTAATCTAATTGACAGCAGTACAATGACTACAATGATCATCACATTTCAACAGTTCAATTTTTAGCTCGTGGTTCCCTTTCCTTTTTCCCCCTTGGGCTTATCTTTTTTTTGACATGTGAATATCTGTGGTCTTCAATTTTTCTTTAAGAGACAATCTTCAATACTCATCAAAGTAAAACAATGTCATATCTTTCAATCCAGCAACATCATTCCTTTTTCTGTCTGCTGAAAATAAACTCTTTAATGATTCAGTACTTACTGACTCAAAATATGTAGTCATTCACTTCAGCAGAGCAATGATCTTTTCACCAAGCTTTAAGGAGCTTGGCAGAGACACCCTTTAGTGCATACCCTCTAAGATGCCATGAAAAAAATAATCGGGTGTACACTTCACAGCTGGAATTTTTAGCTGTCTAAAATGTAACAGGTAAATTAAAAATGCATTGGGCATAATTTTTAAGGGAACTCAGTACTTTAAAGTGTCAGGCTATGTGTTTCCACTTTTTGTTATTTAATATTGTCATTAGGTAAAATCATGAAAAATAAAAATGGAGATAACATTGAAAGAAGCAGTAACAAGATCTAGATTATGCCTATAATAGATCAGTTAGCTCTTCTGTTTTCATTCCAGCCAAGAAGCCTGATAAAGAAAGAAAATGTTGCTGAATTTTTTTTGTAACTGTAATCAACAGGCTCAGGTAATAAGCTACAGGTGTAAAGGCAAAATTCCTTTTAAAACTCGAATTTCTTCTCCTAAATTTCCATGAGTTTTGGAGCAAGGTCTCCTAAGCCTGATGCAGTAGCATTATATTTTTAGCTTAGCTTTATTTTTTTTTCCTTTAAAATATTGGACTACAAGGAAAATAAAAGATCACTGCAATTTTTCAGACAAGGATGTCAGTTGTGTGCATTGCTTCCATCTTCCTCACTATCTGGTATTGAAAATGATTCTGTCATATCAGGTTTCATTTCAGATAATAAGGGAAGTTAAAAATTAACTGGTGCTTCTGCATTCGCAGAATCTAACCTTTGTCAAGCAGCAGTTTCCTGTATATTAATAGATTTGAAATTATTCAGGAAATTGGTTGAAAATGACAGTGTCACTGAACATTATTTTAATGTCAAATGACTCCAACAATTCTGTTGGAGTCATCCAGAACACAGAGGTCAATGCTGCACTGCAGCATGGCAGCTGGTGTGCCTCATGAGCTACAGACAGTCAACTCCAGTTTGAAATAACATGACTGGCAAAGATAAAATGGACCACAGGAAGAAAATCTTCTTATAAAAGGTTATAGTAATATCATGCTAGCATATCCTACCTATTCTTTCAAATTCAGTGTGGTAGAGCAGAGATCTTACTTCTGGGTTTAAGTCTGTACTTAAATGTGCTAATGAAAAGGATTCCTCTCTTTCATACACAGAAAGGCTTTCTGTTTTAGTGTTCATGAGTCTTCATGTCCCACAATAGAGTAACATATTTAAAAAAGAGAGAGAGAGAAATAAAAGAAGGTTAGCCATCAAATTAAATTGTTGAGTGATACTAATAATATAAAAAGTTCTCAGGACGATGCCTATTCTCACAGACTTATATAAAATGCAGCTTATATTTCAAATTTACTGATAGTAGCTGAGGCACCAGTTTGTCAGCTTCATTATTAGTTTTAATTCTGCCATATGAATTAACCAGTAATTAACTCTGAAGAAGTAGGAAATGTAACAGTGTAATTTACCAACACGTGGATTTCATCTTCAGAAAAACTTAATCTCCTCTGACTGTTTTGCAATGAAAAGTAACATAAATAGGAACTCATATAATGAATTCATAGGCAGACCCAAGACTGTATAAGTAGTGTCACTCATATTTCAAATCACTTTTCTTAAACTAGAAGAAAACTAAGAAGCTTATACGAAACAAGGACCATATGCTTGTTGAGTTTTATTTCATGAAGTAAAAACTATTGTACTTTCATTCTGGCATTGATATACGTGTCTTTCACATTGTTTTACTTTTTATAGATGATATCAGAGAAATTTTCTTTTTATGCAGAATATGTTTTCTGCGTTACCTGACCATCTAATTTAGTATGTGGGCTGAGTTCAGCCTGTATTATTTAAATGCCATGGCCAAATTTTTGAAGTCTTGAAATTTTTTATCACTTCAGCAGATCACTTTCAATAGTACAGTCTCTGATGGATTATCCTTACAAAGACATTACTGTCAGACTGAAAAACAAATGTATATAATCCCATAGGTTTCTGGGACAGGTATTAATTTACTTGTGGAACAAGGCAGTCTTTCTAAAACTGAGAGAGAGATCCTAAATCTTGGAAATGAAGAGAAAATGGTAAGACTTTTGTCCAGACTCATTGTTTTGCTCGCCAGTGGAAAACTTTTGTTACCCTAATTTCCTTCATTCACCTTAAGTTTGCCTACACAACAGGAAGTGGGGATGCAGTTGCCCCCTTTATGAAGCATTAAAGAATTATTTGGCTTTGTCTAAAATTCTGCCTGGTTTTGGAGACTCATTTTCCATGGTCTGTAATTAAATAAAAAAGTTATTGTGGCAATGTATTATATCATGGTACATTTACATACCATTGTTTTACGTATTATTTATAACGTACTCTGGTAATCATTTTGAATTCTTCATTTTCCTCTGCTCTCCTCCCAGTAGTTTTGCATGTTTAAAAATAAGCAGTGTGCATGCATCTCAAGACAGCTGCTGAACTTAGGAACTCCAGGGTTACTGCAATTGTGACATCTTTTTATTCTAAGCAGATACAATATGCAGAGTGAAAGGAAAACAGAGTAGATTACTGGAAGACATGAAAAATATCTATTGTACTCAGTACCTCTATCAATATAAAAAAATACCCTCACTTGGATTTGCAGGTGGTAGAAACTGGCAAAACTGATGAGAATTCCTCCCTCTTGAGCAATTTCTTTGTGGCATGATTTTAGATATTCAGTTTGCTTGGTTTTAAAACAACTGTTTTAAATATCACTTGTTTGAGATTTTTTAATACCATTTACAGCTCGCAGATCCGGGTGATGCCAACAGGACTGAAGAAAGATTCCTAAAAGCCCAAGGGATACCGGGCAGGGAGACTTGTACCAGCGACTCACTACAGGATACCTTGGTTAAGCTTCTTGTGTTCAAGTTTACCCAGGTGGAAGACAGCAGAAAAAAAAAAAAAAAGAAGAGAACTTCCATTAACTTTTGTGTTGGAACCAAGCATTCAGCCTGCATATTATGAACGATTGATTTTTAAAAATTTATTTTGACTCTAAGTAGAACTAAATACAATCTGAGTTGTTGCATTTGTGAATGGACTTTATTTTAAATTTGCCATAACATCTTCTTCCACCTCCCCCCCATCACCTTTATTTCAGTCAGAAGAATTTGGAAGAAAACTGCATACACATGTCAATCACAGGAAAAATACTGCTGCTTCAATTTCTTGGAAGCTGAGATGTTCTTTTAAGTCACTGAAGCATTCACAAGGCAGAATTTACATGACAAACAGGATCTGATCTTTCAAAGTCAAGATAAAAATATACATTATATAAAAACAGTATCCTAAAATAGGTCTTCTCTAAAAGACTGTAATTACTGACCTAGGACAATATACTTGAAGATGCAATGTGGGCTAGGCTAAGACTCTTATTAAAATTTGATATTGGCAATTCATGCTCAGAATTCACATGTCCATGCCACATTTAAGATACGTAAACTGTCTTTTGTATCAATGGGAAATATCAAATAAAGTAGAAAGCAATAAAACCTCCCAGAAATTTGATGATCCATCTGCATATACTATATTATTTGTATTTGAGAAAGATACAATTTCTGTATAACTTCTATTTATCATTTATGCTCTAACACTGCCTAAAAGGTGCAATCCAGATTGGACACTGATGTAAAACAGTGATAAATGTTAAACAAACAAACAAAAAAAGAAGTGGGAAACCCCAAAGCTAAATAATTTTTCAGGCAAATGAAATGCAAGGACCCCAAATGACTCACTTAAGCAAGCAGTCTGCTCCAACATGCTCAGTGTTCACTAGATTTTACTGAAGCTGTATAAGATCAATATTTTCCTCTGGTTATTCTCAGAAAACACACTATTCTTCCTGTTCACTGTACACGTTCTCACAAAATGACAGATCCCTCTCCCAACACTGCATGTCTAGCAAAATGCTGATGTTCCTTGTAAAAAAAAAATCCTAGTACCATAGGGACTCCACAAGAATTTTGAACAGAGCTCATTCACTAGGAGATTGAGGATCTGATTTTCCTTCCTTAGGAGAACTTCCCATCTTTCTCCATTATAATATTCACTCACATATCTCTAGTATTTTACCCATAAAATGTTCTTTAAATTTTTTCTACTGAGGACTTGCATGGGCATTAAGAAGTCAAATAAAGTACAATTAACTTATAAAAATTCTATAACACAAATCTGTTCTAGAGCTTTCTTTCACTCAAGGTTTTCTTTCATTTTAAATTCCCTTGACATCTGATAGGAAACTCAAAGGGACGCCCTGATACTGCAGAAACAAGAATTTTACAGAAACATTAACACTGCCACAGTTGCAGTTCAGAGTATGTGATTTCTGCTTACTTTATTACAGATGAAGTCAAACATATTTTATATGAAAGACAATCAATGCTCTCAGTTTGCAGCACATCAATAACTCTGTAACCTTACACAGCTGAATGCCATGTAGTAATGTGGCTATGTTAAGCTTGCTGTTCAAACATTTTTTTAAACATCTGCTTCTCTGTGCAGGACTTAAAAACCATTATAAGCTTACAGCAAACAGATATAATATGTTAGATATAATCAGCCAAGTTACACAGCTTGAGTTCTATAGACCTTTCAGACAGCCACATGAAAGTTAAAAAACTCAACCTTTCTGTTTTGGATGCAACTGACTACATAATTTACATCTTCAAATGCTTACAGATAATCTTACTGAGTAGTGTCACTAATAAAAGCTGATAAAGACAAAAGCCTGAATAGCAAGTAACAACTTGGCTTACAGAGTTCGCTCTACTCTTTTTTTCAACAAAATTTGTATTTTCCACAATAAAGCATCAATTTGCCTCACTGGACAATCAAACTCCTATGATTGTCAGTATCTCTGCAACAAAATCTCATTTTGGTCTTTTTACATATATGAAAGATGAAAAGTTGTTTTTTGAGACAAAAGAAGGGGGAAAAACCATCAGAATCATAAACTCTAGAAAATGTACTCTGCATCTCTTTCCAAAAGTTGGCTGAAATAGTTTTCTGTGCAAAAACAAAGTGACTCTTTGAAGCCCATTAAGTCCTCCAGGAGGTTCAGGTTGTGTCTGTATATTGCTAAATAAACAAAGTCAGAGAAAGAATTTAAGCATCAGACCTCTGTTTGACCATACGCCTGGCTTCTGCATATTATTTCTTCAGAGTGTTTGTCTGTGTATTTGTGTGCCAAAGGATTCAAAGACTATGAAAACACATGGTAAGGAGGGGCTGAACAAACTATAAAGCCCATTCTCTTGGTCTGAAAATATTGTGTAAACTCTTCAATTTTGCCAGTGCAGAGTCCCAAATGCTAGACTCAGGAGAAGCCGCATGAGTTGACAATGTCCAAACAAGTGTTACAACCTCGTGGGTCTTCATGTGCATGCAAACCTCACAACAGTGATATATAGAGTACTGTGTGCTGGCAGACTAAAAGTGATGGTTAACTGTTTGGAGAATTGCAAGGAACAACTGAAAACTCAAATAAATTTATAAGGAAAGATAATACATTTCAAAAAATGTACTTCTGTGTATTTGTTTACTTTTAAAATTTTTATATCAGATTGACCTGAGTATAAGTATGAAAGGATATTTAGATTCTGAATCGTAATCTTAGGTATTGGTAAGAACCCTGAAATCCAAGGCATACTTTTACCAGTGATTGCATTGATATATTAACCTAAAAGAAATATTTGCATTGCCAGGCATTTGAAGAATATTAAGTAATGAAACACTTCCCATATATGAATAAATTTTAATGTCAAGCTGCATGACAATAAGAACACCTGGACATAAAAATAAAATGTTTGAATTACTTTGTATTTTAATATTTCAAATATTTCCTATCAGTATTACTTTCTTGGGATGTTTGTCTACAATGTAAGTTTCCTGCATGAGAATCTAAGAGAATTTCTTGGCTTCATTTCTAGTTCACTTTCTGTTACAGTCACAAATATTGCCTGAAAACTTTACGGGTTGTAGAAAAAGCAGAAAGCATCTAAACTAGTGTATTATCTTTTCCCCATTGTAACAGTAAGTGTTTTGAGCTTTGGGTATTGGAATGAGCATCAATTTGAGACAAAATTCATAGGCAGTCTGGCAGTAGTCCTTGTGGAAGCAAATTTCATCATGGATCAGGTATCTGGCTGCTCTGGCTGCTGCAGATGTGCGTCTTGGGATGTCCCCAAAGTAGGGTCCAGGCTGTTGCTAGCATGTTACAGAATGGATACTCAGTGGTAATGTTTCAGTTTAGGAATTCCCTCAGGGCACCCAGCAGACCCATGTTATAGAGTGCTTTGTTGTTGACAAGACCAAGACGTCCTCCTGACTTAGAAGACGAAGTGATTGCCTTGACAGGTTGTAGATAACAAGAAGAAAAGACTTCTCACCCCTGTTCCTCCCAGAACCTTAGAGAGCAAAATTCAAGACTTTTACCTTAGACTGAAAAAGGGAAGATGGAAAGCTTTTCACATGACTGCCCAAGCTGAGATCTCTTTTCCAGGATGTGCAGTCACAGAGGGAATGAGTGGGCCCTTTATTTGTTCTTTTGTACAGAGCTTTTCATGATACAATCCCATCTTCGAAGAACGTGATAAGAAAATGTACCGATATAATAAAACCAATTAAAAAGAAAAATGCATATATGGTTTTAACATATATTATTGTTCTCAACTCAGCAACTTTTCATGCAGAAAATATTATCAGTTTTAAAGAAAAAGATTGAGTGGAAAGGATCACAAATTGATTTTAAATGGTTGCAAGAACAAAAGCTACTGGGTGGCTGGGTTTTTTTATTTTTTTTAAGCATACTGTGAATCAGGCAAGATCTAAAAATAAGAGACATCTAGCTAAATGCAAAACACATACTGTGTTCATGAGATGAATCTCAAAATGAAATACAATAAAATTATCAGCTAGTAATGAAATAAAGAAAAGAAATATAGATCTGTGCCTGCTGTTCAGAATGTGAGAAATTGAATCATGACTGGACTAAGTGAAAAAATATATCAAATTCCTCCAGAGGACACTGTGTATAAACAGTTAAAGCAATGACATGTGCAGGGTTCTACTATATATTTTTCCAGATAAAAGTAGCCTAGCATATATTTACTGTGATGCTATAATAGTGAGTGCAATTCATGAACTAGCTCAGTTTTTCTGATTTTGGATATGACTAGAATAAAGTTTTCACTTGCAAGTAAAAGATTAGCATAATTAAAGACCTTCAAGTGGTTCAAAATTCACTTGAACAGTCTATTAACACTGGGAGTTCACCTTTGATATGGAAGGACCAAGTCTAGAATATATTCATGATAATAACACATTACTATGAACACAGTGGCAAATTTCAAAAGAGCACCCTTTAGGACCCAAGGTTCACATGGGTTTTTGTTGAACTCAAGCATTTTCTTTCATCAAAGGTTAGATGAGGGGCCAAACATCCATAACTGGGAACAAGAGATGGTTTTGCTACCTGACAAAATCTGGGATTGGAATTCTACCACTCCGTCTCTGAAGGATTGTATGGGTAAGTTTCACAGTTGCAGTTATTTGAGGGGTTTATGTCTTCTGTTTATATCAAGAGCACAACCAGAAAGGTGTAACTTCAGGTAACACTGCCTGATGAGAGCATGCAGCCAGTTCTGTTTCCTGCAAATACAACAAAAAGTTTTGGCAATGACAAATAAATTCAATAAACCAAAAAACATTTTACTTCAGAGCCTCAAAACCAGTTTCTGTAAAGTAAAAATGTTGGGGTTTATGTCCCTTTATGTCTGCAGTGCATAAAGCAAAATAATTAAAAGAGCTATGGGTTTCATACTCAGCCTGCACCCCAATATTTCCTGGCCAGTATCGCCAATCTTCATCCACCCAGTTGTTTGCTCCCCTGCCTTTGAGAGTCTGGCTGCAAACTGCTGCTTCCCTTGCTCCCAGTGTCTGTCAGTGTGTTTAAAACTTGCTCACTCTCACTTCTGCCAACCTCAGCATCTGTAAGATTTTAAAATTTTTTTGATTCTAAATTCAGGGATGATGAGGCTGTAGGCCACTAGCTAGTTTGGACACAGGTTATTCTCCTTCTGTCTCCATTGTTCTCCAGTGCCTCTTGGGGATAAATAGTAGCTCATCTTTGTTCTTTGAAGGACTTGGTATTTGCAGTAGTTTTGTTTCCTGTTGTTTTTCACTAAAAGCTTCTTCTAATTTAGCTCTGTGCATTCACATTGGATAATAGCTAAGGAGTCTAAAGTCTGCATAATTTTAGTAAATAAAGCAGATATCATTTCTGCAGAATATTTAATAAAGCAAAAAACTAATAAATGCCTAATTGCTTCTTGTATTTCTAACCTTTGGCATAACTTACTCAGACTTTTAACCAAATAGGAGGAAAAAATTAAGTGGAGTTTCATTTTAAAAAAAGCGTTCATTCAGTTTGTATAGATCTTTGTTTTTCTGGTGTGTTCATGTTCTTTATAAAAGCACATTTTCTATATCTTTCACTAAGCAAATAAAATAAAGACTGTTGACCCCACAATGTTCTGCAGATGCAAGAAGGAAATGAAATCACACCTCCTCAGTTTTTTGTAATTCAATTCTTCCCCTGAGAAAGGACCTAGGTACTCAGCTATTAATGTTACACATAAATGAAAGAAGATTTTCATTACCGTCCACACCAGTATCCATGGAATTGTGTATGTTGTTTTCCTTTTAGAAATTTTTTGGCATTTTTTTTCAGTGATTAAATATCACATTTTCTCAACAATCCACAGAAGACTAAGGAATCTGAGGAGGAAGTAGGAAATAGAAAAACAAAATAAAATAAAATAAAGTAAAATAAACCAAAACAAAATAAAATAAATAAAATA
>JACBWW010000002.1:5140346-5221079 GCA_020086605.1 Lanius collurio
AAATTAAATTAAATTAAATTAAATTAAATTAAATTAAAAAAAATAAAATAAGTTACTGGTTATTCCTGACTAGCAAAGAGGGGATTATGGCTCTGATTATGCTAACTATTCTTCTGCATAAGTAAAAAGTGGAATTACCAATAAAAGGTCAGAGGCAAATGTGCTAAAAACTTAGCTGAGAAAGAGCATCCATGTAAGAAAGAGCCTTGACATTAATTGTAACAGAAACAAGTCCAAATTTGGTAGATTCCTATTGTGCCTTTCTTACAGGCCTCCTCTGCAACTTCCTTTAGGACAGATCTAACACAGCACAATAATGAAAAGACAGGTTCTTTAAAGCAAAGACCAAACCTTACACACTGTCATGATTTTGTGTTCTAGCTGTCAAATCTTGGATGCTGAGAGAGTCTGTAGAAAAATTACATGAATGCATAAACATCTACAGACTACTATTTTCTGTTAGAACATGATATAAATATTGAAGGATGAGTTTTCTTCGTTTGTAGGGCGTGTGATTAGATTACATAGAAATAATGTAACAAATAGTAGCAAAAAAATAATCATCAAGAAGGCAGCCAAATAAGGAGTCTGGAATGTATCCAGAGAGTGGCAAGATTGTAAGAAATCAACCACAAACTAATATTTTTGAAGCTGATTAAATGCAGTAACCAAGCACCTTGTGATGTCTGATCACCCAAAGATGGACTGGACAGCCAACTCAGGAAGTGCTGGTCAAGACTTATCAATGTTTGTATTTCTCATCTAGGTCCCAGACTTGTTATTTTACCTTAACTTTGCCTTGGCAGATGGAGTTTGTTCTTTTTTCAGGTTAACAGCATTATACCTAAACTCCTAGTGGATAATAAAGAAGTCAGTTCCCACAGGAATGGGAAAAAATGCTAAAGACCTTGATACCCCTGACTGTATATTGGTGTGGCTTGAGAGATTTTGGAGTGTTCCTTTTAATTTCTTTGAGACCAAATATGGATTCAAAGTCTGTGGAGGTATATGACTCCATATCAGATGAATATCTGACTTACTTTCTCTCTCTGGAAAACTACAGAGACTTCTGTTCCCATATCAGATCTTGTCTTTCCCAGCACAGCAAGACCCAGCTGGTAAGACGACAAGGAAGGTAGCAAGAAAGACAAAACCTGCCATAAAATTTTTCAGGAAGATCTTGTGAAATTCAGAACTAGTTTTGAAAGGAAGTAGTAAATTTTGGGTAGATAGATTTTCACTTGCTCTTGTGATGATTTCATGATTAAGTGAGTAGTGTTTTCTGTCCGAGTGGACGTTTGGCTTTCCATCTTTTAGAAACACATAGAAAAGAAACCAAAAGGCAGCTTATATGGGAAGTTTGTCTTAAAGAAAAAAAATAAAAGTGAGAGAATTAACTATTAAAGCTTTGCTATTTTTCATTTGGGAAAACAAAATATAAAGTCCCCCCAAACTGACCCCTAGTTTTTGAAGGTTCTTGGTTTGTGTTGTGGTTTGACACGGAAGGGGTTTCTTGCAAAAGGTCCTTCTGGTTCTGATCAGAACCAATCAATTGTCTGGCTTGATTATTGACAGGTTTTAAGCCACTTAGGAGTTTGACACGCCTCTGCGAATCACATTTTAAGATAGACAGAGCCCGGGAAAGCTCTCTGGACTTCCGGCCATCAAGGAGGCAACTTGGGCCTCCGGGCCCTGCGGCCCTCGGGGCCAGGCCCTGCTCGGCCTGGCCTGACCCGGGACGCAGCCGCCCCTCCTTGGCCCTGTTCCATCTGGGCCCCCCAGCCCTGCCCCATGCAGGTAGAGCTGGGCTGGCAGCGGCCCCCCTTCACCGCCACAGCAGAGCTCAGCTCCAACTCCCCCAGCAGAGATCGTGGGACCGAGAGAGATAAGAGAAGTTCCAGCTGCAGCCTGGTGAGATTAACCCTATTAGTGCTGTTAAGATTTCTTCAGAACAGATGGGCCTGAAAATGCTGATCCTCTCCCAGAGAGAAAGCAGAAAGAACATGAAGAGACACCCTAAGGTGTAAGTCAGTAAAGATGGAAGGGCTGAAACCCTGAGGGAAAAGAAAGAGGAGATGCTTCAAACCTGGAAGCTGAAATTCTGTTGCAGAACCCTTTGGGGATGAACTGGACTATTGGAGTCCCTGCTGTAATTTCATAGAGCATCGGAGGGGGGTAGAGCAATTGGGAGCTAAGGTGCCTCTGCATTTTCTCTCTTTATTCCTTTGGCTCCAGAGTGTTTGGACTCAGTTTTACCTTCACCTGGAGGGGTGTGCAAGACACCCAAAGTTGATTCTGCCTAGTGGGTGGGGAGGGGTCCCACCCTCTGATATGGTTTGGCTCCAGAGTGTTTGGACTCAGTTTTACCTTCACCTGGAAGGGTGTGCAATACACCCGAAGTTGATTCTGCCTAGTAGGTGGGGAGGGGTCCCACCTTCTGGTATGGACTGACACTTAGAATCTTTGGCTGCCTAGTGGGTGGGGGGCATGGTCCCATCCTTTGATGAGGACTGATCCACTGATTGAACCGACTGTACAAAGGAACCAGGAGGGGTCAGTGCGAAGATGACCCCAGTTCCTAGAGATGAAGATTGCTCCTAGAGATGAGTAAAGAAGACCTTGCTCCTGAATGGCTCAGCCTTAAATTGACACCCCGTGTTAGCTCAAATTGAAATCCTTGAAAAGCAGCTGTGGGAAAGCGGTGATTCGAGGTTAGGGACTCTTTTTCCTCACTGCAAGCAGAAACCTCCCGGGCGGCTGTTTTGCTGTGATATTGAACCTATAAGAGAGTTGTCTCAAGTGGGAATGTCTCCATAAGGTCAGCAAGAAAGACTCAGAGACTCCTATCTCTTTATATGAACTGAAAAGATTATAAGGTGGTAAACTGACTGAAATTTTAAGGGTTGTTTCTACATTATTCAGCATGGAGAAAGTGTGGGGAGGAAAAGTGTTCTAAAGGTTTAATCTGATTCTAACTTTTGTTTCCTTCTTTTAGGTCTGCTAATAAACTTCTTAGAGTCTTTTAAGTTTGAGCCTGTTTTGTTTTCTCCTAATTCTTATGTCACAGAGGTAAAATAAGTAAGTAAGAGATGATCTGAACCAAACCACTACAGTTTGTTATTACATTATTCTACTTACTATATTAATTAATTTTTCATCTCCGATGAGCATGGAGGAAATGAACTCAGAAAAGATGCTGAAAAGTAATTCCTTTCAAATATATTGTCTGTATTGAAGAGCACAGATATAACAGCTGCTTCCCTCACTTTTAGTTTGTGCAACCTCACAGTGAGCAGACTACAGGACATGAGTTAAATGTAGGATATAAACTGCAACTGATTTTAGTGAAGTACAGGGACTACAATCTGGTATGAAATATCAACTGGTAAGGGAGATCAGCTGCTGGTGAAGGATGATCACCCAAACTCTAACTACCATTGACCTCACCTAGTGACTCAACAGCTACAAATATTAAGTATTAGTTGACTTCATATAGTAAACTCCTATAACAGCAGTAGGATTTATGTGTAAAGCTAAGGCATCTGTTTCTTAGCTTTTCTAAAGTATGTTTTACTATCCATCCAATTTTACACAGAAGGAATGAAACTGTTTGAAAAAAGACCAGTATCTTCAAACTCTGTTAACATCCATCCAGTTGATGACAGCCACTAATAGTCACTGTCCCCATTTTCTACTGTCTACAGTTAGATGGAAAGGGTCTGCTATGAGACAGAAGAGCTGTAAGACTGAGATCCAAGGTTAACAGGATTCATAGATCCATTGAACTTGCAATTTAATTTGTCATGATACTGTAAACTAGCACTTCCCAAGCACATTTTTCCTATGTAACTTTGAGAGAAAGGGGACAGTAGCAGCCCCTCTGAGCTCTGTGATCAGCTGCCTGCTTGGGTAGGAGGAGCCGTGGCTCCTGGCTGCTTTCCTCACGGGATCTATTTTGAGTAGCTCTCTAGGATTCCTCTCGAATCCTCTGGACATGCTGTTGTCTCCAATGATCAGTTTCCAGTTCAATATATTTTAATTTCCCGTGAAACTTGGAAGTCAGTTTTTGCTTTTTTCAAACAATTAATGATACTTTATCACCAGGATAAACTGATGAATGACAAGTGACTGTAACCCAGGTAAAGGTGGATATAAACATGACTTTGAACTCTTTAAGGACTCAGAGGTATCATGACCATGAATGTTTATTTTAAAAATGAAATAAATAGATATAAATAATTCAATGTCTGGGAACTGTGACTACAACAGTGGTTATTTTATTGCCAGAGGTCATCCAAATAGACAATTAAAAGATTGTCCCCCAAATCTTGATGAGCTCCTTAACATTCGGTTTTCACTTCTTAAATATATATGGATTTTGAGGAAGACTTTTCCCTGAATGATATAAAAATATATTTCAACTGTAAAAGCTTGCTTGTCAGTTCAACTTATCTCTAGAGAAAATTTAAGATCTTCATAGTGAATTCTTCATGAATACAACAGAGCATTTTTGCATTAATTTCCTCTTACCCATTGTCCCTGCTCTCTTGATAGGCTTAGCACTATCAAGTCCGAATAAAAAATTTAATTTACATTTCCTAAGCTAAAAATGATAAAGATATCAAGGTCAATCACACAAATTTAATTTATTTGTTTTTACCTTACATTAACATTTGTTGCATGCAGTAACTATACAGTATTACTGCATTAGTTTTCAAATCCATTCTCCAATAAAGGATGCCAGGTAAGAGTATAACACCAGTTTGACACATGGAGCGGTTTATAAGAACCATTTGGATCGAAGTTCAGAAATGGGTGACGTTTTCAAGGGTTTATTTTCACTTTCTTTTGATTCTGGCAGATTGAAACTGGCAAGTTGAACACATATTAGTCAAAAAATCTTTGCCAACCAGTCTTTCTGCTGAGCTTAACTGTGGCTTTTGCTGCTGCTGACATGTGGCATAACCTCTGTGGCAAAAGCCACAGTTAATTAGTGAGAGTTCAATCCTAAAGACTGCAGAATGCTGTCAGCTTTCTTTCATGATTCAATAAAAACCTCTTCTCACCTGACAATATGGAGATGCTGTACTACAACTTTTTAAGGGTCAGGTGAACAAAATCTGTACAGACACAAACAGTATATTTGATAAGAGAAGTTTAGACCTCAGAACATCTACTCCAGACCTGTGCACCAAAACAGCATCTTATCTCCACAGAGGTTGTGAATAACACTGCTTTGGGGGAACTTTGGTAGAAGTCGCTAATTCAGTCTATGTGGCCAGTAAGTGTCCACACATGCCTTGCTGTCCACAGCAGAACCTCTGTTAAATCCTTAGACAGTGTGAGCTGGAAGGACCTTTTGTGCCTTGTCAGAGACTTGCCTCCTTTAGTCCATGGGGATTTTAGGTTTCCAGTTAAATTAATTCATCTTTGCCACCAAGGAGTAAGTGGGTGGTTGAGGAACTGCCTAACAGCACAGAGTACTGCAGGAAATGGGTTCAGTCATTAGCAAGGTCCTTGGGCAGAAACTCAGAATTAGAAAAATTTCAAATAAGTTTATTTTTTCCACGTGCAATAAAAAATTATTTTATCCACTTTCTTCTTCTGTCATCACCCCTCTGCTTTCCAATCCAGTCCTCAAGTTTCAGTTGATCAATCATTTCTTTGCAGCCAATTTCCAAGAATGTAGTAATTATTTTGCATGATGGATGTAATGGTAGAACACTGAACTGTGTTAAGTGGACTGTCAGTAAGGTACTGCTCTGAAACACTAGAGACAAAAATGTCAAGGAAATGTACATACTCAGTAGATATATTTAGAAATTAAATTAATACAACTACTAACTGAAAGAAATAATCAAAATCCATATTACAGCCAATTTCTCTTTTTTTTGGTCAAAGGTTTCAGCTTTTCTTATCAAATTTAAAATTTGTAACAAAAAAAAGTCACAGATTTCTAACTTTATGTATTTGTAGCCTTTAAGTCAGCAGTGTTTCAGCAGGCATGCCTCCCCAGATATTTCAAAAAACAACAGTAAAGAAGAAGAGCGAAACAATGAAATAATTTTAATTTTTTAAAATGGAAAAAAAAAAAAAAAAAGCCTGTGATTCCAGCAGGTTCAAAAATATGTTGTAAGGAAAGAGGATACAGCCAGCAAATTATGCAAGTATGCTTGTGCAGCACATGTCCTCCATACTCCCCACAGAGCACAGAGAATTTGTAGATATTGATGTTATTATGCAGGGGGCCTGTATTTGCATGAGGCTGCACTTGACCCAGCTGTTACACATGCTCTGCAACTGCCCACTGCCTCCTGCTGGGACCTGCACACTGCCTCCAGGAACCAGATCGCTTTCCTCTCTGCAGCTCTGCCATTTCAGGTCCAGTACCCTACTGGGAATTAAAGTACACAATTTGATGTCTGTGACAGTTCAGATTAGGGTGGGTATGTAACCCTGACTGAAAACCACATGCAGCAATGAAGGCAAAAGAAGAGAAAAAACAAAATAGCTTCTTACTTTTAAGAAAAATCCAACTCTGCCCAGCTTTGACAAGCATCCATTTAACTTCCTATTGCAATACCGATTTTAACTTGCTGCTCCAAGTAAAAAACTCCAGATATTGAATATTGCCATACATACGATCCACAAAAAGTTCTCTTTTCCAACTTCATTTCAGTATTTTTCCTCACACATCTCTTTCACCAGAAATATTCCCTTCTCTAAATATCTGAGTTCACTGACTGTAATTTAAATATCTCCAATCCTCATTAATTTGCAGATAGGAAATTAGGCCAGATCTGTATTCCTACTAATGTAAAAAAATTGCCTTCAGGAAAATCAAAAGAATTTTAATGACATGTCTTTACGTAAATAAAACAGTCATACAGTTCTTTTTTCCTGTTCTATTTTCATTGTGCTGGTGAAGGAGTGGGAATATACCCTTATAATCAAGCATGATTTATGTAATATGCTAATTCATAAGTGGTGGCTCATCATCTGCAATGTGAACTTTGAGAACTGCAAAGAGTGCAATGAGGACAGGTTTTTCTCATGGGTTTCCAGCACACTCCACAAAGAAGAGGGTTCCACAAGTGTTTGCAGAGACAACGTGCTGCCTCAGACACACAGGGCTGGCTTTCTTGCCTGTGTAGACTGGAATAGGTCTAATAATCTTATGGAACTGTTTTTTAAGTTCACATTTATAGTTCCAAAACCTACGGATATTTGGTCATAATGTTTTCATAATGCCTCTTTTTCTGGTACATATGGAGAACAGAAAACAGGTTTTCCTTTTTTGAGGAAAAAGAATACTTTAGACCCAAACTGAATACAGCAGGTAAGGACTCAGCAATTTAAGCTCAGTAGTAACCAGGCTACAGAATTACCGAGTAGCCTGATGCCACAACTCGTCATTTGTTAAAAGTTTAGGGCTGTCATTGCAAGAGAGTGTAAAATGGCAAACAGCATTTAGGCAAATGCATTCTGCCCCTGGTCATGCAACTGAAAGTAACATGTTGAGCAATGCACCCTGCAATAAACTGTACACCTGGGGGCCAGCTGGATGGCTTTCCACACTCTGTCAGTCATAGACTGGTTTTGCATTGACTGTGGCAGACCTTGGGCACACATTCATATCTTATTTTAGAAACTTGGACTGATGTGACATAATTCTGAGATTTTACAAGTCTTTTTGATGTGCTAAAGTGAGGCAGCCTGGCCCCTGATGCTTCACTTTCCTTATCTATGAATGAATGAAGACAGCATGGGCTATGGTAGTGTTGTGGTCTAGCTCAACTAGTATTTAACTTCTCTCCACAGTAAATAATTTGGGTAAAAGTCATGTTCTCCTCTGCAAAACTATTCTTCGTTGGAGAAATTCCCTCAGTCTCCTACCCTGTAATTAAATGCCTCAGTTGATGAGGAAAAGAGGAGTTTCTGAGGATTAAACATACTGCCTTCTCCATGCTGTACACAGCTCTTTACATACAGATTTTAAACATAGATATTTTTTTCTATCCAGACTTTGAGCATCTTTGCTACAGTAATAAGAATTATTGTTTCTGTGATGAAATACAGTAATAATTCCCATTTAAATTTCCATTCTTATTTTTGGTTTAAAATGTTTTTGGATTCTTTCCTGGTGAAATGCAACTATAATAACAAGAACATTTCCATCTTCACATTAGCCTTCTGTAGTTACTTATCAGTAGAAAGAAAAGTTTTATGGTTGTATGCAATAGCCGGGAAAGAAATATGACCAAGGAGTTATGATCAAGACAGAAAAACATCATCATGCTATGTTGCCTCTGTCGGTATCTTGCTAGAAAATTAATACACCACAGTTGAAGTAATTACAGAATCTGTGTGTGACCTATCAAGACACAGTGATTATAAAGAGCTGCTGACTGGAAAATTCCCATCTTCTTATTGCTCCTTCAATTTGATTCCTATTAGAAAGTTAAATAATTTACACAACTCAAAATTACAGGGTTTTTTAGCTTTCTTTTCAATAAATACCATGTCAAGCAAGATGATTGCTATTCATCCTTCCATATTAATCAAATTTCAATGATCTTCAGGATGCTAAGATTTCATTTTCTTGACTGGTGGATTCCAACTATCAAGAAATTAATCTCTGCAAATTATGCTCATGCAAACAAAACAAAACTGGATGAAAACTACTAGTGATTGAAGATCTTTGTTCTCAAACAGATGTTAGAAAAAACATCAGCTTCATTCCCGTCCCATTGTAATGCTGTCCGCAGCTTTTCTAGTCAGTGTCTGACGTGTTGGCTTCCTGTAACATGCTTGTCTGGCATATACTTGTTCTGGACAAAGCACAAGACTTTGGCTCTGCTGGTAACCAAACAAAATGCTTCAGCAGTCTCTAAAAACTTTTGCTGTCCACACAAATCTGTCTTGATCTAAAAATAGGACATTGTGTCAGACAGAGTTCAACATCATGGTGTTAAAATGATGGGATAATCGCTACATTTTACAAGTACTACTAAGTGTGTCTAAATGTTGTTGGAGGACTAGTTCAAATTTTTGGAGCATGTTTTTTCCCCTTTTTTACTTCTGTCTATTTTCTGCTCTGAAGCTAAGATCTTAGAAGTTAATTTTTTTCCCAGAGCAGCCAGTACTTGCAGTCACTTTAAAAGGAGCAGAAAAAACCCTAAAATTCTCCTGTGTCAGTGAGTGCTCTATTCTCATTCCCAAGTGTGATGAGAAAAATCTTGCTCTATATGCATATACTTTTAATATTCCATCAGCTTAACTTTTGTCCCTCATTCTCAACTTTAGATTCTAAGTTGATACTATGAAGATATCAGTTTATCAAAATTTAGTTCAGGTGTTGCATTACGTTTTCTGACTGATGGTAAATGGACAGACCCTCCTCCTTCACGTGGCTCGTGCACATAAACATAGACAAGTGCTTGAGATCAAACTTTTAAAACCTTGTCACACCTAAACTAACATAAAATGTGGAAAATTTTTGCCCCTAAGGAATGTGGCACAGTTATAAGCAAATAGGATAAACAGAGTTGCATTGCAACAGCAGAAATAGGCATCTTAACTTTAACCTGCAACACTCCTTTTGTTTATCACTTCAGAGATCTCAGATGGAGTAAAGCAACAGGCAATTATATCTTAATTTAGGAATTGTAAATGTGTAAGGATTATAAGGTTCTTCTCACCATTTTACGAAAAGCATCCTTTCCCCTGTGAATCTGTACTGCATTCAATGCTCTTGGGGAGTGTCAGGCAATTTGTAATTCCCAAATGCATTAAGCGTGAAGTATGTGCTGCAGTGCTCAACTTCAGCAAGATGGCAAAGCTTCCAGGCAGAAAGAGCCACAGAATTTTCAGCATTTACGCATATTGATAAATTAAAACTTAGGCACTACAGCACACCCACGTGTGTTAAGCAGAATCTTGAATTTCTATCAATTCTGTTAGCATGGACTACTGTTATTAGCAGCCCTATGTATCTTAACGTTTGCTTAAACCACTATCATTTATCTCTTAAAACTGACATGGTAGGTAATATGTTGATATTTCAGGAAGAGTTTGGTAACACAAAATTGCATTTCATGATTAAGGCAAAAATCTGACAACTACAGAAGGGTAGAAAATTCCCCCTATACCCTCCACTCCTTTAAATAGAAGTAATATACTGAAGTCCATTACCCACAAAGAAGCCACGTATAGATCCTCCATATAGCTTTTCAGAGTATGTGTCTGACCTGATGAGGGAGCAGTGGTCAGAGTGCATCAAAGAGACACAAAGGGGTGTGTGTAAAAGGCATTACAGACAAAGCGGACTGAAAGGGATGGTGTCTGCCCGTTCTAAATAGTACAAGGCTGCCGGTGCTTCACATACATATGGGCATATTGAGAGGCCAGCTTTGCCAACAGCTGAAGAACTTGTCCATGGCAATTGATGAAGTTCTTTTATTTTCAGTTTGGACTGGCTAGATTTGAAGTCTATTCTTTCCCCAGAAACGGTACTCCAAATAAAACCAAAACCCATTAGGCCACTAAAGTAATTTTGTGAAATGCAGGAAGACTGATTATATTACAACCTACATGATCTAAAGAGTTTTCTACCTTGATTACTTCTTAGAATCACAGAATCACTAAATTTGGAAAATACTTTTAAGATCATCAAGTCCAATTGTCAACCTAGCGTCACCACCACGTTGGCCATCAAATCATCCTCACTTTGATACAAGACCTTCAAGACTAAAACCCAGGGAAAAAAAGTTCAGAGGAAAAAACTTTCTTTCCTGTGTCCAAATGCATAATTTAAGACAAAAAAAAATGTTTAAAATCTGAGGGCTTCTTCAATGATTGCATGTTAAAGTGCAAAAGTGCAAACTCAAACTCAGTATACGGAAAAAAAGCAGAATTTTTCTGAAACATCTCAAGGTGCTATTATGAACAATTGCCTTTACGTCATCTCACTGGAAAGTACCATGTGAGAAAAGGTGGGGTTTTTTTACTGAACTGTAAAATGGTATGTGCACTCACAGTTACTCTTCTTTGTAGAAAATTCTGTGTATTTCCACGTAATAACTTTTGCAATCCATCTGACAATCTCTGAAATGCTTATTCTGCAAGTGTCAGCCAGATGCATCCTATATCAATAAATATGAAATCAAGGAGTATCTTTCTTAGAGACAAGTTTTATAGATATTTGAGGACAGAGTGTGGAAACTACAACTTGCATGAGGTGCAAACCCAAGTATTTTATGTTAAATCTTGACAGGAATGAAAAGAAATAGCCACAGGATGGCAGCAGAATACACAACAAGAGGAAGAGATTGGTGCCCTTTTTCATCACCAAATAAGAGAATTTGAGGGAAAGGCAGGGTGTTACCTTCAACTGGTTCATAAGTAGTGTTCTTTGGTTGCCTAGTTTAAGCAGGAGCTGCGCCAAGAGGAAAGCTGCAAACATGAAGTTGAGGAGCTACATTGTTTGATGTAGAAGTACACCAAAGATGCAGTTGTTCATCAAGGACTGATAGATATGAAAACTGGAGTGTTTGCAATCAAGGAATAGCATCTCCTGAAAACCTTGGTATGCATCTGATTGTGAAGGAGTACTCTAATTAACCAAATGTTGTGATGTGTTGTGTTGTCCAGTTGTAAAAGACATCAAGAGCTTCACCTCAATGTTCCCAAATCCTTACTGGTACATCAAATTCACATTATATGCTTTTACATAACTAGGGTTACATGGATTACTAGTACATACACAGACTGTTTAAAAAATGACACTGGAAAAGATAGATTTGTCAATTAAGGGACAGAAAAGACTCAGATTTCTGGCCTCTTCTGGATGGACGTGAGAGGAAATATTTGAAATGCTATCATAAATAGATACACCTTATTCTAACATTATTCTTATATCTTTTCTTTTTCTTTTTTTTTTCTTTCTATCTTCAGCCTATGGTCTCTTCATGTCTTAACTTTATTCCACGTCCAGGTCCTATTATCTTGTTTCCTCTGGACCCTTAGTCAATATTCCTCAAGCTTCAGTCTTTCACTTCTGCAGGCCTATCCTCCTAAGTGTGAAGGAACTTCTATTGCATCATTCATATATTTTATCCTCATAACAAGAAGTATCAGTTGATCAACAGACCTTTGTGCATTACCAAACTGTTGGACTGTGATAGTTCAATGACATATGAGGTGTCTGAAGAGCTTTTGCTCTCTCTCCTTGTCAGTTTTCTTATCCTGTACCCTCTGCATCCCCCTCTCCACAAGCTCATTGATCTTTCCGGTGAGCGAGACGCTTTTCTTCAGTAACTTCAGGAACTGGAGGAGGCTCCCACACAAAGCAGCACTGGGTCTCTCTTTTCCTCTCTCTTCATATTGCCAAGATCTGAGCAACTCTCTCATTTAATAATCTGGTATCACCTGCCACTGGAAATCACAGCACCTCTTCAAGTTATTCACCAGTCTTGTTTGCAGTTGTCTCAGGTTCTGCACAAGTGTTACATTGCCAATTATCATGAATTCACCAGACAGCCTTGGGAAAGACAATTCCAAACAGTCAGAAAGAGAATTTTTACACACTGTGCAAGTAGCATGTCAAAGGCTTTCCCATGGCATGCTTTGAGGCTAAAATCTTACATGGATTAAATATGCAATTGTCCAAATTCATGGAATAAACCTACCAAGACTATGAAATGCATAAGTATCACCTGAAATGCAAGTTTCTGGAGAAAAGGAGATAGTCTGGCGAATGATTACTGCAGGTGACCCTGGTCTTAAAATTTACAAAGTTCTTAATAGCCAGTGTCAAAGAGGTGGACCTTTGATCTAACACTGCACGGGCATATTTTTTTATATTCTAACAGTCATATAAAATATTTGGGTTTTGATTCCTTGGAAACCAAACTTTTGAAAGTTCTGTATTTGTTTGGGGTATTTTTAATGGAAGTTATGGCAGTTAAAAAAAAAAAATCACTATAAAAGTACTCTGAGACCTAGAGGCCACAAACAATGTGAATTTAGTGTACTTTGTCTCCCAGTTTTTTGTTAAAGCTCATAATTGACACTGTTGTTTTGTAATGATAATCAGTGGTGTTGGACAATGGCTTAGGTGAGTAAGCAGGAAGAAAGAATTAAAAGGAGTCTATTTAACTAAAAATTATCCACGTTTAAAAACATGTGAACCAAAACATCAACCTAAATCTCTCTTATTTACAAAAATAATATACGCCCCCAATTTTCACTCATACACATATTGCTTGCTTGTGCAGTCCCTCATGATTTAAAGGTATCACCTATTTTACCAGCTTTGCATGTCTTCTTCTGTATCAAAATACATTTTAAGGATTATCTCTGAAGAAGGGATTTTAGATAAAGAAAGTCATTTGTGTTTAGGGACCAGGGACCTGGGGTTAAGCAACCAGATACAACAATCTAAAAAGCAATTGTTGACAGAATACTTTCTGTACTGGATGTATATTACAGCATTTCCTAAGGTGCTATTCCCAAGAATGTTGTGTGTTGAGCCAGTTCAGTCCCACCCAGCTTCACAGAGGGACCCAGAAGAGAAGTGAAAGGGTGAAATTGAGGAAACTCTTGAGTTGAGATGAAGGCAGTTTAGTAGGTAAAGGAAAAGCCCCATGCAGAAGCAAAGCAAAACAAGGAGTTTATTCCCTGTTTCCCATTGGCAGGCAGGTGTTGTCACACCCAGGAAATCAGGGCCCTGTGAGTAGTGGCGGTTTGGGAAGACAGGTGGCATGCCTTTGAAATTCCACCTTCCCTTCCACCTTCTTACCCCACCTTCTGTGCCTGAGCACACGTAATGTCATGTAATGTGGGATATTCCTTAGGTCAGCTGGGGTCAGCTGTCTCAGCTGTGTTCCCTCCCAAGTGTTGTGCACCACAACCTGGTCACTGATGGAACAGAGAAACAGAAAAGACCTTGGTACTGTGCAAGCACTGCTCAGCCACATCTAAAACAGTGCTATGTTATCAACATTGGTTTGGTCACAAATCCAAAACATAGCACCTCATGAGCTACTATGAAGAAATTTAACCCCAATTTAACAGCCAAACCCAGTACATAGGGACTCTACTCTTATTCTGAATAGTGGTGGTTTTTTTCTCCCTTTTGTTCTATGAAAATTTTCAGCAGCATGATTTTCTTTTCCTGGGCTGGAGCGATAGTAGAGATTGTTTTCTCTCTTTCCATCCCTTCTTTCTCCCCAGTAAGTATATGGGCATTTCAGAAGTTTTATTGATGATCTTCAGCAGTTTCAATGATGTGTAGGCACCATGAATTCAAATGCTTATTGGGCCTGTTAAATTGCACTGCAAGGCTCCCAAAATATTTTACAAAATCTGCATGTTGTAGAGATGATTTCCTGATGTAACACATCTAATCCAATGTCTAAGAACCCACCTAAGGTGAAAAAAACCCAGGCTGAGATCTTTTTGCTATATATATAAAATGTTATATATATGATATAAATGTTCCTGCTAGTTAGAGCAATCAATTAATTTCTTCATGAAAGACTAGTTTGCAACATCGATATATGCCATAGATTTCCATTAGAAAAATAAGTTAGTTATTAAGTTCAACTATAGTCTTATGAATACAGCGGATATTGTCTCAATACCTAAATATTTTCCTTTAATGAGAGGCATTTTATTTAAGAGGAAAATTTTGAGTATACCCAATACAGAAGAGTTCAGCTTGCTAATGCTTGTAGTTTTCAAATGGTCTGTTCATATGTCCAAGTAGATAATTAATAAAAGATGAATAGCACAATATCAAAAGACATCTGTTTCAGCAGCAGAAATATAATGAAAGCAATTTAGTAAGTTTCAGAACAAACCCCACAAATATTTTTTCAGTTCAAAAGACACAACTGAATCTTCAATAAGAATCTTCTTAACTCACTGCAGTGGTTTGCACATATGGTACTTTCTACCCACAAACTTCTTAAAATGCTCCTTAGGGACGTGGATTGTACTACAGATGTATTTTTAAATGTCATTATAAAAAATAGGATAAACAACTCATCAGTCTGCCAGAACAGTGAACAAAAGGGTCTTGAGTTCATAAAATTATCTAACCTCTAAGTGCTCCATTTGTCAGGGCATTTAGGACTCTGTCTTTAGTTGTGAAAACATGTGAGTCCTTTACAAAGTCAAGAATGAGTGAGTGGGAGCAGGGGTTGCCTATGATCATGCTGCTGCAAATTAGAAAGGGGCAACTTTGAGAAGGGGCCCATTCTGGTTTCTGTGAAACTTAGTGAAATAGAAATACTTTGTTTACTATGTTAAAGGTCTGAGTCAAGCCTAGTGTTTAACCAGAGCTCCACTGATTTAGGATTTTTTATTAGAAAAGTCTCCAATTCTTATCTGTCTCTCCTGCACTTGAAAATCCTGCAGCAACGTGTCTGTACAAAATAACCTACCCGTTATTTTGTAACTTTTGACTCCAAGTCAGTTCAGTAAACTGAAAAGGAGAGGGAAAAGTTCAAACAAATCTAATTTAAGTAGTACTTGAGGACTATATTAATTAGCTTAAAATATTTGTGTAAAAGTATAAGATACAGTATGCTGTAAAGAGTTTCTCTTGGGGATTACTGTACATCCTGAACCATAACAAAAAAACACCCCCAGAGAAATTCACCATGAAATTAACAGGGAGCAAATTCAAAACCAATAAAAGTGAATACTTTCTCAAGATACCAGTAATTGGTCTGCATGACATATTGCCCAAGGAAGCACTGAAGGAAAAAAAAATAATAGTAGAGGTAAAAAGAAATTGCACATTTACAAAGAGAGCAAAAATTCCAGAGTTATAAATGTTATTGCTAAAAATATATTCTAGAAGAAATATTAAAACATGCTTTGGGGCTCAAACCAATATCTCACTAATAATAAATAACATGATGAAACTTAATATATGGGGGCTGATTATCCTTCTGAAATATCTAGAATATCCCTCTGTTAAAAAGTGTTGATTAAAAGGGCTATAAGTTCTACTTAGCATAACAGTTGTGAAATAATCAAATGTGGGAACTATTTTGAAAATCAGCTCATGATTTCATAGTGACAGTTTTCCATAGGTGACATTTTGATATAGATTTTCCTAGCTGCAAAGAAAGGAAAGATGAGGGAAAAATAACAATCTGTGGGAAATAGTCCCAGGTTAATCCTTCTCCAGTTCCACTTGTTGTACAACCAGGGGTGTGGGTCTTAGGACTGGGTGGATGCCCTTTAGAGAAATAGTCAGAGCTGCTGATTCACATTGTTTTTATGAATCACAATAACACTGGCATGGATTACTAATTAGTTAACTACATGATTTTATACAAAAGCTATAAAAACATGATAAATATATTCATGAAAATAGCATAAGCATGCAAATAGCACTTTAATGCAAGTGTTCTACCCTATACAATCAAATAGTACATAAGCTGATTTTAAAAAAAATTGTCTCAGGCTTTTAACAGTGAATGTAATCTACTTGTTGAACCCTGATTTGGAGCTATTTAAGTTGGCGAATTTCCTTCCGCATGTAGGAGGTCACTTTGTGCAAAAACTTTTAAAATAAAAAATGGCTAATTTTGGACATTTTGGATATTTTAAAGTAAATTTTTGTTGTTTGGGGTTTTTTTCTTCATTTAAAAATTAACCTAAAAATGTTACCATTTTCCCCTAATTTTTTTAATAACTCAGAGAAGTAGATATAGCAGGGAGTCCAGAGTAAGTTTTGAAAAGATGTAACACAATGAATGTATTTTCATTAGCTGGAGGTGATTTAGAAACTCCTTAAAGAACATATGGTTACTAAAGAGAAAGGAAAAGTATCTGCAGTACTAGCAAATCATTCCTGCATAATCAGAGAAAGTTGAAGTCATACTCAACCCACCTACTCTCAGTCTCTGGGACTGTTAAAATGGCACCAAAATCCCCAGCTCCCTAAGCTTATAATTTACTTTCTTGTAATTTTTTAGCTCAGTAGTCTTTAAAAATGTGGCTAGAACCTGATATTTAAACAAGGTTTATTATATGAATACAAATATATACTATAGAAGGAAAGCTGGAACAATCTTAGATTCAGATTCACATTTTACTGACTATTAAAGAGGAAATAAGACTAATTTAAACTTATTTCGTGTTAACTATTTGTCAGCTTCAAGGAAGTACTATTAAAATCAGATTTGGATTTTACTAGTCAGTAGAATATATAAATGATCACCAAAAAAGATATTAATTATGCAGCTAGTGCTTGAAAAGTGATTGAAGATAAGCTTAGAATAATGATTGAAGCACTTCTGAAGTAAATGAGAAAATAGCAAAAGTAATAAATTTAATTTATTTTCCAATCTAACTATGAAAGAAAGAATTGCCAAACAGAATTTCTTAATTAGACTCATATTTTGGCCTCTAGGCCAAAATACTTGAAACTGAAGGCAAGCTGAAAAGACATCTGACTAGATGGCCTCTGTGACCTCAAGTCAAAATGTTTGCCTTTATTTTACCTACTTATTTGAAACAAAAAGTTCACCTTTACCCACATGAGAAGAATGAGTGAAAAAAAAATAACATAATGAAAATTTTTAAAGCATTCCTTTCTTTCAAAATTCAAACTCTTTTATTATCATCTACACAATTAAATTCTCAAAATTGCTTTCTTTACTCCATTTCTGCAGTTTTGAGTCTTTTGAGATTCCCTGTGTTTCATATGAATGCAGGAACATCAAAATATAATTGACAAAAGAGGTCTTTTCTGGTTCAAAACTTCATGTTAGTTCTTTGAGCAATCCCAATAGGTATCTCTCATGGCTGTTCCACCCTTTAGAATTCACTAGAACATGTCATGAAACTTCATGTTATACACACATCACAAGGATCCACTAACAGATAGACAAAATCAAAAATCTGGAGAAAGGAAGGGATGGGAAGGCAAGGGAAGGCAAATGAAATCAACTGAAACTTGTTCATTTGAGACATAAACGTAAAAGTTTTTAAATGGTTGCAGAATATGGCTAGTACATCAACTTGTTTGAGCCACTTAATAAGCTTGGGGTATTATAATGCTGTTATTTGAATTAGAAATGTGCAAACCCAGAACTCTGTCATGAGTACATCATTTGTATCATGACTATATTATGAATATAAGTGTTATCTCTTGATTTGCTCAGATGGAAGGTTTCCTGCACAAAACTGTGCTCTGACATTTTTATGTGAGAATGCATGCAAGTGAAGTACTCCTTCTTCAGCTTTTTTTTCCTTGATATTATTTTCAGTCATGAAAAGAGGAAGTAGAAATCATATCCTGAAGTTAATCAACCAGGGAAGAAGAAATTATAAATAAAATGAAATTAATAATTGTAGAGATAGTGAACTATGTATGAAAATACAGTCATAACATTGTTTTTCTGCATTTTAGACAACAAAGAGAAATCAGTGAATGTCATAACTGGTTCATGGAGGGAATTTTCAAGACAATAACCTCAGCAAATTACTGACAATTACTGAAAGGTGATGACCTGAAAAACCTGGAGAAGGCAACCTTGGTACTGTTTGTGCAGCAGATTAAGTGTATAATAGAACCATATTCTGTAAGGGAGGTGACTGGTGTGAAGGAAAATTACTACTATGTGACAAGAAGAAGAAGTTTACAGTAGAGGTAACACAAGACAAGTGTTTGCTTAGCCAAAGCCCTGATCCAACTCCCAGTGAAATGTGGGTCAGACTGAATAAATAATTAAGCTGTTTTGCAGACTTGCGGCAGTTTCTGTCATGAAGAGATTGCCCTCTGTACTGACAGGGCTGAATTGGTGGAGGTGGCATGGAAATGTGTTCACTGTGGTTTTATCCAGGCCTTGCCCACTGTGTTCCTATAAGCAGACCGGTGAGATATGGGCTGAAGACATGGACTACAAAGTGGGTGGAAAGTTAGCTGGTCTCCAGGGTGGTGATCAGCAGCACAAAACCAGCTGGCGGCTGGTTACTGAGAGTATCCCTCGGGAAGAAAACACCCACCACTGTTTATAATTAATGGCCTTGCTAATGAGACAAACTTATCAGCAAATTTCTAGATTTCAGCCCAGCTGAAAGCTGTCAGGTCTCCCGTCCTGTCTCTGGCCCTGTCTCCTGGCTGGCCCTTGGCCTCACACCCCAGGTAAGGGGTCTCATGGAGAAACCTCTCGATTAATAATGTGATCTGCCCTTGAGAGCTGCCCTTTCTCTGGCACCATTCCCAGGGCTGGAGACCCTGGCTTGCACAGGCTGTTTCACCTCCTTGCTTGTCACCTCCTTGGGGATGTCACAGGACTGCTTTTCCCAACTTTTCTCCTTGTGTTTGGGGTCTTCAGGATAGTGCCCAAGGGTGAGGCCCCTGCTTGCCTAGCTTCTGGCTCAACTGCCCACAGAAAGCAGTTGGCCTCAAACACTGCCATGGACAAAGGGAAAGCAAATTCCAGAAGGTAGCAACAACTTACACAAAGACCCATCTTCCTTAAGACGAAGCCTAAAGAATAAATTAAATGTGCGGTTTTTTTATCCCTACTTTTTTGGACTCCAAGAATGATGGCTCCTCAATGATACACTGGCCCTTTGCACAGCCCTGGAAGAGGAGCAGGGTAGATTTTTAATTTCCCACTCTTGTAGTTTCTGTTGCTGGATTCAGATAACCTGAATAACACAAAGTCACAAAATTGCAGCCATTGACAGTAAGCAAGTTAATAGGAGACAACTTAGAATAACTTGGAAAATAAGTCTGTGAAAAGCAATTGCTTTTTATCTCTCCTTATAAGTCAAGAACTTTGCTGCATGTGTGACAATATCCTAAACTGTTTCATTTATGTTGTTCCACTTATAAGAGGACAAAGGATAGACTAACATTATCTATGGATTTAATGGTTTGAGAGAGAAAATTAAAACATATATTAGTTTAAGAAGTTATGATGGTTTTTCTTAATGTAGTCTACCAAAAGATGTACCTCTGGAAGATTAAAAATTATTTGAAAATCCTGTGTTGAAATTAGGGAAGAGTTTGGAGTAAGGAAAAAAAAATAATGTTTTTTCCATAAACATTGATAAATATAGTAAATAAATACACTAAATATTCATTTAGTATATTTCCTTTTTAAAGATGAACAAGTTTAACAAATAAATCAGGATCAAAAACCTCCAAATAACAGGTAATATTTTGTTTTAAAAAGAATGAAGTCTCTACTGTGTGCTGTTTGGGGAAGGGGTTATTGAAGAAAACCCCAAACTAATGGATATTGATTTTTTTGTTTCAATTTTAAAACAAAAGCAAAATTTCATAACTATTTATGCAGTTCAGAAGAGGAGTTTCAGTGATTAAGTACAGCCATCTGTAAAGGCTCTTAAGTTACCCTTTTGATCGTTTGATTAACTTTCCATAGTCCTCAATCAAGTTTATGACACTAATGCAAAATTAAGAAAACCCCTCTATGTCATAAATAAAACTGCAGAAACTAGAGAAAATAAAAGGAACATAACAAGTAGTAAGAAGAGAAGAATAGCTTGGCATTTTGATTTATTATGTCATTTGTGTTTTCAAATGACCAGAGAATTTTTAAAATTGGTATATTGGAATGATTGTTTCACTGGTCAGAACTCAATGAGTGTTTTATTTTCAGTCTGAAAGGTAAGTATGCCAACAGAAGAGGAGGAAAGCAACATGAGTGCAGATTAATGTAGGATTGATGTGCTCAGATAGCTGTAGGAGCCAAATTTGTTATTTTTTCTGACAGAACACAGAAAACAATCCAACCTTCACTTTCAGGATGATATAAGAGCAAAAGAAAATGCATTTGATTTTTCACCTTAGGAAACATTCTGATCTATAAAAAGTGACATGAATTTTCATAGCTGAAGATAAAAATCACTTGTACTGGATTTTGCAAAGTACCTTCTTGGGGTTGTTTCAAATCCTTTTCACTGCAGTAAACAAAAGCAGGGATTCATATTTTTGTAAGTTGCAAGACCAATAAAGCAATTAACCTAGGGATGTAGGTGTCTCCCCTGGTCCATGTTTTCTTCCTTCAATATAGTAACTTGTCCCATGTCTCCCACTGGAGTAAGTGTATTAGCCTCATTTTCTCCAGAGTGTTCTTGGAATTTCTCTACCTGTTCAAGCTCTAACCTTGCTTTTCCCCAAGCACGTGCAGTTTTCTCTGTGTCCTAGCATTTTTCAGCTGCAGCCTTCTCTGAAACTTTTCCCCTTCTAGCTACAGCTCTCTCACACAACCCACAACCTCCTGAATTTTCTGTCCATATGTGATCTGCCAGAAGGGCATCAGCAAAGCTTGCTGTGGTGGGGGTTGACTGATTGTCTTGTATGAGTTACTGTCTGGCTTTAGAGCCTCTCTTTCTCTGCAGCTTGGAAGTCAGACAGAAGGGATAAAATTGAGTTACATCCATCTACTTTCACAAAAGTCAAAGGAATTTAATAGCTTTGAGTTATCTAGGCATTGTCAAGTTTAGCTGAAAATGCCCAAAAATGTATTTAAAAGAGGGGGGCTGAATGCCAGTGGAACAATGTTTTCACATATACCTAATTTCCTTAGAAAGAAGGTTAAAAACACTGAGAAAATTAGTATCTGGCTATCTGAATTTAGTATGTCCAACCACTGACTGATTTCAGAGCTGTGGAAAGAGTATTGAAGTGTTTTTGCTCCCAGAGGTACAGATTTACTGCATTTAGCAGGGCAATTAGAACAACTACCAGGAAGAGTAAAACCTGCATGCTCAGACATGAAACAGAGTTTTACTGGAAATTGATTAATGTCATATCCTTGTAATATTAAAGATAGCTTCTGGCTGCACTGCTTAAAATCTTGCTAAAAGAAAAAATGTTTGCTGTCTACATAGCCACTATGCTGTGTGCAGAATAAAACAAAGAAAAACCACTTCACATCTGACCCACAGGCTAATAGGAGAGAGGCCTGCAAAATCATTCATATGATCTGTTCATGGTTGTTAGAAAATGCATGTTGTTTTTTCTCTGTCTTGGGGTGCAGCACCGTTGTGATGCAGAGCTTCTTTTGCTCTTCTGAGTTGAAGGTGGGAGCACCAATGCCTCAGAGATCTCTACCCAGCATCTCATTTAGCACCAACGTGGTGTCTGATGGCATTCACGGCAGAAAGAGGCAAGTGTGCAAGGGCTGCTAAGTGAATGAGGTAGGAAAAAAAATAGGACAAAGACAAAAGAGAAAATGACAAGCTGAAAGAAAACTCAGTTTATTATTTCCTATAACAACATTTAATCCAGTGCAAAGTGGTGCTATATCTCAGACCTCTTTATTTCTTAATCCACTGTGAGCAAAGAAAGCATGGCATGGAAATGTGGCTATTCAAAGTTTCTAAGCTGGATTTTTCAGTGAAATAGCTAGTGCATATCAAATGACTACATCTTTTTACTGAAAAATCCATCCATGTTACAATTGAACTCAGAGACATTTCTTAAAAAGTATGTCAAGAAAGAATGAGCAGCTCAGGGATGAGGGGTGGATTAGTCAGGCCATTGCCACAGCTCATCAGTCCCAGCTCATAAAGGTGGGCAAGTTCGTCAGTGCATGGCAGAATACACCACATGTTGCTATGTAAAATTAATGTACTGTAAATCAGAACTAGAAGTTCAAATAAGCACTTTGTATACTGAACTATCATGTATGATAGCAGCTGATTTTATTTAATCCGTGTAAAACTATTCCCAGTCAGTTGTCAACAGCTGCAGGTCTCAAGGAAGGGGACACATTTTAGGAAAAATTGTAGCACATTTTCTATAAACTAAACTATGTTAGGACAGCTATAATACAGATAGCTATAATAAAATATTAGGTTTCATTACATCCCTTGCAAAAGATGCAAATATATCTCAAAATTTCTTTTTTCCAGTGTGAGAACAGTATGTGCTTTCATATTAAGATTGAAAGTATAAAAAATCTATCAACTACCGTACTGGCAACATTAACACTGTAAATACAGTATGGTCATGCAATCTAACAGAGTTTTGTATTTAGGATCATTCTGTAAGCTCTGGTGATAAAAAATTAGGCTAATCCTTAAGGTAATAGTTTAATAATTAAATTACTAAAGATGAAAAGTCCATATATTATCTACAGCTTTTGACTTGGGAGGCAGACTGTAAAGGTTTTGTCATATTTCATGAAGGACTATGTCATGGAAGAACCCTTCCAGATCTATAATAAGCAAGGCAGTTTTACTCCATCAATTAAAAAACCATCCCTTAATGCTGCTAATTTTGGAAGAAATATTTGTTCCTTTATCAAAGAGCAATATTTTACGTCCTTTGAAAAACCATATTTTGATGCTGAGGATGATTTTCCAAAGGCTGGAGCCAGTGTTTAAGTGTTGAACACTTAACATTTTCTCATCTTATTACTTATCCAAATTCCAACAAAAGTGAGTAGATAAGCAAGATACTTGCAAGATACTTGCTCCCACAAAGGAACAGACCTAATTTTAACTTAGCCTTTGGCTGCCCAAGTTCATATTCTTATTTAAATAAGGTTTTTTCCACAGAAAATCTTGCTTCATGTACATGCTTCCGTTTCATGATAGGAAATGCACTGCGTATTCAGCTAACAAAATGAAGTATTATGCAAATTAACATCAAGGAAGTCCTCAAATGAATTAGAGGGTGGACTGCATAATGAGGATCTGTGATCAAGGGCCTGAGCTGTAATAGTTCTCTTCTGAGGGCATATTTATGCTGCATGTGTGCAAAACAGTAGAGAATGCTATGCTAGAATAAATGGTTGTGATGCAGGAGAGGGTCCTCACTGAGGAATCAGAGTACATTTTACTTACAACACTGAGGCTTAAGTTTGCATGAAATAATGTTCCACAGAGAGATGGAGGAATAAGGCTGGAGATGCGTGAGAAAATAAGGATTGCACATAGAAATTGGGCAGTTAGACTTCTCAGATGGATGCCATTAGCTAACAGTCAGATACACAGGAAGTTTTTAAACTTGTTTTACAGTACAAAGAACAGCCACAAAAGAACTTTACAGACACTGTTCTTCATATACAAATGCAAATACTTCCGAAGAGGAAAGGACATAGCAAAGCAGACTGGTGCTGATTTTATATCCTTTCAGTCTGTCAGTATGTAACCTGGGCAGATTAAGAGTTTCTTTATGTACCATTCTGAAATTCTTCCATAAGCACAATAATTTCCATGGTCTAGACATCTCTCCTCAGATAATAATGCAGTAAATTACCATTTTCAGGCAGGGCAGTGAAGATTTATTCACCTCTACACAACTTTCACATGCTCTTTTACTAGTGTTTTCTTCAGTTTTTGTGACCTCAAATTTGATCACCAAGTTAGCTGCCCAGGTGTTCATGCTGGTGCCATGATGATTTTTTTGCCTTTTTTTTTATATATATCTTTTATATATCCTTTTATATAACTTTTATGTATCATAGTGTCAATGCCAATCCAGTTTCTGGTATTGAACCCCTTGTGTAAAACACCTTTTCCTTTTGGAAAGCAATTCTGATTTTTGTTTGGGCTTATGGGCATAAAAAGTCAAACTTAAAATAGAACAGCTTGATGCTATCAAAACAAAATTTTTTTTTTGAGTTGAAAAGACATCTGTCAAGATGCATTCCACTGGCAGTTTATATACACATTTTCAAAGGGTTTTTATAATTTACAAAGATCACTTGCCAAAACTCTTGCAGCAATCCTTACTGAGGTCAGCAAAATCCATGCTTCCACCACCTCATCATGAAGCTCTGAAGCTTTAACAAACTGTTTCCAAATAACTATGAAATAGTGAGAGTTAGCAGGTGAAAATTCACTCTAGGAAGGAAAACAAGTCCATCAAGAAAGGTCTGAGAAGGGTAATAGCAGTACTTGGCCCCTTGGGCTGAGGAGACACAACAGGCATGCGATCTGCAACTGAAAAGCACAGAAAAGACATCCAAGGTGACAGGGACCAGCTCCCAGGAGATATTAGGACATGAGAAAGAGGGAGGACAAAAGGAAGAAACCAGTCTCACAGTGGCAGGCTGAGACCTGCTTTGGCTGTGACAGGGCACAAAGGTGCTTTCCTTTCTGCTTATTGCTGGTCACATCACATCCCTGAGGTGTATATTTACCCTCATCTATGTCTATCAGTTTATGGACAATCTTGTGCTCTCTACATCACAAAAAAAGTGTCACAGAACACTTATGAAATAGTGACTCTCATTGTTCACAGACCTTGAGCACAGAGATCCTTGCATGCATAAACCTATTTGTTCTTATCCCCTTCCTCAATAAAAAACAGGCGCTGAATCATTTTCCCCCAAATGTCACTGAACTTCTGGTTTAGGCTGCTGGCTCTTCCGCTCTCAGCGCCGGTGTCCAGGGACACACAACTCTAATAAATTTGATGGAAATAACCCTGTCACTTGATTGACACAGACAGAGACAGCAGGTATCAGACTTGACTTATATGGTCCATATGACTGCTTAGTGCAAGCTCAAATCCTCACAAGCTAAGTACTAACAGATTAAAGAAAGAAATCCTGTGATTTTTGCTGCTTTTACTGTTCATTTTGGTTAAGTCTGCGTTTTCTTTTTGAAAACAATTTATTGCTGGGACTAAATAATATATGCAATCTCCTGCTCACAGATTCTATCTGTCTAACTCCTTTGATAATGTGAAAAGAAACACGGAAGATGTGGGCATTTTAGCTGTAGCTGTAACACATTCCCAATTTTATTCTGGATGAAAGAGTGGAGACTGAAACTTTTGTGAGAAACGAACTGTCACTGGGACTTCTGGGTACTACACAACACTGTGAGTCCTAGGACTCTATATAAAGATTTCTCTAAGTTAAAAAAAATTTCCTTTGATATTGTGTTAAAAAAATATCTGTCTATGGGGAGCCAGAAGTGGCTGTCACATTCTTCCTACAGAGCTCTTCAGCAGAAAAAGCCTGAAACATTTTCAGTTGACTGAAACCAGCCTGGTTGCAATGAATGAGTAAGTAGAGACTTTGAGTGCTTTATCAGCTATTCCCAGGTTTTATATTTTGGGTTTGTCAGTTTACAAATCCATGGTCCATGTGCCAATGTAAGTGACCCCAAAATCCCAACACTAGATGAGAAGGACATCCATATCTTCCAGTAGACTGTTGAACACCTGGTTAGTATTTGTGAACAACATGCACAAAGCCTTTAGCATGCAGCTATCACTAGCTCTTGCTCATTATGATAACCTGTTAGGTCTTGGGGGACTGTAATTGAAATAATTCCATAGATCAGAACCAGAGCTAAACACATTTTGAATAAAATCTGGGCTGGACCTGTTTAAGCAGCTGGACTCTTGCTGGTTATAACTGTGTTTGGACAGGCCTTTCAAGGCATCTTGTCAAAGGCAGTATCCAGGATGGATGCTTGCATGACTCCAAGGACCTGAGCCATCACAGTGATTTCTAGCAGGCAACCATAAGATCTAGATGGAAAAGTATGACATGCTTTGGCATATTGGGCCAGATTTCAAGTGTGTAGCACCAACCATGCATTGTTTCACTTTTTGTGTTGATCCATGATGTTTTGAAGGTCTGCCCTTCAAATATTTTTTCATGAATATTGAGATTTTGGTGATATGATTTTGGCTCGGATTAGGCAAAGAAGAGCTGGCTAATGAATTGTAGAAACCAGCAGTACTTTCTCCTTATGTCTGGTAAATCCATATATAGGATAAAAAAATAGGACTCAAAATATTTTTTAAAAAAGGGGATAAAAATGATATAGGACTTACTGTTCTATAACTGACCTTGAATCCTTTATAATTGCTTCAAATAAAGAGGATTTTTCTCATTTGGTTTAAGAGAAAATTATCTGTCTCTAACACTTAATACATTTTTTTGTTTCTACGGCATGGACATCTACATCTGAGCTTCTGTCTTGGGCTTCTATAATAATCATTGCAGACATATATACACTTCTAAGGAATCTTAAGCAGATTTTTAGAAGAAATAAGGTTCCATGAAAAGGTATTTCTTCAGTGTCTACTGAGGGATAATAAATATATCAGGCATAGATTTCTGGAACATTTTGGATATATAACGTTAAGGAAAAAGTCCACTCAGTCTGCCTCAGGTTCTGATCTGCGAAATTACCGTTTCATGTATTATGACTTGAAATTTTTGATCATTTAAACTTAGTGTTCTGCATTTCTTGTTACTGAATTGCATCCAATTTATTTAAATGATTTTCCTAATTTGTCAAGATCTTTTTAAGTCTGTCCTCATATATGTTTACAGACCCTCACAGCTTGATGTCATTGGAAATTTAATAAGCACACTACACTATTTAATCATTGACTACCTACTCAATGACTCAAGTCACTAATGAGAACATTGATAAGAACCGGGCACAAGACTGATCTCTGCAGAACACTGCTCAATACGTAATGCTGGACAACAAAGAGCCATTAATAACTATGAAACATGTTTTCCTAACCATGCATCTGCCTCACAGCAATTTCATGAAGACCTCTCTGTTTTGTTTATCAAAATGTCACATAAAATGAAAGATTGTGGTGAGGTCAAGATATACAATATATACTATTCTGTGTATTCAGAACTACCTATCAACAGAGAAGGAAACTCAGAGGGTATGATATGTTCTTGACAAATTTATGTTAGTTGTTATTCATTCTCTCTCTATTTTTGGTATATTTACAAAATATAACCTTTCATATTGCTATTATTGCATAAACAGAAGTTAAGATAATTGGTCCATGATTTCCAATCTCTCCCCTGCCTCTCAAGAAGATAAACTTTCTATTTACCCTCTTTCCCTCAGGAACTTGCTCTGGATTAAACAGTACTCTCTGTATGAGTAACATTTACAAGCCTTTTTTTTTTTGTGGAAAAAGAAGCCGATGAGAAAAATAGAAAGGACACTTTTTGTCTCCAGATTTTACCTTGATTTGGAAGTATACAGCATCACCAATGATTGGATGGTAATTTTTATATGTCCCAAAAATTTTAAAAATTTAATTTAAATTCAGTAGTCCTAACCCAGTACCTTTCTTCCACTTTCTGACTTCTTGACCCTCTGTGAAAGGTCTCAGTTTTGCTTCAAAAAACCATATATGGGTTATGCAGAGAAAAGTTTTCCATTTTGTAATGCCTAATAGGGTCCTGGTCATTGATTATTTTACATGAAATATGTTTATATATACAATGAGATTGATTTTAATCAGTTCTGTTAAGGCTGCATAAAGTAATTGAAAATTCACAACAAAATAATTTTATATTAAGATATATAAGGTTCGTGTTGACTCTTTCTCAACTAAAATATGTTTATCTCAGTCCATTCTTTTCAAAAACAAGTTTTGTCAGTAAGGATTTTAAAAACACAATTATCATCTTACTATTCATGGAATGGTGGTATCTTAAGAATTGTGATGAAAAAGATTTCTGCTCTGATCTCTGAAAAATCCTCTATAACACTGGAAATTGTTCACAATGATTCTGTGAATAACAAATACTCCTAAAATAGCTGTTAATAGAATATTTTCAAAATGTTTTGAAGAGGCCTCAGATACCATGAGGCTTTGAGCATGATCAAGGCCTGGAACAGGTTGCCCAGTGGAAGTGTGTATTCTTTGTCCTTGAGCTCAAAATTGGCTTGAAGATGTTCAGACCTGACTCAGCTGAGTGGAGCCCTGAGCAACTTTCTTTCACTGGAGCTGTTTTTAAGATTATCTAAGTCAAAGCAGAAATAAAGAACATATTTTTAACAGTGAGGTTTACTAGCTAAAATTAGACTTTTTTTTTTTCATCTCTAGATGTCTAAATACTCTTTCAAATGTATGATTTTGTCGACAAATGACTGATCTCAAAAAAAAAAGAAATAATATTATAGGGATTGTGTTGTGCTCAACATCAATATGAACTCTTGATTTCTTTCACAGAAAATTATTTTTCATTATTCTCAATGTTCTGTTGAAGCAATCATAGCACTGTATTTAGAAGTACTTTTGATTTCACATTTTGCCTAATCAGCTGCAAGTATTTTCCACTTACATTTGTGTTTAATTTTCCAAGTAAAATGCTGTCTAGGGGGATTAATACTGAACACTATAATTTCTAGAAGTATAGTTACTTCCATTTACAAAAACATTGCAGAATTGTTGAATCATATTTCCTGAACATAATGAAAAAACAAGCTATCATTTAACTAATATTACATTTGAAGGAGAGAGGAAATAATACATGAATAACAGGAAATTCTGCACGGCTGTTTTTAAACCACCAAATAATTTCCCGCACCACTTGGAATTTACCTTTTAATAAATGAAGTCACTTTTTATTGTTCATCACTAAAAATTCTAGAGGGTCTTCTGGTTTCTGGAGTTTTTTTCTTTTCCTTTGGTATCACTGTTTGTACTCCTGGGAAAAATAATTTGACTTATTTTTTCAAAAGCTGTATATGGAACAATGTGACAGATTTCTTTAGGAAGATCAGAGAACCTTCACTACAGGAAGAAAACAGAGAAAAGACAAAAAGTGGAATTACTAAGTGAAGGGAAAGAAAATACAGGTGCTAATTACTCTGCAATTTCTTACACTATGTGTCACTTTGTTGCTGAAAAGTAAAGCAATGTATTGATCCACATAATTTGTTAAGTCAAGTATTTTTTGAGATCCAATTACTCTAATGAGTATGCAATTTCAAGCACAGCTCCATCTATCAAATAAAGGGAAAGAGAATGATTATCTCCTGTCTAGAGGAGGAATCATGTTAAGTGACAAAATTCTGTGATTTTTTTCCTTTCACGTAGGAGACACTTGTGAAGGTTGATTTGCCTGCTCAGGTCAGCTCATAGGCATCTCCTTAGCTAATTGCTGTTTCAGTCTTGTTGGCTGGCTAATTTACTCCTTTTTTATATGCCTGTATGCATTAAATTTTGAAAGAAGCTATTGCCTTACCTTGTACAAGCAGTATCTTGATCACAGGATATTGTTTCAAAAAGTTTGGGTAAATCACTTGACATCTCCAGTTAATCACAAAGCTGTATAGGAAGCTGTATAGGGTTCTTGTGTAAATTTATTTACATTGTGGAGTTTGTAGTGGTTTATGACATCCCATTCAGGCTAGGGGATATAGTGAAGGCACTAACGTTGAGACCAGATATCTGGAAGCTATAAAAAATAAGTGGTGCAATAGGTGCTGTAAACATGCAGTAGCTGGAAAACCTGCTAAAATGAACTGTTCAAAAAGGCCATTTTTGTTCCCAGGTTTTGAGAGGCAGGCAGATCCCATACAGGACAGTTTCCAAGAGAACAGCCTAGAGGTACATGCATAGCAGATGTAACTCAACGTGTCTGTTGCCGGGGAGGTGCCATTTAGCTCTGATTATGAAATCAATTCCTTCTCTCAGCAGCCTTACCAGAAAGCTGGCTGCCCGCTCTTGCAGATAAATGCTCTCATCAGCTCCAGCGGTCCCTGTAAGCAGCAGGAAAAGACCATGTATACGGGGGTTTAAAAAAACCATAAGCAATATTGTACTGTCCAGTTTCAGTGTGAGCAGTGTCAAATAAACTCAAGGAAAGAGACAGCCAGGTGTAACAGGGTACCTGCCTGCCGTGATGGAGATGGCTCCGAAAGGCAAGCAAAGATTTATTTAATTTTTACCAGCTTTTTCCAAAGCACTTCTAACCAAGATGGGTCTCTGCAATGGGGAAAATACTGCTTTTCAATGTTTCCTCCATCTCTAATTTTTTATAACTTCTTTACCTCAGTGGAAGTTAGAAAGGAAAAATAACTTTACTATCATTTCTGATTTTCATCAAATCACACTATACAGACATTCTGCATGTTTATGAATGAAATTAATCCAAATAAAGAATTCACAATTTAAAAAAAAAAAAACAAAAAGACCCAAACCAAACCAGAAAACCAGGGAGAAAAAATGTTTAAGGTGAATGACTTAACCACATACAGTTAAGAGAAGAAATATGCAACTAAAATAGACCAGTGTTATTCATCACAGCATAATGAAATCAGTCACTCACATGAAGCATTACTCATATGGTACAGTATATGATAAATTTTAATATACCTAATTCCTTTACCTTGTTATAACTCAATGTTCACTTTTAGCAACTAAAGAAATCAACAGATAATTTACTTTGTAACTATAAGTGTGAGCAAAACACACCCTCTAGACAAGTTTATTTGAAACGGGAGACCAGGTTATGCCACTGAAAATTTTCTGGAGAAACATTTTAGAGCTTTCAATTTTAAAAATCAGGCAAACTTAGATTTTGAGAAATAAACTATTATTTGAGGTGTTATTGGATTTCTTTAATGGTTAATAATAAAAACCTGCAGTCTTGTCCTTCAGCTGCATGAAAAATAGCAGAAAGATTAAGAAGGTGGAATGCTGCAAAGCAGAGAAGAGGAGAAGTATCCCAAAAATGAGAGAGAGGGGGAACAATTTAAATTGTAGAATAGTCATGGATATCATTCAGCATCCCAGATGATGGACAGAATCTTAGAGTGGGCTCATTTTTCCTAATTTTAGCCACACAAAAATTAAGTTCTAAGGTAAGACATTCAGACTACTTCTAATGTCAATGAAGAGACATGCATATTGAAAAGAAGATATGTTCTACTTTACTTTGAGTCTATTATGATATGAACTTCGTCCTTAAGCAATCTAACTTTCTTTTTTGTTAAAGAGGTTTGGCTGGATGTATAGCTTTAGCTTTAACTAAATAAAATCTCAAATAAGCTATCTAACTTTTCAATAAAATCAGTTGAAAAATGCTTTACTTGCAGGTGAAACAACAGAACGAGATAAAGTGAGAACCTTTCCCTAAACAAATAATTAAAAAATCAAAATAACCAAATAATCAAAAAACAAACACTGTGTTGTTACCTCCACTTTGCCTTGATCCTTAACATCCTTGTTAACAAGCAAATATTCCCTTCAAAGTATAAAAATAAGAAAGGAATATGAATATTTTTGGTCTTTGTAAATTTAATACTATCTTTCAAAATTGGTCATTAACAGAAGTATTAACTGAATAATCAAGCACAATAACATGTTTAAGTTTCTTTTTCATTTGCCTCCCTTAGTAGTAAAAAGATTAAAAATATAATGAAATTAATACAACTAAATTAAATTTGCTGATTTTTCTCAAAGAATGAGTGCTATAAAAATAGAACAGGCATTTAGTACTTAGTTACCTCAGACAGACCATGTTTATATACAGAGAAAGTATTTCTATTATACAGTGGATTCACTGCTTGCTGAATACTCAGTCTCCATTTAAGATTGACCCAGAGCAGACATTTGATACAGCTGGCTGATTTCTGCAGTCAAATTAAGTGTTGCAGATTCATGGCAGGGCTTCTTGGGATGGAAATAAAAATCATTTCAACAAATCTGCGCAAGGATTCATCTCTGTTTTATTTCCTTTTGCAGTAGAAGCCATTATGGAGTCCTGTGATACTGAGCAATGGATATTTTATGTAGATTTATAGTCTGGGCTTGGAATCATATAGTCACAGGGTACACTGAATTGGAATGGACCTAACAGGATCATCGATCTTGGATCTGCACAGATAATCCCATGGATCACACCATGAGCCTGAGAATAACCTCCAAACTTCTTGAACTTGGTCAGATTTCGTGCGGTGACCACTTTTCTGGGGAGGTTTGTAGAGACACACTAGCAGGTTATTAACTATGGAAAACAGAGCAGGAATGACTGTTGAGAAGTTTCCTCATTTATTTCCTGTTTCCTCAATTTCAGACACTGGTGCTGAACACAAATCTTAAAGTGTTTAACATTTCATATTTAGTGTCTGTCTTCATATTTGATTTCTTTAACACTGAAAAGCCTGAAAAACTGTTTAAAAATTACAGAGACAATGATAATAAATAAACCAGAAATAGATCATGGTAAGTGGGCATCACAACTAACCTTAACCACAGAGAATTACAGGACATATCAGTTCTAAACACAACTCTGTTGGAACTTCAGTGGCTTGGGATTTGAATTTTCTCTCAATGTCATTATTTAATCTGTAAAAAGGGGCAAGGTAAAAGCATCAGATCTAGTCAATTAACTTTAAAAACCTCCAACAAACCATAACAAGGCATACAGTAACATTTCTGAGAAATGTCTAGCTGAAGAAGTAAAAATTAAGGTTTAGACTTGCTCAGGAACATGACAAGCAGTGTGCTAATCAGTCAGTAATCAATATGCAGAAGAAGAGTTCAAGACGGATAACAGCAGAAAAGCCACACAGGTTTCTGCAAAGATGTTCCTAATAGTGAGAAGAAATGATTTCTACATCGTAGGTGTTCCATGCAGAATTATCTCTATTTTTGTGCAAATACAAACAGCTTTCAAAACAAAGTAATTTTAAAAATGTTTCCATGAACAGGAAAAATTTGTTTTTTCAGAACTTGAAACATTTCCATAAAGAGTATTTTGTAAGCATTTTGAGTGGGGTCAGAAACAACTGTTTGTTTGTTCATTTGTTGTTTTCTTCAGATTACAATAGAACAAAATACGAGGGATTTTTATTACTACATATACACTTGCACAAATATAAATAATTACAATTATGCGAAGGAAAATAGCCATAAGAACTAGTCACGTCTCATTTATTATAACCATTGTCCTGGCAGGAGAAAGTGTATTTCTTTTAATGGTTAATGGAATAAGTATTCACTTGATAGAAAAATTAAAATATAGAGAAGTGACTCAAAGCCTAGTAAAACTCAGAAAACAAGTAATCTTAGAGACCAGGGCTTCTAATCTCCTGGTCTAATTCCCAGTCACTCTTCCATTGAGAGTCACTGTTCTCATTTCAGGGAGATTTAGGTAAGTGTCTGTGCGTCCCCAGAACTGCAAAAAAAGGTATGAGTGTCAAGAATCTCATAAAAACAATGGAAGTAAACTTGAAGAGAAAAAGAGTATTTTACAATTCTAGGACTAAGTCCAGAACCAAAACCAAACCAAACCCAAACCAAAAAGCAGTATTAATGGTCTACTCAGAGTAATGTCTGCTGTCCTTGAAATCATTGTGCAGAGGACTTAGAGGGAATTCAAAGGAAGTGGTTAATTGGTCATGCGTACACACTCAGTGAACACGAGGGTTTTCCTTTCATGCACAAGCCACAACCACTGTCTACTGCAATTCCTCTTTCCTCAGGTTACTATCGCCTCATACAAGAATTTACCAACCAGTCCTATATCTATAGCTATAGAAAACTTCATGTTTAGTTTCTAATCAACAAAGTTTTTTTACTCCAAACCACCCTTAAACCTGAGGAATGTTTTCTCTGTTACTTTGATGGACAATTTGTGAACTGAAGTTTTCATAATCCCCATGATGGCCCATTGCTTTGTTGCCTACTACTCTAGCAAATTCCTTGCAAGCAATCTGTGAAGCTCAGACTACAACTGGGTTTTTAACTCCCTGGCAGATGTGATCACAGAATTACTTTGTTATTATTTTGGGACATCATGGTACTTTGAATAGGTGTACTGGGAAAAGAGTACATGAAAATACACATATGTATCAGATCTCATAATTATTCAGAAGTAGCCAAAATTTGGTCTCTGATTTAATCTACTGTTACACATATTCATTACATTTTTATACTCAGTAATTAAGCTTCCCAAAAGCCTGAAAAAAGTGGTAATATGGAAAGAACAAAATAAATCAGAACATTTGTAACTTCTGATCCTTTTTTCATTAGAGAACTTGCCTTTAATCTGCAAATCTTCACCATTTGACCAGCTACAATAGATGGAAAAAAATTAGTTTTTGAAGTAAATGGAAATCAAGCTTTTTTTTTTTTGTCCAACTGTGTCTCTGATAGACCCCAGGAACACTGCCTTATTTGTTTAAACTTTTCTAGGAAACCTGTCTTAGTGCCAAATACAATACTTTTCACTCTTTGTCCATGAAGGTACCTATTAAATATTCTTGAACAAGGATTTAGCAGAGGCTGCTGTTGGAGTTTTCTATGTCTCTCTACAAATCTCTGCTTTTCTATGACACCAATATCACTAGAGAGCTGGTGTGTGTCCCAGGAGCTTTCATCCTATGCTGGGGAAGTAAACAGAGGGATGCACTGAGTGTAGACCTGCTCCTCCCTGATGAGCCATATCCCACTACAACAACTGTTTTACTAGAATTCTTCTAATTCACACACATCTCCAGTCTACTCCAGGACTTCCCAAAGCAGAAGGGATAGGGGTCACTTTTAAAAAGAGTAGAGGCAAAATGAGACTACTTCCACCCCTCCAGGTGATGCCCAGAGACGTGGTGGAGACTCTATCATTGAAGATATTTGAACCCTGATTTTACACAATCCTGGGGAATTTGGTATAGGTGACCCTGCTTGAGCAGAGGCTTATACTGGATAATCAACCCAGGCCCCTTCCCACATTAGCCATTCAATCACAGAATTCTGTGATTCATTATGAAAGACATTTGATGAGCATATCCCATTAGCAAGAAAATTATTATGGAAATTTACTTTCTTGAGACAACAGAAAAGTTTTGTCAAAATGTCAGCGAAAAGATGAAAGGTTAATGTGTAGAAGTCACAAGGCTCAATTTATAGTTAAAATCCCTGGTTGTAGTCAGGCTGTAAGATCCTAGAGGACAAATTCATACATATATAAAAAGCATAAAACTACAAACCACATCTAGTGTTTAACACTTGGAGCAGAATCCAGCCTACCAGGCTGTTCAGAGACAGGGAGAAAGGAAAAAGAAAAATTAATGACCTTATGTCCATTACAAAGTAGCATAAAAAGTAATTTACATATGATCAGTCCAAATATGAAAGGCTAGGATTTTACATTAACTCTTATTTAAAAATCTCTTTTATAGAATATACTAACCTTTATGTCTGACATCTTGTGCTCAAAAATCAAGTTCAAACAGTGGGCTGCTTCTTCATGTCAGTATTTTATTAAGATTCTATCTTAATAAAAGATTATTATATTATTATTTTATTATTATTATAATTATATTTTTTTTCAAATGTCCTTTCTTTTGCCTCTGGCATATGATGGTGACTTTTTGACATTTTCTTTCAACAAAGATAACATCACCACAAAGTAGGACCCAGAGTTTAAAAAAAATCCATTAAGACACAGTCTCTGCAGCAACATATGGCACCATTGTTACTCCTTCCTCTTTTGTGGTAATTCTGCAAAGACCCTGTTTTGAGACATTTAAAGCATTTAAAATTTGAAGACCAGTGATTATCTGATAGCAATCAAGACTCAGTGGAAATTCAGTTCCACACTCACCAAATATACCATATTCTCTCTGTTAGAAACCCAGATCTTCTAACCTGTTCCTTGTCTGAAAAACTACCATTTTCTGATGGCAATAACTGATGTGCCTCTGTGGGCTGGAGAAACATCTTCCTGTCAAGTCAGTAATAGATGGAAGGCAAAAGTCAAAACAAGCTACACCTATTTGCAGTTCACAACACAGGAATTTCAAACTAGGCTTCTATATTTATCAAATTAATCTTTTACATATGATTTTTATTTTAGAAAAAAAGTATTCTTGCCTGACACCATGAAATCTTCCATCCTCCTGTCTCTTACCTACTGTCACTATTAAAATGGTCATTAGCACTGGCCATGTGCTAACATCTATGTAGTCCAGGAGTATCATTTACATTGATCATGTCGTGTGACAGATGTACCTGTTATTTATTTTCTGTACTTGGATTGATAAACTGTCACTTAATTACAATTAAATCATTTGGAATTCAGATAAAACACAGGCTGGAGTTGACTTCTCTGCGTGTTAGGTTTGATGTGCTGCCTCCGAAGAACATATAGGTGTGAAAAGCAGTTAAACTGATTCCATTCACTGAGGACGAGTAGTTATGTAATAACTATGTTATTAAGATGATGACTGAAAAAGTAGTGATAAAACAGCATTTAGTTATTATGCAGCTGTTCTTCCTAGCAGATCCCAAGCAGTTTGAAATTACTGATTTCTGAAATAACTACCCACCACGGCAGGGGTTTCGAACTAGATTGTCTTTAAGATCTCCCAAATCAAACCATACTATGATTCCAGGATTTCCTTTTTACAGAGACTAAAATGAAGCATATAGAAAGGCAATGGTTTGTTTAAGGATACTGCAAGATGGGTGGCAGGGCATAAGAATCCAGATGTTAAGATCATGGATTGCTGCTGTCTCCAAAAATATAACTGTACAAACACAACCGAATAAAGTAACAGCTATTTCTTACTGGACTCATCTTCAGTTTGATAAAAAGTATGTCTTAGTCTTTCCACAACAAATTTGCTGATTAGAAAATTCTATGTATTCTTAGCATACTAGTCTGTCTTTCTGTGTCTGTAATAGAACTTATTAACAGAAGGGAAGATGATAACAGACTTTATGCATACAACAACATAAGCAATGCACAGGAAATGCTATTATAATGGATAGATTTCATACAGAATGACAGAATGTACAAAAATTATGAAATGTAGAGAACAAGATTTGATTGTTACATTACAGAGAGAATTGGGGGTCACAGGCCAAATAGAAAAGAACACTCTTGTCTGGATAATGAGGTGGGATTCGAGGAGACACAGTGAGTAATTTACAAACCACTAGTTAACCACAGTACAGTCTGACTGAGAGAAAGGAAAAAGCAGAAGTCAATATTTCCTAAAATTTCAGCAATGTAGAGAACAGAAAGAAATGTTGAAGGGTGAAGTTCTTGGAGGAGGATTCCTGGGACAGAAATGGACACAAAGATAGTGAAAGGGGCTGTGCACAGTGAGAAAAAATAGGTGTGTAATGACGTGATTGAGAACAAAAATGTGTAAAGCTTGTCTTGTAGAGGTTTCATATGACTCCCATTGCCTTTCCAACAGCTACACTGGCATCTGGCTCAGACCCAAGGGCAGCATGCTATCAATGGCACATTCTACAGGAATTTAGAGGCTGACAAGAAGCCTGGGTTTAATGTATTTTAGTACCATAAAGAAAGAAAAGTGCAGAGAATGGATTCTAGGCAAAGCTGCAAGTGGAATATGCAGTGCAGTGAGAGGTGATAAAGTTTGTATAGATGGTTGCAGCTTCTCAGCTCTTTGGAACTGGAGCCTTAGAGCCAAGAGGAAGCAGAGAAAATGGGACAAATACTAAGTGTATTTTAATTACCTTAACATATATGTAAGATTAAAAGAGAAGAAGAAATAAAAAAATGAGAAACTCCCCCATCATTTTAATAAAACTAATTCTTAATATGAAACAGGAGATAAAATATCATGTATTCGTAGAGAGGCATGTCCATTAGCTTATATTTTAAAAAGTACTAATGAATATCACTTTTACACATTTAAAATGTCTATTTAATGAAAATGAAGCATGTGATGCATTAGGGGAAGGTTATGTAAAAGTAGCAGCACTTTATGACACAGTAAAAAGGCAGAATCTTAATAGCTGCTTTCATTTATATTTTATGTGCAAGAAACCCAGCATAAAACGTTATAAGAATCTGCCTGTAACTAAATAAGAGTTATTCAAAGTAATGATGCTTTCTCATCTTTTAAAAACTTACTCTCTTATACTAAGAAAATAATATCTACAGGTGAGATCACTAGACTGCAAATTCAAATATGGCTGCTCTATCGCTTTATCACAGATTTACTCTTTGGCAGAGGAAGAGATTTTGTGGCAACTTCACCTCAGCTTCTGTTTACTACTAGCAGAGCTGTGTGAGCTGACATCCTGGGGAAACACAAACTCCTAACCTGGTATTTGTCTAAATGCAGAGCTTCTGCTCCCGCTGTGATGCACAGCTGGACACAGTCCCAAGGTTTACAGTCCAGCCTTTCACAGTGCCTGACAGGAGCTACATAGAGAAGTCGGGTGAGTCAAAGCATGGCCATGCCTGCACCTTTCCTTAGCAAGGTACTTCTAAAAAGAAACCATGAAGGAGGTTAGGCTGTAAATTACCAGATCTGGCAGCATTACTCTTTTCACTCTGAGTGCCCTATCTCACAGAGGACTGATTGGCACCATGAAAAAGTTCCTACTCCCACTCCAAATTAAGTAGTAATTATTTCAGAAGGTCAGTAAATGAGCCCTCTCACCTAGTTTTGCCCATCTCTAGTGCCATTAATTCTTCAATACATATTTTTTACTATAATACATATGTTGGTAATCGAGTGTCCATGAAGCAGATATACAGGGAAAGGTCACTATAGTGTGCCTGCTCAGTATGCATTTCGACTGCCATGCCCTGGTGATGCAGGGATTATGTTATTTGTGTGGCACACTATAAGTTACTGTGGATGCTTATAGGGCTTAGGACAGAATAATGGCCTGCATTATTTTAATTTTATTAGGTGATGATATTTTTCTAAGTTAACTAACACTCACAAAAATATTTTCTCCCTATTTTGTGTGAAGCACGTTTAAATGAAGAGATATAGCATGCAATCATGATCAGACACACCCTGCAAATTGAAAAGGGGCAAGTGTCCCTCCCCCCATACCATATGTAACACAAGAGCAGTCACAAGCTTTTCTATTTGTTGGTGCTTATGACAAAGAGGCAGAGCTGAGCCTGTTTCCTGTGTGTTCACTGGGTTAAATCATCTACGGATAATAAATAATTTTAACTCTCATAATGGTGTATGTGTCAAATTCAGTGACATGCACCCAGGTATGTGATTTGCAGGAAGCATCAAAAACACCACTGGCTCATTGTTCAAAAATAGCTGGTCTTGGACCTTTGATGGCTAAAAAACCTGATGTCACTGAGCGAAATAGAAACAAGGTAAGAAAGCTACTTTTAGAACTAACATTTATGCTTGACTAGAGGCATTGGGGACATAATCTAACTGGTTATCTGATGAGAGACCCTACAGGAATTTTTTACGAAAACAGGAAAACAGCATTACACTGACATTTACTCAGCAAGCCGCCAACCAGAAGTGCTTGGGGGACCCCCTACACTGAAGCAAAATGCCAGAGCTGTATAATGATATGACTTTGATGGATCCCACTGACATCCCAAAGGCTGTTCTGTTTCTATTTTTTATTTCTTTCATCTCATCTTCATCCATAATTTGACAAACTATTTTTAAGTGTCTATTTCCTTGTGATTTATGTATTCCAGGCTCACCAAATTAATTCAGTACTTCATTCGATCACTAACTACACTTTAGCTGTTAAAGTGACACTGTACTACCAAACCCGTCACATTTATTGGTGACAAAATCTGATCACTTTAAAAGCAGTGACAAACATACCCCTTCAGCCAAGATCCACCCAATTTTTCCTATAGTCAAATTCTACTAATCCTGTCTTCTACTCTCTAAATTAAGCTCCAGTGACTAAAAAAGCACGAAACAATGGGAAAAAAATAGTTACCTTGAAAGGTTTATGTAGACTTCTTCAAGATGGTTTCCTTGGGTTTGGGCATGGAACAGCAGGCAGTTGGCTGGTTTAAATGCTGATTTGAACCCTGTATGAGAGTCTGACCCAGTCCCTGTGCAGAAGAAGCTATGATACATTACTGAGACTCACCCATGCAAAAGCTCTTGTGCCTTCCACTAGGGAAGCTCAAGGAGAAGAATTTGCTGCAAGACCTGATAAAATGTGAGCTCCCCCTCTGCCTTGCATTTCTGTAGGTGGTATGCTGGTAGTTCTTTATTTAATTTATTAAATTCCTTATTTATTTTTTGTCCGACATCAGTATAGGCAAGCACACAAGAGCATAGGCAATTTTAATGCTGAAGAGAGTCAAGTTAAACCTAATAAATTGTTGGTGACATTAGCATTTAGAAAGGCCTTGTGCTTCATTCCACTGCTCCCTCATTGCACTACAATCTTAGAGCACCTTCACAACTAACATTTTCAAACAAAAAAACATCCAGTCCTAGTTAAATCACAAGCAAGGCATAAACTTGAAATCTCAGACAGCATCATCATTGCCAGAGGAAAAAGATGGCTTCTCAGACAATTCAGGTCCAACTCACTAGAAATTATTTACTAAATTTTATTTACTCACTAAATTATTTACAAAATTTACTAAAAATTTTGAAGGTCTCAGAACTTAACCTCAGTGAATGTTCCTCAAAAACAAAGGCAGGGAAAGGCCTTTTCCTCAAATATACATGATCTCTGATTCAATGCTCACCATCAACATCATAAAGGTCTTTAATTAGTGGGATAGGGTACCAGGGAAGAAAAACATTTCTGCAGTGTATGTTTTCCTTTACTGAAAGATGTGATCAGATGAAGAAAAAACATCTGGAAGATGCCATTCATTATGAAAAAATTTCAAATATTTAGACTATTGTTTCAAAGAAGAAATTAAAAAAATGTTCTGGGTTTTTTGGTTTGGAATTCTTTTGGTTTTTGTTTTTGTTTGGGTTTTTGTTTTTTGGGTTTTGTTTTTTCTTTGTTTGTGGTGTTTTTTTGTTTTTTTGTGTTTTTTTTTTGTTTTGGTTTGTTTTTTTTTTTTTAATTTGTTCTAATGTTTCTAATAGTAGCAGGAGAGATTAACTTTTTAATACAATAGACAGCTTATGGCATTTCTGCCATTTAAGGTCTTAGAACAAATGTCCATCAGGAGCAGTTTAGGTGCAGGTATGTCTGCTTAAGGGACATGGAAATAAACCAGGTGAATTTCTGTTACTGTTAATTTTCAATTCCATACTGCATAAAGTCATTGTCAAAAATCTGAATGCTCAGAAAAAAAAATAGTTTATGGGAATCTTGAGTTAACACAGAGGTATAATCAACAAGAATACACAGCTTTTTCTCCATTAAAGAACAGTTTGAATTAAGGAGTAGATTTTATTTGTCTACATGTGCAGTTGAGGAAGGATCCAGCTGTTCAGACATGGTAATTTAGTGCCTTTTCAGTTCTTCCACAATACTCCACTTGCTGCCTAACTGCTGCTACAGAATGACACATATTTCCCATGGATCTGTCAGCTCCATGCACATCTGGCATATCGATGATGTCTTAGAGAGAACACCCTGCAGGGAGCAGGCTGAGAGCCAGCCTCGTGCAGTTCCCCCTAGAGAGGCAGGTAGCACCACTGGGCATGGCCTTGGACATCGTCACACCCCTCCAGCTGCTGCAATAGAAGTACATGGCTCTCCTCAAGGCCCTGGGGGAGATATCCAGAATCTCATAAGTGCAATCAACACTTGTGTCCAGGGAAATTAATTGAGCTCCTCGTGTATAATGCAAGTCTGGAGCAATGAAATGCTACCTCATTCCTCTTATTATAGATATATATATAATATATGTTGAAATCATGTTATTGCAATGTCCTCTGAAACCATGTGGCATGTTATAATTCAAATAGTGGCCAGGTCTGTTTTATAACAATTTGGATATGATTTTCCCAGCTTCTGTGGTACTGCTTTCAGAGGTTTTAGTGCCTTTAACTTCCTTTCTGATAGACGTTTGTAGGCACAATAGGTCATGAGGAAATACTTTGTTGTTAAACAAGTTTTAAAATTATAAAATCAACAGTACATTTTTAAATCTTAATAGGAATATCTTGAAGAAAACATAATATGTGAAGAAAATAAGAAAACAAATGTAGAAAATTTTTGTAGGAAAACATTTACCTTATGAACTGCTGTACCTATCAGTATGCAGAATCCTATTCTATCTGCCAATTGGGGGGGAGATGAGGAAAGATAAAAGGAGCATGCTCCAAGATGAAATCAAAAAAATTTCTTTACTTTTTCTTATAATAACATTTGAACTTACAGGTCATGCCATACTAAGGTTAGCACAGATTTAACCCACTAATATTAAATATTAATGCTTTATCTTTCTCTTGCATTTTAAAGCAAAATTTGAAAATCTGTTTGTTCCCAGGAGCAAGTCATAGAGTCTAGAAAGCATTTTATTTTAATAAAGCCATTTTGTTTAACAGTAAAATCTTGATCATAATAGCTGTTGGATTTCTGTAACTTCCAGAATAAGAACAGCAGTAGCTCTCACTTAGCTCCTTAGCTCTTGGAACTGCTAATGATGATATTGCTGATTACCAACAGGATAAAAAAACTATGTCAGGGTGTTGGGTTTTTTTTCACAATCACCTGATACTGGATGAAAAAAACCCATATGAAACAAGTGAAAAGTTAAATATTCCATAAACAAACAAATCTGAAAGTTTGCATCCCTACACATATTCATGTTTTTTATCAGTCAGAAGAAACAGCTTCTAAATCTGAAGTGATAGTTTTAAAATATTAAGTCAAAAAAGAAATTGCAGCTCCTAGAAGTAATTTTTCATATCGGTTTTTTCATATGATTTCCAGTATTTTCTAAAAGTTTTGAAAGACTTATGAAGACTTAAAGAATTTAAAATATAATGATGAGCTGATCCAGAGATTTCATAATCAAAATTGTTCCTGTATCATAACAAAAATTTATTATATCTCTTGAAGTTAAAAATACAATGATATTTCCTATAGTGAGCATGTGCTGGATAGTCACAGAATCATGTAGGTTAGAAGGGAACTCAATTTTTCCATTTTCTTACTCAAAGAAGGTCAGTCAAAGCAGGTTTAATCCAACATGTCTGTGGAAAAGGCAGCTATTTGAAAATGCTCAAGCCTTGCAGCCATTCTACAAAAACATACCTCTTTAAAATAAGGTGCTTATGAATAGCAAAGCAAGAACATATTTTAACTGGATAGTAAAAAGTGATTTATCTTCTTCAAGAGATTAATTTCATGCTGGAATGATCCAATGTACTCTAAAGAAGAAACATGGAGACAAAAAGCACTGGAAGTAATAATTGGGGATTGAAGCTTTTGTTACTTGGACAGGTTAGAATTCATTTGTGCAGGTTCCAGTAATATAATTGCAATTACACTGCACAAAGGTGTGAGAGCTGAAGTACCATTATTTAGTACTCATTGCTTGAGATGAGGGACAACAGGCAGTCAGCATTTTTTAGCATCCTGTTTGAAGATTAAAGCTTGGATAATAAGAAATAACTTGTTTTCTCTCTATCATACACCAGTAAAACACAGTCAAGCCTTGGTAATCAAACAAATGTTCAAACTAAGGTGATGAGCGTGGTAAAAAGTGATTAATAAACTAAACAATTCAGTAAATTTCAACTTCCAAACCTCATCAGAACTGTAGACAGCAAGGGACAAAGAGGAATTTTCTGGGAGAAGTTCACATTATCACAATACACCTGCTAGCCTGAGAATAATTTCAAGGAGCTTTTAAGGAAGCCATACATCCATCATAGAATTGAATTTGCACCTCAAAAAAGCATTACAGGCTTGCATAACGTTTTGGAGTCAACAGTGAAATCATGAAATCATAAAATGGTTGGCTTGGAAGGGATCTTAAAGACCATCTAGTTCCTACAGCCCTGCCATGGGCGGGGACACCTTCCACGAGACCAGGTTGCTCAGAGCCCCATCCAGCCTGGTTTTGACATGTCCAGAGTTGGGGCATCCACAGCTTCTCTGAGTAACTTGTTCCAGTGCCTTCCAGTGCCTTACCACCTTCAACAGTAAAGAATTCCTTCCTAACATCTAATCTAAACCTGCCACCTTTCACTTTCAAGGCATTCCCCCTTGTCCTATCACTACAATTCCTGATGAAGTGTCCCTCTCCAGCTTCCTTGTAGACCCCCTTCAGATACTGGAAGGCTGCGGTGGAATCCTCAGGCAACATTCTCTTCTCCTAGAGAGTCAATCATAGCTCCTACAACAGAAGGAAAGATGCTAATCTGGGTTTGTCCTGCCTTTTTTACAAGATCTGATTTCTTGGATGTGATTGCAGACAATCCTCAGATTTGGGGTGTGCATAATCCAATGTAGTAGCCAGGAGGTATTAGCATAACATAACATTTTTAAATAAATCATAGAACAAAAAAATTATCTTAATTGAGAACTGCACTCTGCAAGCCCCTTCCAACTCAGCATATTATATGATTCTATGTTTCTAAGATTTTTTTTTTTCTTTGAATATATTACTGCCCCATAGATTTTGTTCTGAGAAAGATAACAGAAAGAGGAAAATGTTCTCTACCAATTGAAAGATACATACCCAGCTCACTGAAGATGTTCTTCTCCTTCTCTAAACACTGTAATAGGCTTTTGTTCTTTATAGAGTAGTTCTACCCAGACTCTGCAGTCAGGGTGAAGATTCCTTTAGTCATGCAGGTGTGTTTTATAAACACCCTGAAATTTAACACAACCTAAAGACTTATTGAGGCAACAGGACAAGTGCAAGGTCCTTCACCTGGAAAAGAAGAGCTCCTTGCAGTGCTGCCAGCTGGGCTTGACTGAGGAGAGCAGCTTTGCTGGCAAGATGTAAGGTGTGTTGGCAGGCATGGAGTGAGCATGAGCCAGCAGTGTGCCTTGGCAGCAAAGAGGAACAATATCCTAGGCTGTGTGACTAGCAGAGATGGAGCAAAGTAATCATCTCCTTTTGCACAACATTCCTTAGGCTGCTTCTACAGTACTGCATTCAATTTTGTGCTTCCCAATACAGGAAAGACATAAATAAACTAGGGTGGATTTAGTGGAGAGCCACCAAGATGGTCAGGGACTGGATCACTCACCCTGTGAGAACAAACTGAGAAAGCAAGGCTGGTTCAGCCTGCAGCAGAGGTGGTTTTTGGGATACCTTTCTGTAGCTCCCCTGCACCTCTGGGAAAATAAGTGAGAAGATGGACTCAGGCTCTTCTCATCAGGAGGGTGCAATATAATGTCCAGAGATAAGACTGGTTTGAGCACACAGCTGCCTCTGCCTTGAGCACTAAACACCCACATCTCAGTGTCCCTTCCTGATGAATTTACCTTGTGATTCTATATGTTCTCAGAAAAAAGAAGAAGAATGGAAAACAGCTGATATGAGTTACCAATGTTTTGCTGTTACCAAAGCAGTGTAATCATTCTGGGATCAGTAAAGTGGAGCGGACTTGCGAGACCCTTGTAAAAAGATAGGAAATAGTCTGTCCTTTGCTTCAGTCATGAGTAGGAATAACCTTAAATTGTAGCAATAGATTCCATTGCCATGTGTTCTTCCTTTCAAATGATATTTTTTGGGCATTCACTCTTCTGAAGTATATATGAAGCCTCATTTATAGATTTATATTTCTCTTCGTTTGTATTTTCCTAGTATTTTTCTGTCCTTCTTGCTCCTCTCTACACTTGAGATAAATAATGATAATGAAAATAATAATAATAAAGCAGCTGCTTTTTATTTTACTCTAAAACATTGGAGATGTGATAAAGGTAAAGAAGAAAAGGGAGTCTGAAAGACAGAATTCAAGCTATGGTTTCAATTGGTAAGAAAAATAGTGGTGCTATTGTACCTTGATACTGAGAGAATATGCTTTAAATAACATCAAAATTACCTATAAAATTAGTTACATCAAGATAGATATTTTGGTTATATTTAACATAATAACAAAAAAAATGAGGAGGAAGAAAATTAGCTGTGGATCACCAGAAGAACTGTTCTTTCTTGAAAAATCAAGCCTAAGCATTGCAGCTCCTAGGTTCAGGATCACAGTCACAGAATGAAATCATGAACATCAAGAGGTTTAATCTCAGAAATGTGGATTTTATCCACACTTACATCTGATATGAAGTCAATCTATGGTGGATTCTACTGGACCAGAGGCATTTAATAGGTACAATTACTATTTTACTCAACTTTTAAGATCATTCTCAGGCAAGATTTGTATTTCTGAAAAACAGAAGAATTAGCCGTAGTGCCAGTAGAGGAAAAGACTGCCCTTGCTAAATGAGCACTCTATGGAAATGAGGGAAATTTATATTTATGAACTAATCTTATACTTTATTTCACTTAAAAACTTGGTGAACACCACTTTTAGATATACTTGTTTTTGACAAAGTTCTTAAAGGGTTTATCAACTGCTTTGCAACATTTAGTTAAAATTAGAAGGTGCACAAATCTCAAAATTATAATAGGCCAATGTCTTTTTTTCAGTCATCTGAAAGAAAAAAAGCAAAGGGTTAAGTGTTTTTCCAGTAAAATAATTTTCTTGAAGACATAGCAGGAATTATGTCTATAGAGTTCTCCACCAATCAAGCAACAATACTTCTTATAACCTTATCAACAACAATGGGGAGCAGCATAGCTAAACCTCTGAATTTCTCATATTTGTAAGGTTAGCTCCCGAAATTATCATCTCTGAATCCAGCAAAAATAGGCACAGAACCGTAGGCATCTAACACAGTGTGCAGAACTAATGCAATCTGAAGTGTGTACAGCCTTGCAGAAAGAAAAAAAAAACAAAAAAACAAAAAAAAACCCCAATCCAACACCCCTCCCACACCCCAAACAAACAAAAAACCCAAACCCAAACCAAATGAACAAAATACCCAAACCAGACCAAAGCAAAACAAATTAAAAAACAAATGGAAATATTTATACAGTTGTGTATCAAACCACTCTTTGGAGATTTTTCTTTCTCCATCCATATCAATCAATTCCTGCCACATTGCCGGCACCAGGATAGGGATGTGGCTGCTCAGGATTGAAGAAAATTGCTCCCCATCCCTTTCTGCCTCCTTTGAATTTCCTGAGCTTTACCAGTCAATACCACATCCCATTACAACAGCTTTCCTGAAAGCCAGACCACCTGCTCTCCTGAAGAAAATGTGAGGGCACATCTAGTGGGCAGAAGCAAGGTGTCTCTGAGGTCCCAGGTAGAAGTACTACAGGTAAGCCAGAGCTAGAAAAAGACAACTCTGTTCTGCCACAGAAATCATGGAGAAAAGGAGCTTTCTCCTGCAGAGAAGCAGATACCATGTTGAAGGGGATGATCTCCCAGTGCAGGGAGAGCCTCTTCCTTGTTCTTCTGTATATTCTGCTAGATATTTAAGCAACAGGTATCATCAACAGGTAATCATCATCTGGTAAATGCTCACGGACGTAGCTTAAACAGTTAATCTCTGTGCAATTCTGACTTTGAGAACTTGCCTTGCAATCACTTCTGCATGTAAAATGCCAACGTTTGTATATTTGCTGCTGGCAACTTTAAGAAGGCAAAGATTCTAGCCAGTTTTTTGCATACTACTGTAGATCAGTCTGAAACTATTATAAAGGCTGGTTTTTGCTCCTCAATACTGGCCTTTTTCTGAGCTTCTGTCTAATATTCTCCCAGACAAATCAAAGTGTATATCATTTAAAAGGGCTAAAAAAAAGCATGTCACTTAAAGAAAAACACACCACGCATTGTTATTTTAAAAATAACAGTTATGATGAATTTAACCCCCCATGACCGTATTTTACAATATAAGGCCTAAATTCCCATTAACTTCTTCACAAGGAATGAGACAAAAACAAGATTTCTAATTTTTTTCCTAATTGCTCTAAGTTGCAGTATATAAAAATTACACAACTGCATCTGAATGTTTTCTTTAATTCTAATTTGTAATGAATCCCTTTATGCTTCCTACATTGTCATCTGTCTCAACAATATTAAATTCCAATTTGTTGACATCTGGTCCAGTCCAAATCAAATCAAAGACATTTGACATTGCAGAGCTGTATTCAGCAAGCTTTCAGACAAACAGCAGAGGTTGCACAGAATTTTTTAAACACCACAACAGATCTCCTTCATCTTCAGTATACACCAAAAAGCAGTGTGAGAATCAAGTAGAAGAAAAGAAAGAATGAAGAATTAAGAATCTTGTTCTTGCCACTTTTAGGTAACTGTAAACCAGAATAATTCCATGGAAGACTGCAAAATTCTACTGTGAAAAAAAAAATAAAAAAAATTACATTTTCTCACCTTGAAAAAAAAATCTGTTTGATTTTAAATTATTGGATGAGTACTTTGTATTATTCACAAACGCAGCATTCTAGTTCACTTGTAATAAAGATATAAACACGGTTTCTCTAAACTTCATCTCTCTCAACACAAACTACCTACTTGAAATTTCGGCTTATGTAACGAATAAAACTTTTCTTAGGGACAGGGGTCAGTAAAGCAAGTCAAAGAAATGTAATAAGAAAGATAATTGTATATGCAAGGCCTAGGAAGTGAAGGATCTGGGGGGGCATTAATGATTTCATTCTTTCCAGTGCAGAGTTCATCAGGTAAAATGTCTCTTGTGGTTTCAGTAATGCAACTGTCTCCTCTTGACTCCGCAGCCCCTCTCAGGCTATCCATGTCCACATGAACCAGAGCACTATCTGAAACAATGCTGATCCATTCTGGTCCCTGGGTTAGGCCTTGCAAGGGAATCAAGCTCCACAAGCTTTCTCAAGGTAGTTACAGAGGTTTAACAGGCAGCATACAAGGGTTGAAGTGAGAAATGTTTTCTCAGAATATCATTGTACAGGTCACATGTAGTTTAAGCTCATTTGTCCTCATACCCTAACTGGTGACTGCAGCACTTCCCTCTAAATGATCCTTTTTGGAGTATAAGGTTCATTAGTCCATACTACAAAAAAAGTTTGCCGTGGGATTGTTTGGGATTTTATTCATTGAAGATTTCTATGTTAAATAATTAGCTTACTCAATGCAAAGGCTTCCCTGAGGTGAAATCATGATAATGAAAACTTCAGCCTAGTGCTAAATACTGTGAACAGAAAACTTGAGCCCTCACAAAGGCCAAAATCATCCATCAACACATTGTAACAAAGTATAAGCACAATATCCTCAATCAGACATGGCTTGGTGATTGACTTCAACCATCTCTCCTTTAAACAATTCATCAGTTTTGCCATCAAAAACAACTCACAGGAAGATGTTAATGTTCTCCCCCAGCTCCTGCAATAGCAGCAAAGCGTGAGGTCAGACTAGGGAGGGAAGATGAAGACAGAAACAAGCTGATAGGCACCTACAACAGCCACTTAGCAAAGTTAGATATAATATTGTGTTGGTTTATAATTATTTCTACAAAAATTATACATGAAGGATATAAAATGTCCAAATCAAATGACCAAAGCAAAAAGGTTTGTGGAGAAGAGTGGGAAAAAGCACTGCTCTAGATACAGTGATACAGAGGTGCCATACACCAAAGCTGTGAAACAGCTCTATGTACCCCAAGCCTGTTAAAGTGCTGGTGCTCTTTACTGGCCTCAGTTTCTAAACCTGAAATAAGTAAAAAAAACCCACAACACAGACATACTACAAGAAGTACTTCACAAGAGGCTCCTAGTGGCAGCAAGTCATGTGAGATGGTTTAACAGGCTCTGAACATCCGCAGGCACCCACCCACTGGCTGAAGGCCTGTGTCAGGAGCAGAGCCTCTCCTCAGTCTATTTTTCAAAACAAAACAGTGTAGATATGATTCAGTGTCATGCACCTCCCTGCTCCCTCTCTCTTGTTTAAGAAGCTCATCCCATATTCCTCCACCTTCCTCTCCACCTCCAGCTGTTTTGAACGAGCTGCCTGTCATATTTTAGAGCAGACTCCACCTTAAGGTGAATAATAGCATCTAATGAAATTCTGTGGCACCAAATCTCACTGCTTTCCCTGAACCGCTGAAGTTACTGAGACCTCCTCAACTTGTGGTAGAGGGGTGAGTGACCCAGCCAAGGCACCAGCTGCTGAATCACAGGTAAGGAAAGGGTAGCCACTTCCTACAGGTGCTCCAGGTTAGACCTATATATCAAAGGTTGCCAAAGGCTCAGCTGCCTTTGCTCCTGCAGTCACTGGAGGGCGTTACTGCCATGAGAGTAAAAGGAGAATACAAAAAGAAGGCAGTTGTAGCAGCCTCCAAGGTTTCTCCCCCCAGCCCCCGGGCTTTTATTTTTGGGCAGAACGGGCAAAGCCACATCCATATGCATGGGTCCTCATAGCAGTGGGGAAGTGGATGGCTGGAAGCACAGCAGTTGCTGAAGCCTTCTGGAGTCAGCTCTGAGTCACCACACCATCACAGAGCATCGTTATCACCACTTAGCATGCATGATGACCAACACTTTCTACAAATGGCTAATAAATGTCTATTACTTCTATTTTGGCCTTTCCCTCTTATTTTATTGGGTCTAATTTCTCATGCCAACACTTCATAAGTATCTTGGAAAGCAGCATTCAAAGTCTTTTCTTCCAGACTTTCAGTTATGCATATTAAAGATAATTACATTTCAGACGGTAGCCTGAAATCCGTCAGCACCAGGGTCGTTTCCCAGATGAGGGATGTGTGTCTCGACTGGCTTGGTCCAGAAGCAAATCTAAATGTGGAGCACATGGAGGTGCAGGACAACACCTGCCCCCCTTTCCACCTGCTCTCCCACAGTGACAGAGACTTCTTCTCACACCTTGCTGTGCTGGGAGATTTTTGGACATATGTCTAGGTATGGTTGCTAAAAAGATGTCAGAGAAGGTTTTCCTGAGAAATCCTTCAGCTTTCTCAGGAAAACCTTCTCTGCCAGCTTTTTAGCAACCATATCTAGGACTAACTACATTACTTGAGTAACCACCCCTTTGAGGAGAGGCTGAAGAGCCAGGCAGAAGTATCCTGGAGACTAAATCAATTTCACATCGACTTAGCTGTAAATATTCAGCTGGACTGTGCCAGTCTAGAAAATTTTTCTCTTTGTACCGACAGAAACAGTAGCTGTTAGCAGTACAATAGTTACAAAAATATTCCGCAGGGGAACACCAGTTCTTAACACTGTTATTAAGGAAACATCTCATAAAAATCTTTCACAGATCTGATGACAGCTCCTTTCTGAATTGTTCAAAACTTTAAACTCTCAGCATATTTTCAAGAGTGTTACGTATGTTTATTTTCTTTTCTTTTCTTTCCTGCTTGGAAAAAGTTTGTTTCTTTCAATGTTCTCAATATTTTAGCAGCATCAATTGAATTGAATAATCAGTGTTTTTTTCCCTGGAAGAGTACTAAAAAGAAAGAATCAACTAAATTTATTGTGATTTAGCCACAAATTTATTGTACATTTAACATGGTAATGTGCTTAATTTAACACAATTATCGACGGATCTAAATATATTCCTGCTGAGGTTTAAACTTGACAATGACAATAAGAAACACATCATGAGCTGACATTTATATCTTTGCAATACACATATTGGAGCTAATTCACTTCTCATTCAATGAAGAAAAACTTTTATATTCACTGCAATTATTCCAGAATTATGCTCACAGAATTTGCAAGAAAAACAGGCCCCATATTCCTTACAGTACAACAGAAATTATCTATATACTACTTGGACTAGAGCCTCATATGCTGTGAATCATGTAGTTGTTTTGATTTACAACAGCTGAAAGATCTTTCTCAACAAACATAAATTACAGGCTTCATCTGAGAGGTAAATCCCTGGGAATCTTTGGCTGTCATGGAATCTATGTGCTGTTTTCACATTCAGAGTCTCTGTATTATCAGCCAATATCTTAACTTGCTCAATATTGCAGGTTATACTCAGACATAGCTACTGCAAGAAGGTCAGGAAGTTGAGCCATACTTTCAGCTGTCAGCATCTCTTCTTCTTCCTAATCTGCAGCAGGAATTCAGAAACAAGACTTTCTTTCCACTTCCTTGATATTGCTCAGGATTGGAAGCCTTTTTCCCTGCCCTCCTATTATAGTACACAACTCTCCTTACCTCTCTGTTTACTTCTTCCAGAACAGGACAAAACTTTTCCTTTCCATGTTACTGAGGCAAAACAGAACAGAGACTCTTCAATTCAGCTGTTATCTGACGATATGTATCATTCCTGCACTGTTCTTCCATGGCAGTTTTGGGGATCTGCTTCTTTCCTGAAAGGGGATCAGATCTATACATGCATGGTAATTTATTCACTATAACTAGTTTTTAAGTTCCTACAGTAAATCTATATCTATCTATCTATCTATCTATCTATCTCTCTATCTATCTAATAAGTATCCTTTGGGAAACAACAGAAATTGCACACATTTCTTACAACATCAGTGCATTTTTACTTGTCTGTTAAACAGGATTCAGTCACTGGAAAGAGGAATAAGATGAGGCAGTTTGACACAGACTGCCAGGTGATGTCTTAGCACCCCAACTTGGTATCATCTCCATTGACGTGCTTAGATTCCAGAGATTTCCCTAAACTTTACCCCTTTGGTTAAAGATCTGAACGTGTTGTTACCCAACAAATTATCTCTCTGACGTAAGTGCAATTAAGAATGTGCGCCAAATTCCAGTCACTTTCAAAATGACATTGTTTCAGTAAAGGTCATTCTGTATTCTAAAACCTCAACTGACTGTGTTACAGCTGCTTAGCTAGTCCACTGTGGCTGTCTCTATGCAAGCAAATTATAAATTACCTGAGGACTTACCTGGGCATAGGAATACTCTGTCATCTAGTGCTAGAGCCATGCTGTTAGCCTGTACCAATGAACTTTTTCCCAAATAATTGCTGGGTACTGTTCAAAAGTTAACACTGAATGGACACTGCCACAGGGAGGTCACATGCACGTAGTCAACCTCCTCTGGAGGCATAGGGACTCATTAGCATAGGCATGGGCCATTCTGTACTGTTAGCCTCAGCTACTGTAAGCGTTTGTGGACACTTTTATTTTGCCAGCTTATAGCTTATGAGTGGGTGTCCTCTAAACCCACTCATATTGCAAAATAGAAAAAATTATTCTGAACACTATTGGATGGCCTTTAACTAAAGTGCATCTTGCAAACCAGGACTGAGTCCTGTGACTGCTACCATGTTCAGCAGATACCAGTATTAATAAGATAGCCAATATTTTCTTAAACCTCTGTAACATACTTATCATATATTTGCTGCCTAAAATACAGCTATGTTAAGAATGCCTTGTAGTGTAATATACATTGCTCTTACTGGGAGTAGTATTCCACGACAAATTAGGAACACACTCTAGTTAGAAAGCCTAAGATGGGATAATTAAATGCTGGGCATGGCTCTGTTACATAAAGATTGAAAAGTATCTCTTTTTGAAGCAAGGGATGAGTATGCACATGTAGATTGTGTCTGCAATTAGTAATATAGCAGTGCTGTCATGGACAACAGGATCAATAGATTAAACCACCTCCAACCTCATTATAATTCAACACTGTAGGAGGAGAAGGTCATGGCTATATTCAGGGGTTAAAATTAAGAGGAAGATTCATTAATGTTGAATCCAACTCATCATGCCTTCAAGTCTGTATACAGAAAGATGGCTTTACATTTTTAATAAGACAGGAAAGATAAGGAACAGAAAGAATTAGAAATAACTTCAGTGAAGTAATATTTAAAACTAAAATACATTGACTATAAAACAAGGTAGTAATTCAAGAAATATGTGTGTTCTAAACAACACTCATGAATGCATCAATAAACAGATAAATTCAATTATATTATCTTAAGCTGAACTCTGATATTTTTCTGAAATTACTTTTGGAAATTAATGATAATCAACAATGTAGGAACACTGTGCTGTAATTTATTGCAAAATAGGAATCAAAAACATCATGCATGACAAATATCTAATGGAAGGAAAAAAATCTTTGGTACTAACTTTATTTTGTGACCTTTACTTTGCCTTCCTCCTCTTTTGTAGAGGATCTTAACTGTGGAGGAATGTGTGGGTACAGGTATGATTGTTGTCACCACAATATAACACGATAGCAAATTTGAAGTCATGGTCAAGTTTAGTACCAAGGATGTAGGATGGCATTGATGTCAGGAGCTCTCATGCTTTTTATAGTCAGCCTTGCAGCAGGAAAGCAAAGTATCACTGTGTTAGTGTAATGATTTCTGTCAGTTTGTATCAGTGAGAGCTTCCTCAAGGAACTCATGGAGTACAAACTGCCCCACTCAAAGATCACGAATTGCATCTACATGTGCTTTCACCTGCTTGTTTTACATCCATTCAGAAAGCAGGTAAAAAGATGTGTCTATCTTTTTCTTTCTTTTTTCTTCTTCTGTTTTTTTTCTTTAAAGTTTTTTATCTTTACTAAGCATTTTAGAATTAAAAAGTGTAGTCTCCAGCTGCTTCAGGAGATGGGGTGGACATCATGGTTCCAATGGTGTGAAGGTGGGTGGTTGCACTGCCCATGCTGCTAGGGAGGAAGCAGCCTGAGCAGGGAAGCACTGCTGGGGGAGTGTTTATACAACGCTGGAAAACAGCACCGCTCCCTGCCAGCCTATTCCCATCTGCCTCTGGCTAACCACAAATGGGGGAGTACAAAAGTACTTACAATTTTCTTTAAGAACTCAGCTCTTGTTTGCTTTGAACATGGTTTTGTCCAAGAGAAGAACCAAGTTTCTATAACCCTATTTTTGGCTAAAATAACTGTAAATGATTTTCAGTGTTCTTGCTGTGAGCTGTGTGTGGTTGAGTGCTGTAAGCTGAGAGCAGGAGACTTGTGTATGCAGTACCTGCTTGTGTGAATGATGGGACAGGAGAGAAATGGGGTGTACATGATACCCATGCTCATGAGCATCACTGTGTCATACCAGTGTGAAAAGCAAAGCCAAGGGGCAATCCTGAACTCACTGGCCCACATTCAGGATGCTGATAACTCAGTTGCATGCCTGGTTTTGGACAGAACCTGTCATGCTACCTGCTGGTTCTGAGCACAGGCCGAGAAACCACAAATCTGGAAAAATATAAAGACTACAGAGACACACCCTCATTACATACTCATACTGAAGGCAAAAGAGATATCTGAGGACTAGTTTCATATGCAAAATAATTGCTTGGACAAGCACTTATTAGTTAAGGAGGGACCAGGCTTCGACTCAGGCCCCCTTCAAGCCATACTGTGTTTAATGTCACAAACGTTCATGATATGGACATTACACCACAGAGTCCAAGTAACAAATACTAAGCCTCCAGATGGCAACTTTTGCTCCATTTCATAATTTCTGAATTATCTGGGATGCTGAAAGGTTTGATAAAACTTTTCTCTGCTGTTGGAAATAAGGGGGTTTTTTTTCTTTCTTTTGGAGGTGTTCCCCAGTGGTCATTGTATAAGATGAACTTGTGGGAGATTGAGTCTGTTGACTCAGAGTCTTAGCTTGCAAGATAGTAAAATATTCTGAAAAGTATTGAAATTTGTCATCAACATTGCAAAAATAAGGTGATGGAAATTAAGAAATACTAAGCAGATGACTACAATAAAGTTGCACATTTTAAATCAGCAAATTTAAAATTACTTGGCACATATAAAGAGGACAATAAAGTCTCATTATAGACATATCCTGTACTCTCTGGACTAAATTCTGTAATCTCTCATATCTCCCAAATTATATTTTCTAGGTTCTTTTCATGGTGTTAAAATTTTAGCATAAATAAAAAACTACACGCTACTACTCCTCTGAATTTAAAATGAAGTCATTCTAACTGAGGTTTAATACAAAAATAATCATGATGCTTTTCCATCCTCCTCAGAGTTAACATTAATTACCTGTAAAACACGTCAAGACTAGGGCATTGAAAATACATTCAGTAGGGTTTTTGTGGCAATTTTGCAGCAGCTTCTAATGCAATGCAGCAGCACCTCTAAACCAAGCTCATACAGAAGATATATCGTGCCTATGAATGTTCTGAGTTCACCAGCAGATGAAATCCATTTTTCAGTAACACAAATACTGGCTTAATTTACAAAGATTTATGGATCAATTTTTTGCCTGTAGGCTGTGCATCACTATATTGAGCTCCTTTCATGCCCTTAAGGGCAAGCTTAAGGAGAAGCCTTTTGGATCACGTTTCCTGCCATGTTAATTTTTAAAATGATGTGCTTTCTTGCTGGCTTTGAAAAAGTCTTAGAGACGGTAACCAAAATATTTGCTGACTTATTTTAATTTCTAGTCCTTCAAACTTTTCCTTCCAGGTGTACAGCTCACCACCAGCAAGGTGTGATACTTGTGGTGGCCTGAAAGGGAACATTCTACTTTCACCTACACACCAGTTTAAAAATCTGATTTTTTTAAGTGAGTACTTTTACCATACTGGATTAAAAATTTTCCCAACTATTCTAAGCTGTGTAATAAACAATAGTCATGTATTTCCCCTTTACAACCCTAGGAAGCTGGATTACAAACTGACAGCCAAATTACATTATTTCTAGTTCATATGTTTTTCATTAGAAACAAAGACATGGCATTACATATTTTATTTTTCATACTTTCACAATTTGCTGTTTGCAAGTTTATATGACTGATATCTTTTCAGTATAGGTCCCACAGAAATTTCTGTTAAATGCTAATAAAAGTGAAAGACCAATTGAACAAAGAGCTGGCATAATGTTTCTCCCTTTCTCTGAAAGGGTCAGCGGTAATGGAAAAGCAAAAAAAAGAAGCTAAAACCCCATTCAAAAATACCGCTTATCAGATAAAAATTTATATGTGCAGTTGTCTTTCATGTTCTTTATATATTATAATAAGGTTAGAAATGAAAAAAAAAACTTTAATAAAACACATTTTGCATTTTGAAACAGGGAAATAAATACAAGTCTAAAATTCTGCAATTAAAATTAAAGTTGGTACCTCAAAAAAATTACTATATAATGAGCTTACTTGCAACTAGGTCCTAGCATTACAGTTTACAGAAACTTTCTAGTTTCTATGTGTAACATATATTGCTTTGAAATTGACTAAATTTTCTGTGAACAGTTACTGGAGTTAAGTATACAGATAACTGGAATAGGAGAATCTTATTCCCTGAACGAAAACTTAGTTGGTCCATAAGAAAGAATTTCTGTTCTTATGGCAATGACAACATTTGGAAATATTTTTGAACTTTACAATTTTATTTAATGATTTCTCTGAAAAAAAAACCCTACTAATTTAAGATCAAAGGAACAGAAATAAATAGTAATATAGCTGATGGCTGTTTCTTTTTAGCTTATAGTCCTTGTAAGCCCATATTAAATCATATACCTAATTTATTCAGAAAAGATAGAAAAAGAAAAGCAATATTTACCCTCTACCATCCTCTCCATAATTAATATCTGTTAAACTTTGGAAGCCTAATCCACTGGTCAAGTCATAGGTATTTTCACTTGGAATGACAACTATTTCGGCTCAGTTAGCAGTGATAAATGTTTATCCTGGTTCTATACAGGAGCATAAATTTCTGGTTTTATCAGCTGCATAAGCAATGAATATGTGATGTAGACTTAGGAGGGCTGTACAAGTGTACATCACTTCTCTGCAGTAAGAAGTTGCTTCAAAAGGTGAATTTCGTATCAGAAAGAAAAATAAAGGTATTTATTACCCCTGATCTTTGCTTGGTCTTAAAGGTGTTTGAGGCATGAGCTGAGCCTAGTATTATAATTTCATACAACATCTTTTGTATATCTGTATTTATATCTCTCTATATATTATTTCATCAATATAAGTAACTCAGTTTAAAACATTAACAAATTAAACCAGTAGTCTTTCTTATGTAGACAACCCTTCACATTCCCAGAAGTTCCATTGCTTGTTTGAACACCAGATAACATAAACTACAAATCTTCCTAAAACATGCACAACTAGTACCTTTGATTTTGGTCATCAGAATTTAAGAAATAGCTATGCAGTAAAATAAGTACAAAACAAGGCATTTAATTTGCTCTAGTGTCAATGTTTATGGATAGGAAATCTGAAAGAATTCTAGTAATATTTGAGACTGGCATGTAAACATAATGCAATATACTGAATTACCATTTACACCAGAAATTTTGTGAAGGCTTTGCTATAGTAAGGATGAATGATTCTGTATGAACAGTGAAAACTTTGCTCTTGTTTGTAACTCCAAGGAAAGAATATGTCTTCTCTTCTGATATGTTAAACAGTAAAAGATTTGTCTTAATCTTTATGAGAAAGTCAATATTCAGCATATAAGCTATTTATAGGAGTGTTGAGAAGAGTGAAGATTGTCAGAGCTGACAAGAGAATAACTCTATCAGTATTAGCACACTGAGAGTATAAATAGAAATACTAAAAAGTTTACTTGTTATCTACAGCATGGTTAATTCATAGCAGAGTGGTGGGGCTGTGGCAGTGGTGTAGGACATTGAGATGTCTTATTTTACATATTTTACCTTTGTGTATCAAGTACAAATACTGAGGATATAACTGCTATTTAACAGAGGTGAGGAGGTCGGAACAAATGCAAACCACTTCCTTTGCCAAAACCATTACTAAAATATGTACAATGAGATTGGATGTCCTTTAGTATTCCTACTGATTTACTTACTTTAAACATATGACAGCTTACATGTTTTCTTTTACCCTGCTTCAGAGGGCTCTTCCTAACAGAGTTTAGCATCACAACTTTTTACACAACCATGATGTGCCACAAAGAAAGGGACATGAAGCAACGCAAACTTTCTGTATTTGCTACTGGCACATAGATTTGTATCTATGGGTACATAAGTAACCATGTTGCAGAGAGTAAATGTATTTCTATGCTACTTGTTGCAAGTATTTTTAAAGCAACACAGAGCTTTTTAATTTAGAAACATCATGCGCATTTTTACAAGCAGCTGGTGTTTAAAGTATGTTTGTAAGAAAATTGCAGTTGATGTTTTCTCTGCTAATTTGGTACCCAGGGACAATCTTGAAAATTAGATCTACATATGACTAACAAAAATCTGTTGTACAGTGTAATTAACTGAGCCAAGGTAGACCCTCAGAAAATGACACTAAACACAAGAAGTAAGTCTCAGAGCTCTTGTGTCATCATGTTTGCATTATGATTCATGCATCAGCCAGCTCCAGTGGAGCCTCTGGAAGCAGCCTTCATCCCTGCTGAGCAGGGGTACTGCGCTCTCTGGTGGGCACAGAGCTGGCATGGGCAGAAAGCAGAGGGGAGTTTTGGGAGGTGGTGGCCACCACAGCTGTACCCATCCCAAGTACCTCATGCGAAGCTGTAGCTGCCATGTGTTAGCCCTGGAAAAGCCGTACCTCCTCCTGAAACATGCCAGAGTGTCTCCTGAGCCCAGTCCTTCCGCCAGCATCTGGGGGCTGCCTGGCCTTTATATGCCCACAGCAAATAATCTAAGTTAGAGACACCTCTGACCCTCTCAGTGTCGGTCTGACATGGGGGTGTGAGGAAGTCAGAGAGGATTTTTAACCCCAAACCAGTGTGCACCATTACTGTCATGGTCTGGCTACAAGGGAACCTCAAATGCCCAGACGCCTTTGTTTTTCAGCCCTGTCCTAGCACAGTTACACCAGCCAAGGGCAACAGAGCTACTGGTACCTCCCAAAAGCTAGCATTTATGAGGTGACAAATAGGGCAGTGGAGGGGCAGGGTTCCCTCCCTCTTCCCAGCAATGCACCGATGTGGCAACAGGACATCCTCAGGGCTGTTCTTCAGGCCATGGGCTGGCCCTGACACTGCAGACGGCTGGAGGCTGCAGACAGAATGCAGACTGAGGTACCATGTGGGCAGCTCTGAATGCAAAAGGCAAAACAATATTAAACTTTAGGAGACAAAACCTCAGCTGCTGCTGAACCATCTCAGTGGCCACTACAGCAATATCTGTTCCATCATTTGAATCTGAAAACTATTTCTGCATGTGCCAGCAGGCTCATAGAACCTAGCTGTTTTTATTTTCTGTTGGGAATATCAGCAGTATGTTTTGACATTTATCCTTAAGTTCCCTCAGACTGCTTCAGAGAAGAAACCATTCTGATGACGTTATACTAAAACTGAGTGGACCTGACAATTTGTACATCTTTAGGTAAAGACCGACAATCCAGGAGTTGTCTGTAACTCTCTGTAACTCCTTATCCTCTGCTCCAAACTTCATATATATTAGAGGAGGGATCTTTTCGTCACAGCAAGTGTCTTCCAAAATCACACATCTATCACAATAATGGCCTGGTCCATCCTTGTACTCAGCTAATGGCATTTCAGCTCAAGATGCCAGCCCCTCCTAAGCGCTGTGGAGGTATTCTACAAGAAGTGACGTATGCATGCTATGCCTCTCAGATATTTTGTAAGTTGGCACCATAGCTCCTACCAGAAGACACGTCAAGGTGGCACCACAACTGTTGTGCTGCTGAGGTGTTCACCAAACCTCCATTAATTAGGAAAAACTTGTCCAATCCCAGGTAAAGCTGTTTGCTACTTGCTCCAGACCTGCTCTGATGGCTTCACAGGACAGCTTGCACCCACTGCTTAGGAGTGGTGACTTTGCTCTCCAGTTGTCACCATGGGGGCACAAGGTGGGCAAAGTAAATGTCATGTTTAGAGCAGTTAATCACTCTTTGAAGAAGGCACACACATTTTGCAGCATGACAAATCTTTTATGAAAGGTACCTGTATATTTTTAAGTTTAGTAAATGCATACATATCCTACACAAATATGTTTGAAACAAATGTTAAAATCAGTAATTGAATTCAAGGTTTGGGTTCTGTTCTTTTAGTTGCAGGTGTAATCTGATTCCCCCGACTGTAGTAACTAGACCTACAGCTATAGTTAGCCCAGGTGGAGGGAATTCACTCTCAGTGACCACTGCGAGAGCTCAATGAATCCGGCTTCATGCAGTGAGTGAGACAAGAGCACCATCTCGTGGTTTTCCTTTTCCAGAACAATTTCATTAAAAAAATAAATACAACTCAATAAACTACAGCATAATTTCCTTGAAAGGGCTGTCAGTCCTTGGCTTTAGGAGGTGGGAAGGAAATTCTTAATCTAGATTTCTTCTTTCTAAACTCTCCGAGTCAGGGCAAATTTTACTTTTTAGGGCTAAATATACAGAACTTTTTGAGAGTGGTCACTGACAAAATTATGACTTTAAAACTTTTTTTTTTTTTTTTTAAAAAAGCCCCATTCAACATGCTAAATTTTACTTCCTTCCCGTGAAAACTTTGGCTAGTGAGAGCATATCTGGTACATGCTGCAGTTTTGCCACATGTTAGAAATCAGGCTGTGAGGTGACCAGCAGGGCTAAGGTGCCAGCTGTTGCTGAGTTGAAGAGCATTGTTTCCGTTCTTGTGTTGGTTCTTACAGGTTCCACAGTCCTCAGAATACTTCTTCTGGAGGATATATTAAACTGGCAAGTACATCCAAACTTGTCCCTGTTTATACAGGTGATTCTATCATCATTATCAGGCACTTTTCCTCAGCTTCTCTCCTTGCTGTGGTGAGCGTTTTAATGATTTGCAGAAAGGTGTGAACACCTCGAGTAGCTCCTTGGGTTTTTCAGGACAGCATAGTAAGTGCAAGAAAGAAGAACTGCAAAACACAGATACTCAATATTGATTTCAGAAAGTCCTAAATGCCTACCTCTGCCTGTCTCCCAGCTAGGGTTAGGATGAAGTTAAGGAACAATCTGTCTTCACAGCTGTTCAAGCTGGGGGGAAGCGACTGCTAGACACAGCAATTTACAGAGCAGAGAAACGTCCCACCCTTCCTTGCCATGCAGAGCCATTCCTAGAGATAAGCAAAGAACTGGAAGAAATCTTACTTGCACCAGCCAGGCAAGAGACTCTGGCAGCCTGCAGGTATTTATCACCCTCTGTAGATCTGAAAGGCATACGCAGTGTGAGTAAGAAGCTTATCACATTCCTGCAAAGTCACTGGGGTTGCCAACTGCTGAGTTTGAAAGTGGTTTTTGACAACAGCTGCAGTACCTGTGGGGTACTGATCTCCATACGGCAAGGGCAGTGCTCTTGCCCTAGGTATGACTCACACCGACTGCATATCAAAGGCAGGGCCAAGATAGGCTCAGCAGAGACATTAACAACGATCTGCATCTACGACTTTCGCACCTTTGGCGCATAAATCACTCTCCTCAGCACTGGTTGGGGCACCTACAAGTAGTAAAACCCATCATCCTCACTCTCATTCCAACTCCCTTGCTGCAGACAGGGACACCTTTCTTTAGACCAGTTTGCTCAGAGCATCCACAATTTCTCTAGGAAACCCATTTCAGAGCCTCACCACCATCATGGTAAAATTTTTTTTCGAATATCTAATCTATACCTACTCTCACCTAACTTTGAAGCCATTGCCACCTGTCCTGTCACTACGTGCACTATAGTTCAAGAAGCAGGACCTACAGTGCAGTCGTCCTAGCCTTTTATTTATTTACCAACAGGGAAAAAAGCCACCCCAGATAATTCTACAAAATTATTACTCTATTTCTCAAAAGCTTGCCTTTCTTTACTGTGGGATGAGGAATATTTTACCGACAGTGAGGTAGTTCTGCAACAGCAGCCTAAGTTCAGCCAATAGAAAAATTTCCATTGAAATGAAAAGGAAGCGTTGGCACTTTTGACACTATTGGCAATTACGGCTAAGAGCCTTTAGGTAAAGCTGCAACAATACAGCATGACAATAGATTCAGTACGTTTTACACAAACCCAGGAGGACTTGCACTTTGTTAAATCAACAATTTTAAGAAGCGCATACTAGAAAACCTCCTAAGAGAGCATGAGAAACAATGGTTTAGGATGATAAATAGGAAGGTCAGATTTGCCAACCAAGTTGTTGAGAATAGTAATTTATTTTCACCTTCACAAGACAAATATGAATAATATTTACAAATATATACAAATATTAAAATTAGCTTATGATTTTAAAAAAAAAAGTCAACGTATTTTTTAGCAGTATAGCCAACATACAGTACTTTTTTTTTAAACTTGGAAAAGGTTCAAGGAAAGCTGCACTTTCTGAAAGAAATGAAGGAAGAGCAATTTAAGATTCACAGAAGAGAAACCATCAGAAAATGGGCATTACAAATGTCAACATTTTAAAATCAAAGGCAAAGCTTTGAAAAATCATAAAATCTAGTCTTGCTCATATTTTCACGTTAAAAGGGGCTTCACTCACCTCACTTGACAGCACTAGAAATGCTTTTAAAACCCTTCTGAACAGGATGATTAAATGGTACAGAGGAATAACAGAATTAACCATTTTTATGAATATGGAATAGCAGAAAGCATTCTCTTTTGTGGATGATTACAACAACTTTTATGGGACGAATACAAATTTGTACTGGGAGGGATGGATCACAATCTCCTTAGATTCTGTTTGCTTTTCTTAGTCCCAGGAAGAGCAGAGTTGTGTTTCACTGGTTTGCTGCTCACACAGTCACTGGAGCCATGGTAGCTGCACATGCACTTAGTGCAAAAGTCAAAGCCACAACTTTCACGATTGCACGTGGCTCTGTGGAGGTAGGAGTCATACTTGGCAGGTGAGCCACAGCGATGGCAAGCTTTAAGGCTTTCAGTGTTTTTCAAGTTCCTGGCAGCCTGTTGGAAAAAGCAGACACAGAAAATCATGAGCAGAGGGTAAACACAGTCTCCAAACACTTCCTGGTATTATCCAAGTGCCACAAAAAATACAATAACTTCTCCTAATATAGAGGAATAAGTTAAAAATTTAGCCTAATTCTTGTGGCATCAAATTCTGATGAAGACTGAACAGCAATAATTAGTCTATAATTGCAAATAATTTGTACTGGAATAGAGGCAGCCCATTTTGTATTCTTAAAATTTAAAAGTTAAAGGACAGGATAAATCAGAAGTAGTAAGAAAAACAGCCTTCCCAAATCGTCCAAACCTCATTCAAGGATGGTGATGTACTTGTGTATAGACATATAACAAGAATGAAGTTTTAGACTGCTACTGAACAGCTGTACTTTTACATTCTTAGTGCTATAAAGTTCTATAATATTACAGTATCTTGATCATATTTTCCAATGACTTTTTATCTTCTTTTATTCCACCAGTTTACAGAATAAGGCTTTTGAGCTTCAGCATGAAACCTTTATCTAGTTAGGAAAATCTCTTGCTTATTAACAAGCAATAACTTTCAGCAAGCATTTTTAAAAGTCTTATAAGATATAGGTGAAGGTCTACATTGCAAGTATGGGAAAAAAAAGACCTTAAGAAAAATAAGAAGGTGAAGGGAAAGAGGCTGTTGGCAATTATTGACAACTCCAGGTGTGTGATACACTATAAATATGTAGCTAAAAAATAATTTTAATGCCAGATAATTAGTTGGCAAAAAAAAACCCCATAAAATGATTAACAGAAATACACATTGCTTATTTTTCTAAAGATTGGAACTAAGAACTATTAACTTTTGGGTCCTTTTTCTTTTTTTAATTGTCCCTTAGTTTTGAAGTAAAATTGACAGTTTTTGCGATATTACTTGTCTGGAAAACATGTAATTCCTTATAAACTCATGGAAATGAACAGGAAATGACTAAACTTTTTCATATCTGACCAAGACAAAATTTAAGCAAAAAAAAAAAAAAAAAAAAAAATCACCATGTGAAATTCTTAAGAAGGGAAAAAAAAAGTATGGAGAACATCCCAGTATATTAATATTCTCTACTTGGCTTCTGATATTGTCTTAAAATGGGTGCACTAAGCAAAATTTGGCAGCCATACTAATAAATTACAAGCACTATAAATTTACTTTCAAAAATATGCTTTACAAGGTGTGTGTTTTCCAGAAAACATGTGAGAAATTAAAAATTAATGGAAATCACCAGTTACCTCAGAAAACTCCGTGAGCCTGCTGTGATTCTTAGATGCTTTAGACCTGGTGCTTTTTTTGTTTGAGTTCTTTGGTGGGGCTGCTTTCTGAATGGAAGCTAAGGACACTCTGTAGAGAACATACTCTCTTGTTGCAGCATGCTCTGGTGCCTTAGTGACATTCTGATGAAAAGAAAAACACAAGACTTAAATTTGAGAAGAGAACTTACCTGATAACTGTTACAAATGCATAGAACATCTTCCTAGTTTCTGGTTCCAAACCAACCACATTGTATTATGTAATCCTACTTTCATATTAACACAATTATTTAGGCAGAGCATGTAACCTATCAGTCATAATTTTTCAAAGCAAAAATCAGTACTTCCCATTCTTTACAGAGAACAGGAATGCTTGAAGCTTTCTTTGTGAAAAATAAACTCCACCCACCAAGTTTCCAGTTTAAGCTAAACAAAAAAGCCTACAACAGAATGGAAGAAATCAAACTTTATGGGATGAATATTCAGTGGTGTACAAATGTTTCACCCCAACAGCACTGTAACATACTGGTTGACCACCTCATCCTGTGGCAGATCCTAAGCCTTTGTTGTCTGTCTCTCCATCTCTCAAGGAAAAACAGCCCTAGTGTTTTAAGGGTCTTGACTTGATAAAATGCAAGGCTAGTGTGAATGGATCCAGAATTTTCATTTCATAGGACAAAGAGGCATGACTAATAGCTCATAGTGCAAAAAGCTTTTCAGTTTTCCATAGAAGTATGGTGGACTTCAGAGACTACTGCTATAAACAGAGAACCTGATTCACAGAGCCAGATGAGTGGTTTATCTCTGTCTCTCTCCCTTCTGGATCAGTGGGGATGCTGAAGCAAGCAAGCCTCTGCTGGGAGTCTCTAGGGTTTGCCCAGTGGGCTGTGATGGCAGTGACTCTCTCCTGCCTTTCTCTAACACAGGACATGTAGAAGCTCTTAAGAATATCTGCATCTCTCCTCAGGTCACCTCCTCAGTCAACTTTCCTTGGGGTCCCCAAAGTCGCTGATGTAACTAGCAACACTTGAGACAGGGCATCTTAACAGGACAAATTCAGACACTCCAGTGACAGTTTTCAATGTAAGAAACTCTTCTGTGATCTCTTAAGGCTAGGAGGAGACCTGAAATAGCAGAAAACCACTGAGGGTTAAGTGCAGAAACTTACAGAAAGGTTTTTCACAGCTCTGCTATACATTTGGAAAATCCGTTTATCTTCTTGTAGAATCTTCTGCCATGTTGTGCTGACTTTGGCAAAACTGCAACGACAGTACAAACATATCAGTTGTCTCCTAGAAAAGGGATTTATTTAAGAGCAAGAATAACTGTAATCTCTTTCTATTTCTATATAAAGATAGAATATGTTCACTGGTGTAGTCTTTAATTTGCTTTCTAGGGAAAAGACACTCTCCATATGTATTGTGGCTTACATTGCCCGTTCATGGTTTAATATATTAACACATAGTACTAAATATTGAGTAAATGTCACAAGCCCCATACATCAACATTAATGCATCTGATTAGGTTTCTTTTCTTTCCCAGTGAAATGCAAAAACATCAATGTACTTACTTTACTAAATCCATCTCGCTGAGATGCCTTAAAATGTTTGCTAATACATGCTTCAGGTTCTTTTGGAAGAGTTCAGCAAGAATATCTATTCTATCTAGCCCCATTTTCTTCCCAATTAAGTTACAAAGTTCAATTTTTCCCTTGGAAACAATTCTGTCTACAGCAGCCCAAGACTTGAGATTTCTTTTACCACTTTTTTTCAAAGTTGAGCAAATCACTTCTTCATAATGGGTTACTGGCAATAGTGTCTTCTTTGAAAACTGTTCTTGATTTTGGGTCTTCATGAGACAATATTTTGGTGTGCCACAGAGTGTCCCAGCCAAAGGTAAGCTATCCTCATGTTCTATTGCATCAGCATACGGAGTACTTAATATAGAGGAATAACCGCTGTCCTCATGTAGTTTACTGCTTTCCATTGCCTCCATTTCACAGATACATTCATCAAGTCTCTGGGTTACTTGGTTGTTTTCTTTGTTATGTATGGGTCTTTCTCCATCTTCAAGATCTAGATTTCTGGTGGCTGAATGGTATGAGTCACTAAGGAGTATTTTCTGATGTTCTTCTGCACAGCTTTTACAAAAGCCCTCCCCATAATTCAAGGGGCAGGATTTTTCCAGCCTTGTTTTGTCCACAGCACATTTTAATGGCGTAAACCCAGCATGAAGAGACGTACAATCAAAATCACGCTTCATTTTGCAAGCGCGGTTAAGGTTTGATTTCATTTTATTTTTCGTATCCTGCAAGAAACAACAAGGGCAGTATTAAAACACAGCATAAACTAGATCACAAATTCTTTTTCTTATAAAGACTCTACCATGCTTCCCCTCTGCATTACGAATTTTATGCTTTTATCTAACTCATCTTCTAGTATCTAAAATACAACTAGTGGAACTAAGGATTTGAATGGCCACTGATTAAATCTATGTAAGACCTTCTCAAAAACCAGTTTTGTGTTGCACACAACCAGGGCAAGAAAACTGACCCGGTGATTTACTTGGTCACCATTTCACCAGCATAGATGAGACACACCAGTACTTCCACTTCCTTCCCTAAAGGTAGCAACATAGTCAAGACACTTAAGGTCCCTGCAAGGGACACAAGTGGCAGAGGGTCCATGAGTGACTGCAGGCATGTGCAGGCCAGAGAAGTCTGAAGGTTGCATTCAAGACCAGAGGAAATGCTGCTGTAGCCAGATATCTGGCATTTTTGAAAAGGGAGGAGGCTGGGAAGCACAGGAAAGACTTGAGTGCTCACATGTATATGTTAATTACTAAGAAAAGCGACCATCCTTAAACAATGGTCAGAGTGAAATAAAGGTTACTTACAAGCATGATTTCAATAGGGTGGGAGGTCAACAGATGTAGGGAAATCGAGCTTTTCTTGCACTGTTTCATACCCCTCCCCCGCGAAATGTGGTGCTATCTATATTAACAATTGCGGGGGGATGGGCGAGGGCTGGAGGGGAGAAGGAGGCCATCTCTCCCCTGTTAAATCTAAAGGGAAAATAATTTTTACATACTTTGCAAATCGTAGGAAATAGAAGATTCCCAGTTTGAGCAAGAATTTTAAAGGATTTAAGCATTCCCACTTTTGGAAAGAGGCATGAGAAAAATGTGTTTCATTAAAGATTTAGAGAAGATATTCCTTCTTTGTAGCTACGTTTGGTGGGAGAAAGGAGCAAATAGGCTTCTGACTTTGTATCGTGTGAGCTGGGGAAAGAGATGCAAGCCTTTCCTAACCCTCCTCGTCCCCTTCCCAGGTTCCTTGCGAATGAGCAGAGAGGCTTTTGTACTGAAATCCCGATGAATTGGAAAATGCTCCCCCCATCACGTTTCGGTGCACCAGGGCCTGCCTCGACCCCCGGAGGAGCGGGCTCAGCCGCGGGCCCCCGGGGCGCTGTCAGGCTACTCCCGCCCAGAGCTCAAGATGGCCCGGGTCGGTGCAGGTATATCGGGTCCCGGCTCCGCCGTGCCCCACGGCCCCAGGAACTTCACCCCCTGCCTTCAGGAGTCTCCCCTTTTCCCTGCACTGGAGGATTCCCCCTGAAATGGTGGTGGCGAGGCAGGCAGGAGCGCGCCGAGGGGATGCCCATCCGACGGCGTGGCCCGGCAGGCGGGAGAAGAGCGGCGCGGCGCCTCCCGCCCGCAGCTGCCCGCCGGCGGGAGCCGAGCTACGATCCCCATCCCGGTCCCGGCCCCGCCAGGGCGGCGAGCAGCCCGGACCACCCCACACGCGGCTTGTTGGCGGGATCCGGACGCTCCCTGGCCACCCTTGCGACACCGCCCCGTCCCGTCCCGCCGGCGGGATAGCCGCGGGGCTAGGCAGGGGAGAGCGTTGGGACCGGGCGGCCGCCAGGAACCCCCCTCCCCAGTCCGTCTGGTCCCGCCGCAGCGCCGCTAGCACCCCCCCAATCCCGCCACCACGTACGCCGGCAGCTCCCGCCACCCCAGCCAAAGAGCCTTAGCCGCGCTGCCTTGAGCGTGGAGCCCGCTGTCCCCGAGAGGGCCCGACGGCAGAGCCCCGGCCGTGGAGCCCCGCAGAAGCTCCCGGCGGAGCTCGCTGCCCGCCCCGCGCTCACCTGCAGGGCCGCGCCGGCGCCGCCGCGGGCAGTGAGTGCGCGGCCGCTCTCGCCCGGCGCTTTTTAAAAACTTTAAATTTGGTGTCCAAAACCGCGCCGGCCAATGGCGAGGCGGCGGCGAGCGGGACGCGGCCAATGGGCGGCGGGCAGGAGGCGGGGGCCAATCCCGGGCGCGGCGGGCGGGGCCGGCCCGTCCCTCGCTTTCCCTCCTCGGCCGCAGGGAGGGAGGCGAGCGGCGCGGCCGCGGCTCCCGCGCGGCGCCCGCTCCCGCCCGCCCCTTCCTCCCGCCCTCCTGCCCCGCACCGCTCTCGGTCCTGGAGGAACCCGCGCGGCCGCGTCCCGGCACTGACACGCGCCTAAGCGCAGCCTGGCGTCCAGCTGCATCTGCTTTTTTAAATGGACGCGCCCGGGATGCTCCCATCACCCTGGCGCGCTCCGAATGTGCAAAGCTCCTCTACCGCGAGAGGATTCTCTCCTACACTGGACATAGTCAAGAACCGCCCGGATGCAATCCTTGCCATGTGCTCTAGGATGACTAGGCTTAAGCAGGGAGGTTGGACTGGATGACCCACTGTGGTCCCTTCCAGCCTTACCGTTCCGTGATTCCAGTCTGGCAGTGGATTTGGGCTCCTCCCCATAAAAGAACTGTATTTATTTTATATGACCAACCCTACGAGTAGTTGCAGAGTGAGCAGGAGATCCCTGCCACTGATGCAAAGGCTCACAGCTCAAGGAGGTTGCGTTTGCAGAGACAAAATCCCTTGTGTTAAAATTAATACAAAGCAAGCATAGGACTTCAAGACTTTACACAGTAAAGCTTGCCATGACAGGCCAAGGAGGACAGTGAAGTCCCCCTTTGTCCAGCACTGCCAGATGACAGGTTTGAAATATTTCTGTCAGCCTCCTGCTAGAACCAACTAATGTCTGGTTTTTCTCAAACTGGCCACTTGCAAGACAACAACACATTTAGTGTTTGTTCAAGAGCCAGATGAGAACAGGGAGGCAGTATCTGGCCAGACAGGCTATATGCTGGAATATCAGGGAAGGTCTAGCATGACAAAGACCTAAACAGTTATCTAAGTTTCATGCAGTAGTGCAGTATGTAGGCCCAGTTGATGGCCCTTATTTGTTTGGAGGAATATGAAGCTAAAGCGAGAAAGAACAGTAAACTCCATCTATCACTTGGCGTAAGAGGGTGTTGGTTTAAGTCAAGTCAGTAGGACTGTCACAAGTGCTCTCGACTCTTCCATTTACAATACTGACCTAGTAAGAACAACGACTTCAGTCCTAGTTTCTGCTCCAATCAGTATCTAATTATTTTACACAAAAAATGAGACAATGTTTCTTTTTACTTTTTTTGTGTGCCAGTTGGGAGCTGTAAAACTGCTGGTAAATGCAGACCTAGGTCTCATGCTTATCAACAGGAAATATGTATGCTTCACCTTGTGCACACTCCATCTGAAGTTAATGTATGCATCTTAAATTAAAAGATTTGGAACTTAATCATAGTTACCATGCAGTGTTTACTAGAAAACAAAGCTGATAAACGTATCAAATGTTTTAAGACCCTGTTAAATAAATAGACAAAGCCAAAGATGCCAGTCATAGCATGTAACCTTCAGAAAATCAATGACTTGGACGTCAATTAAAACCATAAAGGAGAAACTGAAGTCAAGTGGATACTAAAATATCAGCCGAACAATATTGTAACACTTCTTTTCATTTTTGACTCAGGAACATAAACATTCGTTGCAAAAACCAATTCATATGATTCATCGCTTGGCATCCATGGCTTTTTTTTTTTCTGGATTAAGGGATAATCCTGAACTTGTTTTGTATTTATAAATAAGGGCCAGAAGGCCTTGAAAACATGACAGAGATACACTTTGACTCCCTCTCCCATGATACATATAAGTGATTAATAAATACGCAGATAGATAGAGGTTAATAATATGAGGATAGGTAGAGTGAGGTCATTTATTTATCACTTTTTTCCAATCACTCAAACAAAATAGGATTTTTTTTTCTTCTCTCAAGTAAGCTATTTCACACTGATGTGTGATGGTTAAGTTATATTTCAAATGAAAACTGCAACTAGAAATAACTCCTTTTTTAATGCATGCATACCGTTTTAGAGTGGTGTATCAGTATCTTCTCAGCGGAAAAAGTTAAAAACTGCTATTACTTCTGGTGCGGTCAAATTTACTTTTCAAAAGGACTGCTGCAGCAGTAATGTCTTACATGAAGATAATAAAGTCTTTTACTCAGCAAGTAAGAAAACTGTTTAATAGTCATGAGGAAGCAAGTTGTGATGTTTTTTATGATCTGAAAAGAAGCTCCATTATCTGGGTGGTGCTCTGAGAAATTTCTTTGCAGATCAAGGTCTACATCTGTTGTAATGGCCTGAGAAAGAACAATGTTCAGGAAGAATTATTTTTTTCATTTTCTGAAATAATTTCCAGTAGAGATTCATAATCAGCATACTCTTTCAGAGTTTGTATCATTTCATCTAGCATTTCTTCCCCTAGCATGAAAGACTCAACATGATGCACTGATCTGCTTATTCTGTGGTCTGTAATTCGGTCCTGTGGAAAGTTGTATGTTCTGATCTTCTCTGATCTTCCTTTAGTCCCAATCTATGGAAGAAGAAGAATCAGTTTATCATCATCATCTTACAAAAATGATGAAATACTGATGAGGCATATCAAGCAAAAGGTTTCTCTTCCTCCCATGACTGTACAAAATTTGTTACAGTTACATAGTACTCAGATCACTTCAACAGCTGCAGTAATTGTTCTCAACCACGTAAAAGAACAGTTTTACTGCATCTTTTTCAAATACTGTTCTGGCTCTCCATGCTTCAATCCAGTTTGTTTCACTGGATCTCTAGGATTTACATACCACCATAATCTTAAGTCTGGCTAATACATGACCTATATTGTTGAAGTAAAATGTAATGTTGTTTAGAGAGCCTGGGGACTCCACAAATTTCATTCTCCAGGGTGGCCTAGTGGAAGGCATCCCTTCCCATGGTAGGAGGGTTGGAACTAGATTATTTTTAAGGTCCCCTGCCAACCCAAACCATTCTATGATTCTATGACTTTTTTTTGCCTCATGTAAGTCCTTACTGGGCTCCTGTTGCTCTGTATTTCCATTTACTACTTGCTGTTCAACAAATGGGTTACCCTAAAAATATATGTTTGTACATATTTATGTCACAACTAAATTAAACTTACTTGAATCTTTCGTGCACTGTTTCTCTTTTTGGTTTCTTCTTCTAGTTTGGCGTTGTATAGTTTAGCACATAACATTTGCATAGCCTTCTCTTTGTTTCTAATTTGGGATCTTTCTTGCTGACACTCAGACACAATCCCTGTCAAAAATATCATGACATTTAGCACTTCAGACGAGAACATACTAAAAGAGTTCTGCAATTTCTGGAAGATTTTTATTATGTTACATTAGGCTGTTACATTTGGACTGGGAATGTAAAAGTCCAGGTTCATTAATGAGTAATAATACATTTTGGGAGAGAAGTGTAGGCTGAGTTGTACAGGTGTTTTAAGCCATAAAACAAGAAATGTAATTCAGCAGAAATTTAATTCAACTGGTCAACATACAGGTAATGAAATAAAAGAAATGTAATGTGATCTGACTAATAAAAGACACCTTGAATACTCGCAACTTTTGGCCACAGTTCCAGGAAAAGTAGGACTTAAGAACAGTAAAACACAGGAGATAGTGAATGCACAGAATATGATCAGAATATAAAAAAGGGAGTACTGTTTTATTTAAAAAAATAAAAGGGTGTGCTTTCTCATCCCAAAAACTAACAGCCCAAAAAAAGGGTCGGGGAGAAGAAATGCAGCACAAACTAAGTCGTTATTTGGATTTATTAAGTAGCTCTGGTAATATTAGAGGATGATTTTATAAGATTACATAGTATTACTTTATGAAAGACTTATTTATAAACAACATTTTGGATCATGGTGAAGGTTTATAAAAAGATTTGGGATGAGAAAAATAGAAGTAGTCACAGGACAGTTTTAAGGGAAGAGAGATCAGAGAAATGAAGGAGGGAAAGGTGGAACAGAAAAATGTCAGGAGATAATGTGAGGTATGAACTCCCCTATTAACCATGTATAACTGCAAAAAATTTGCAACACATTTTAAGATTTCTATAAAACGCTTTAATAACTGCCTTCAGTAAAAAACTAACGTCAATTGCTGGCTTTAGTTTGTTGTGTTTTTATCCAAACAATCAGGTAATCCAAAAAATTTTTAATCCAGACTATCTTTTTGTCACCATATAATCAACAGAATTTTATCCTCTCCACTGCTTACCCTCCGCTTTACTAAGGTGATGCAAAAAGGGCAGAATGGATTAATGTTTTAAACAAATACAAAGAAATGGGTGGCAAAAATATGGATACATGAAGATAAAAAGCACTTGGGATTACCCTGAGGCTGTAAAGCTGGAGTAATGTTTGTGCTGGAGAAGAGGAAAAGTTAAAATGCAATGAAAATCAAGAAGGCTGTTGTGGATTGCTCAAAGGGAAGTAAAAGGCTTAGGAATGGCAATAAAAAGCCCCCATATGACAGCTAAAATCAGGTAGTGTTTGAGGGTGTATCTTATCCCTGCTATGTTTCCTAACCTGAGCCAGAGGGATGGGCCTCCTAATTATGTGTGTCATCTACGGGAAAGGAGCCAGCAGACAAATGGGAGCTGGCATCCTGAGTAGACTCTGCAATTAAAAAGTAATGTTTTAATATAGAAATAGCGCAATCTTTTTTGGAGACTAGTCAAGAAAATGCAAATCATTACATTTCAACTCATTCCATTTTTCAGTGTCATTTTCATTATTTGAAAGCTTAAATATAATTTTTTGACAGAAACTGATCTGGATGTTTTTAGAGTGTCACATTTAATAGCAAAATGGATAGCTTACCTACTGAAGCCAGTAGTATTCAATGTCAAAAACTGGACTGACCGCAAGATGGTGCATTTAGGTAGTATGAATAACCATGAAAACTGCATAAAACCCTTGCTCTACTGCTGCCCAGGTTTGAAAATAGAGCAGCTGTTTCAAAGGAAATTCTGACAGCAATTTTGGAATGTAGATCTTGTACTACGGAAAAAATGAAGCAGCACCTGTTGGAATGTGAACTATCCGTACAGCACTATCGGTGGTATTGACATGCTGGCCTCCAGCTCCACTAGCTCGCTTTGTTTCTATCCGTAGATCTTTTGGATTAATTTGGAGCCTCAACTGCCATGGGAGACAGAAAAAAAAAATATTTTATGGCGTTCTTTCTAGACAGATATCAAATATGAACAGTCACTTTATTTTAAAAGGCACATTCATGCAAAATCAAACCTCTGAATGTTTATGTGTAGTAGTTCACATCCTCTTATAACATATTGACAAATCTTGGTAATCAGATTGGAATGCATCACGATGCAACCCCAGAAATCAGCCAAATAGTAATTTAATGCATAACCATCCCTTAGCACTAATTTCCCCCTCTTAGGAGAGCTTTGCATCCTCTTCTAGCAGAGTTAACCAGTATTTGAGCTTGATCAGATGGTTTTGAAATAAAATGGAAGATATTCCCTTTTCTGGCTCTGCAGTGGAGCAAAAGTTTCTGTGAGGAAGGAGCAAGACAATTTAAAGAAAGTATAGGAACGAGTAACATCCCTGACAATCTGCTAGGTCAACATGAAACTAAGATCAAAACAAAGCTTTAATTTTTAGTCCATTGGTTTTAACCAAGCAAATATAGCAGGATCGAATTATTACCCATACACTTTAGAACAGGCAAGTGAGGACACTACAAAAATGGGAAAGAGGAAGTGCTAAAAGAAGTAATCTGTGAGCCTGGTAAAAAGATTCAGTCTTTTGTTACTTTGCAGAAAATGTAGTTTTCCACAAAACACGCAAGACAGTCAGTTAATTTTCAAGTTATAGTCAAGTAAACTGTCAGTGACTTTCTTGAAATTAGGATTATGAGAAAAGACAGAAATTCTTTATTTCTTCCCTGTGATAAAAATAAAAACCAAATATGACCTACTTTAAATTTAAGATTAAAATAGTCCTTAAGTGAGAATAACAAGACAGGCAGGAAACACTTGGTATCAAACACTGCTCCTGGTAATGTCTGTTATACTAAAAGATAAGTGTTACCTCAGTAGGTTGGGGTAATATAGCAACAGTCATTGTGCTGGTGTGAATGCGTCCCTGTTTTTCTGTCTTTGGTACCCGCTGAACACGATGCACTCCTCCTTCAAACTTCATGTTTTTGTAAGCCTCAGCACCTGCTATACTGGCTACTGCATGTCTTAGGCCACCTTAAATACAGAAGAAAAATAGTTGTAAACCTTTAAGAAGAACTGTTGGTACTATGCTGTTATACTACAAACAGTGTATTTACACATCATTGGCATTGGTTTTTTAAAATGATGAATTTACATTTAAACATTTGGGCAAAATTACAACAATAATGCAAGAACAATCTTAAAGCCATACACTTTTACTCACATTCTATCCCAAAAAGGAAGGAACGTCAAATTATTTTATACAGTCCAATTTAGTTTTTTATATACATAAAAAATTTGTCTATGAACAATGTACATACATGTACATATAAAAACATAAAACACAATAAAACTCTAACACCAGTCGTTAGTCCACATAAAGATCAAATTTGAAAGGCACTTTCAGAAACATAATTTCTTTTATTGTGAGTTCAGAAATTTATCACTCAATGGGAAAAATACCCCAGCTTTGTATAACTGAGTACTTTTCATGATTACCCATTTTCCTCTATGCATCTACTCACGTGTCACCTTTGCCTTTTAATTTAGTTTTAATCTTTTGCTTTCCTTGAGCGAACAGAATACCAGCTCCTGCACCTCTTACCAATACCTCCAGCAAAACACTTGAGAGCAACATCCTGCAAGCATTGAATAGTTTGGAACTTGGAAGCCATGCCCAAAGCAATCATGACTTCGGGATAGAGTTTGTTGCTCTACTAGTTAATGACATTCTTGCTCTTCCTTGTTTGCTGGTGTGCAGTATAAGTGAAGGATCAGAGAAGTGATGGCACTATAAATAAATACAATTTTTCACTCATTTTTGTTTTTAATGCAGCTCAGTTCCCAAAACCCATTCTCTTCACAGTGGACGGTGTGCCAAGGGAATGACTGAAGAAGACACAGGTGGCCTTGAAAGAGTATGGCTTTTCAAGTCTTGCAATACGAAACCACAGCTGAGGAAAAGAAGAGGCCCATACTTCTCAGAAATACTGGCTTAGGCTATCTCTCAGACTAAGCAACTCAACCATATGGACAAGACAGCAGCTTCTTAAAAAAGGAAAATAAACACAACATGAAATCTGAAAATGCCCTGCAAAACAGGAAAAAATCATCAGCCAGAACACAGGCCAGGTTTTTTTCCTCCATGGACAAGGTTCACAAATGTTTTTACTCTGCAGAAATGTAATGTTCGCTCATAACTTTACTAAAATATATTTTGTTTTACAGTCATGTTTGTGAAAGATAGGAAGAGGCAGTTTGGCTTTCTCTTTCACATCATTTTTGTCCTTCTGCTTTTAAAATTTGTAGTGATGTGTATGCCTATAGTGCTTAACCTAAGATGACCAAGAAACTGGTTCAAATGACAGGTATTTTAGATTGTGCTGCTTCAAACTATTACCAACACAGGTTTATTATGAACTGCAGCTAAATCTAATGAAATTTTGATGAATTTTTTTTTCCCTCTGGCAGACATGTTGTAGGTCTGTCAAATACAGTTAGCTCTTGATAACTATAGTGTTTGCCTCTTTCATATAAAATGTCCCACTCTATCCTGAAATCTGATTTACTCAGAACAAGGGTGTAAGTTTGCACTCATTTTTTATTTGGCATCTTATACCCAAATTGGGGAAAAGTCCCACATCTGTGTCTCTGCCTGCCGCTACAGAGTGAGAAGCAGTGAATAAATAATGACATGTGAGTTTGTGCTTTAACATGCATTCTGAATCTTCAACATGCTATTTTTACACAGTGGCATCTCTTGGGGTGGGTCAATAAAGTCCTTTAAGAGTTGACTGTAACTGATTTTTTTATTGCAGCTTTATTTAACATTCACCTTGTTCACACATGCTCACCTCCAAATTTCAAATTCAGAAGTTCTCTGAAATAAGGGAGTTTGACCTTTCAAGATAGGACCTTGCTTTTACTCATGCAATCAATAAAAAAATGAAACATGGGTAGGATGTAACAGCCTACTGTAACCAACATCCTTAGCCCCACTCTTACGCAGCGCAGCACAGACTGTTTGAACCCAAGGGTTCAAACATCCATTTCATTGGGTGTGCCACACATAGTGCAGTGCCCCTACCTCCCAATTTATTTCCAGCGTCTGTTTCAATAATATGTGGTTATGCAAAATAAAAAATACACTGCAAGAAGCTGACAAAAGCTAGGGCTGCCTTTATTTTTCCCAAGATTTACATCCTAAATGTTAATTTTGGTACACAGACAAGCCCTCAGCAAAACAGATTTTAAAACAAACATATAGGCATTAAAAATACCTAGCCCTTTCAAAGAGAAAATATGGATAGATATATACTAGGTTAATATACTACTTCAGTTTGCCATTTTAAGGCATTAATGAGAATATCTTTGAGGGTGTGAGCTCCTTGTCCAAGGACTGAGCTTTCACCAAAAGGGTAGCCAAGCCCAATTCCCTTTCTCTTATAATCACAGGAATGTAAGTTGAGTCAGACCTGACTTACAGCTAACCCATAACAGGGCTTTTAAGTCAAATCAGTGGACTGATCCAGTTAGCATGGTGGCCTCAAAACTGCTAGAGCTGAGACAGAAAAAACATATAGCTGGCTGGAAGGTGAACCAGGCCTTGCTTAAGATGTCTGAAACTGTGCTCAGAAGGTGAAGTATAGGTGACTGCTGGGGTTCACCTGATCCAAGTCTTGCATGGAAAGGGCAACTCTCCTCTCCCCCTAGTATGTGAAAAAAACCCCAAAACTCAGGCCCTTCCTCTTTTCTGTTTACACTCATCTAACCTGCACAATGTTCATTGCATTTACTTTATAAAAGTTAGTAAACAGATTTCTGCTGGCTTTGAAGGCTGAGCTGGTTCAGCTCCTGGCAAAGCATTTGCCCGGTCATGAAAGGAATGGACGTGACTGCTCTTTCAGCAACAAGATGCACTGTAACAAAAAGCTTCTCATCCCTGCCTCCACTCAAACTGTAAAAACAGTTTACTTGGCAAAGGACCTCTTGACTATACAAGAAGTTTATTAATATTAACAAATCTAGATAATAAAAAATAAAGAATTCAAGTGTCATAAAAATTTAAAAGAAGTATATTAATTGAATTGTCAGCAGCCACTCTAGAATGGAGTCTGAGTTCATGTTCAACTTGAAATAAAATACTTGCTAAGAACTCTAAAGAAAGTTATTCAAATATCTTACAAATGTAACACTTTTTAAAATCAAGTTCTAATAAAGATTTTAACAGCTGTTACAGATGAGCTATAGCCAAACATCTAATTTCCTTATTTTATAGATGAGATAATATTACAAATAAATTTAAGATGTTTTAGATTAAACTCTAAGAATTATTTTAATATACCTGATTCCCCTCTGCCAATAGATCCATAATAATAAACAGATTTTCACTCTTTCACCAAACTAATCTGTAGACACATATCTGCATCACTTTCTAAATTTCCTTCTGCCAAGCGCTGTCTTTCAGTAGTTTTAAAATGCAGAAATTAAATTACTGAAAGACAAGTTTTCTTTGTAGCACTTTAGTATTTTAATAGTATTTCTGAAATGGTTTCATTCCCAATTACAGAAGCTGAGGAAAACTGTAGTCAAGACATTCAAACAATATTCCACTTCTAAAATTAGGATAGTGAAAATTAGCTTCCTTAGGAAATTACTATGTCATATGAATGAGTGTTTCAACTTGAATTAAGAAGTTTTAGTATTTTCATTACTGACCTATTTCACTGGGAAAGTACTCTAATACTTCAAATTTCCACTTTTTATAAGCAGCATATCGTTGATACATATCAAATATCTCCGAGGTGAACAGCATGGCTTCCTGCCCTCCAACTCCGGCAGTTACTTCCAAGACAAGATCACTCTCATCTGTTTCTTCTGAAGGAATCAAAAGCAACACTATCTGTGAATACAAAAGCACCCAGCTAAGACTCCTCTCTGGCATTTGCTATCCACACCTGAAATAGTATCAAACGCCAGACAAGTCTGTAACTGATCTAGGCTGTGTTCTCCTGCCCTGAGGACAGGCTTCAGCCAGCAAGAGGTGTGTAAGGGTGATGCTGCACTGCAGGAAGGCTCCCTATGCCTGTTCACAGTCACAGGAGCTACACAGGACTCTCTCTCGAGCCACAGAACTTCACAGAAGTTTTTACTCCATCAGGAGCACTGTGGGGATAAACCACAGGATACATGCCTGTTCTTGCAAGACAATTGAATATCTTCTTTCTGGTCAGATTTCTCTTTGATTCCATCTCAACTGCAGAGCTAAGAAGGCATGGATGTTCATGAGCAGTCCTTCAAGAACAACTCAAATGTATTATTCCTTTATTTTAAAAAGGAAAGCCTGATCTGCAGAAGAAAGATACATCAAAACGGGAAAAAACTGTATCAAAATTTTGCTTGCTGGATCAAAACTCTGGCTAATTTGCAAATGTTTTCATATCCTTGTTCTTTACTAGCATTAGGTGATGTTTCTTTCCACAGATAATGACTTCTTTTGGCAGAATCATAAATACTTACAAAAATGATTATAAAGTGACTGTTGTATTGTGACCATAGCAGTTTTTAATTCAACAGCAATATTAAGTTGAAACAGTCTGTTTACATAATGATCTTTTTTTTCTGTTAAATAACATACATACTCTCTAAAATTTATATAAAGTAGCAGCCTAACATAGTTACATAGTATTGAATTTTTTCAAAACCACTGGTGAGTGATACTATGTAAGCTTAACATTTCCAAGGGCTAAAGAGCTTCACATCCA
>JACBWW010000002.1:5221403-5291109 GCA_020086605.1 Lanius collurio
GCGCGGCGAACAGCTCCTCCAGGCCGGGCCGCGCGCTCAGCCCGCGCCGCGGCGGGAACGGCCCTCCCACCGGCGCTTCCCGGGGGCTCCGAGCGGGCAGCGCGACGGCCCGGCAGCCTTGAGCCACGCGGAGGGCTCGCGAGAGCAGCCGCATGTTCAGCCCGGGCGGTAGCGCTGCCGCCCTCCTGTCGTCCGGGCGTCACTGCCGTGCCGAAAGCGCCCGAGCGCGCTCGGCAGCTTCCCTTCCGCTTTTCCGGAAGTTGCCGAAGAGGCTCGGCGGTGGTCTCGTCGCAGTCGGAAATTATCGGGTCTCCGCTGGCGGAAACGGCCGAAGGGGTTCGGTTCTGTCGGCGCGCGCTGCCCTGCGGAGGTGCAGGCGGGCTCTGATTGGTCAGCGCTGATGGGGCGGGGTCCGCCTCAAGCCCCCGGCCGGGCGTCCCGAGCGCCCCCTGCAGGCCCCGGCGGGGGGTTTTAGTCATTCTGAAACAAAAAAAAAGGTAACCAAAAAAGTCTCAAACCCCTGCAAGTCCTCCGTATCCCTAGCTTATAGAAAGACTTCTGAGCAAGAGCTTCGGGGGTACTGAGGTTTCTAGAGGCTGCGTAGGTGAAAGTGAGGTTGGTGGGAAGTGTGAGCTGGGGCTTTGGATATCCAGGTTATTCTTGGCGGACCTTCTCCTCTCCCAACAGAAGAAATCTTCGGAATTAAAGTACACTGAGAAGGAATATGCAAATATTGTGAAAGGATGACCCCACAATGAAAGCAGAGCAACATTTAGCACTTAGAAGAAAAGATATCGTCAGAGCTACAAAAAAGGGCAATTGAAAGTGCCTTCACATCAGAGATTCGCAGTGACACTAAAAGACAACCCATTTACAAAATACAGATCTGAGTACAGTGTTTCATGTAAAAGTTTTAAGTGGGAAAGCAATGAGCATGCAGCCGTCTAGGAACAGTGGTGTGATGTGTGTTGTGGGATGATCTGGATAAATCCCTCTTGGTATGCAGACCTTGAGGGCATATTAACCTTGTTTTAGATAACATCATTAATGAGATTCTTGGCTAAACTCAAAACATTTTGAAGAATATACTTTATTATAAAAACGAGCGACTATCCATAAAATTTTATTCGGCAGCATTTTATATTACAATCATTGGAGGAGTCAGAGTTGTGTCCTTGCCTTATGTCCTTGTTCATGTCTTACTAGAACTGGGCAATCATATCTTACAACTTAATCACACTGTTGGAATAACGGTAACTTCCTTAGGAAACATTAGTAAATTCTTATTTTCACAAATGTAATATCAAAAGCAAGAGTAATTCTTGAAAACCTAAGTAGTTTTGGTAGTCAGAAAAGAAAACTTGGAAGTTTTTGTTTCATGATGGAAATCATAAGGCCAGTGTGAGAATTTGTTATTCAAAATATTAAACATTAAAATTAATGGTTAGATAAAAATGTTTTCCTATAATTTTAAATGCACAATTTTGGATGAGGTATATTGGCAAAATACAGTGTAGCAATAATTTATGAGTGAAAATCACACTCTAAGACCTTTGTGGAGAATGTAGAGTCCGTGTGAGTTGTCTGACACTGATAAAAACCCCATGTTATCACTTGTGAAATCTCACCCACCAAAAGCTTCCCTTGCACCCACTACTGTCTCCCCATGAAGCTCCTTGAAATCTTCTTCCTGAAGCATAAAGGAAAAATTACCAAATTCGTACTTTAACAGACAAAATATTTTGATGTTCTGTAACAATGAATGAGAGTCTAACTGCTGTGTGAGCCCAGCTTGTGAAGAGACCTATGGAAAACTCAGGAAATTTAAGGAATAATTTAAGATAAAGCTTTGTTGGAAAAAAAAAAAAGGAAACTAGTCTGAGTATGATGGTCAGCACTTGAATCACCAGAATTATATACCTGTTTTAAATGAAAAGGGTGGATTTCTACAGAGTTGAGTTCATGGATAAAGGGAGGGGCAAATCTGGCTTTTGGTATAATGTTAAAGTAATATGCAGACCCTATTTCTTTCAAGTTTTTGTCCACCTTTGTTCTTTCATCCCACCAGCATCACTGGTACTGCTGGAAAAAGTATTCAGGACATGTTTGAACAGGGCTGATGCTTTGTCACTACAAATGTGCTTGGGGAATTGGTGAACAGGACTGGCCTTTTGTTGCTGTGTCCAAGTCTCAGGATGTGCTACAGTGCTGCTCTTGTGTCTCTTAAAAAACAACAGCATTATAGGCTGAGAAAAACCCTATTTGGAAGCTGTTAGTTAGACATGGTTCAAATCAACTTGGAGAAGACATTGCAGCTGTCAGTCTATGTGTAACCTTTGCTTTGTTGGATTTGATAAGGACTCAGGCTCTGCTGGATGGGTCAACAATGCCAGGAGAAAGCTCATAGACATGGTGGAAATATCGGCTTTACTCCTTGTGGTGTAGAGAGTTGCTGAAGTCAGAGACTTTCTTTTATCAGCTTTGATTGCTTCTGAATTGGTGTTGTGGAATACTTCTGCTAGATGGCTTTTGCAGCCACTTCCTGCATGTGAAATTGTGGGTTCCTGAGCAGGCTCACAGCATGGTCAGTACAGCAAGCTGGTCTTGCTGAAAAAGCCCCCTGCCTGATTTTAGATTATAGGCTCCACAGACATATGTTTCTTGTAATTGAATTTGCTGCCTAGGGAATCAAGTTTGGCGTAAGGTGACATCTTAAAGCCTGGCTGTTGAAGGTAGAGCGTAGATCTCCTTTATGTGCTTGGTTTAGACCACAGCCTAGCAGCACTTCAGCATGATTTTAATTTAAAAAATAGCTATTTCTAGGTGAAGTCTCGTTTGTGTCCACTTTCTGTCGTCCTGAAAATGGACTGTGTGGACTCCACAGGTAGTCAAGTGAGTTGTGGACTGGCTGTGGACCTGGATGCACTATGGCCACATTTCCATAGTACAATGCTGTGGCTGTTCAACCTGCAGCCCAGCCATTTTTTCTTTTCTTTTTCAAATGTCTTTTCTCTTTCAAATGTCTTTTCTCCATCAAACCTCTAGTGTCCTTCGTATCACATGTGCCTTAGGGCTAATTTGAATGCTCACACTGTCTGTATGTTTTACTTCATCCTGGGTATCTCAAGTTACTTTAAACTCAGTTATGTGAAAGCCAACTGTAAAAAGCCAAGTTGAACACATGCATAACAATATAGATTCAGTTTTTTTGCATCCTGAAGGACAGGAGGGTACAGAAGTGCTCTGCTTATTTTTGGCTTTTTGGCATTAGGGTCTATTTGACATAAATTTTAAACACTGGGCAAAGGTCACAAAAACATAACTCACTTTCTGTAGTGCACTTGCTATATACATTCTCATTAAAAACTGAAATACAAGTTAAATACATACTTATTTTATTCCAAGCTATAGAATAAGTGTATTTAGGCAGTTTTTCAAAGTGTATTGTACACTGCATGCACAATAAATCAGTTTAATAGCTTGACTGTTTTACAATTTGTGTCCAAAGAACTGTATGATAGGCAATGAGATCATGTTACACCATGACTTATTGTCCATTTGGACCACATCCATTTTTGTCATAAAAAAATTTGGGAAACCCAAACCAAAAAACCAAAATGTATATTAAATATTTGAATATGAGCATTTGCTCCAGGAAAGAAACTTTACATGCTATGTTCAATTTTTAAATCCCTCCCAATAGAGGATTTTAGACAATAAATTTTGAACGTGATTTCATTGCTGTATTACACTGAAGATTGGTGTAATATTTTTCAAAATAATATCACAGTTTCCAAATACAGATTTTGGAATCTTATGCTAGAAATCAAGGTAATATTTCAGGGCCTGAAGATCTAACTTTATAACTGTCTTGAAAGGATGACTTGTCTGTGTTGACAAGAACTTCTACCTGTGTGAAATATCTTATAAAGATAGCTTATGATTAGCAGGTCACCATCAAATAGTAACATTAAGAATATTCAAGTCTACATTTGTCAAGACTTATGCATGCAGTTTTATCTCTTACACATTGCTTAGATGTGTGCACTAAATGTGTTGTGCCTCAAACACCAACAACTTGAAATTACACTATGTAAATATATACATATATGATACTGTATATGTTTAGTACCAAGTAATTATAACTAGTCAAATGATACTAGACATATGTAGGACCATAGTTAAATTCCAATTAAGAAAAAAGTGAGAAAAATTATTTTTTTCTAACAGAATTTCACAGTAGAAGGAGGCAGTCCTTTCTCATTGAATTTTCCCCCCCTCAGGATTTGTAAACATCATAGCTCGTATTCTATCAGTATAATAATTGAATATTTTATTCATAATGGTAAGTAGCTAACCAACATGAATAAAGTTGTCATAACACGGTAGCACTTTCAGACAAAACAGGTATTTATTAAAAGAAACATTTATAAATATTTTGTCTTGCATTTTAAACTACATTTTCATAAATAACAATATTTAAAAGTGCTGAATATGGTAGGATAGTCAGCAATGCCACTGTAAACAGATTTGTTTTTTCCACTTTGCAGTTTTTTGTTTTAGATCCCATTTTGTCAAACACTACAACAGTTAAAATATTTGCATAGGGAATAGAGAATAGCCCTTTTAATCATCTCCTGAATTCTATATAAATTACAAAACCAAATGAGTTTAAGAAACAGTTTGTTAAATTGTTCATATATATATATCCAAAAAAAGCACACAGGTTTCAAGTAAAAAGAATGACTAAAAAAATTCCCCAAACCTGCTATCTGAAGCATGTTCAATAAATTAAGAAAATGAGAGGTAGTAAAACAAAGGGAAAAAAATAAGCCCCAGAAGATAAACTAAGACCTGCATCCTCCCAGTTACTGGGGCACAGCAGACCTGCCTCGGCAGCAGCAGCTCCCACCAAAGGCGGCTCTGGATGCTGCCCACAGGAAGTAACTGAGTGGCTGGAGCCAGCTGTGTTGGGGCCAGGTTCCACTCCAGGACACAACTGCCAGACCTTCCAGTCCAATCGAAAGCGCTGGGCTTATGCCATGTTCTGCCCTACGTGAGTGAGAAGAACCTTGCCTCCTAAGTCTTAGTATGGTTGTCGGTATTAAATATATATATATACACACACACACACATATATATATATATTTAACAAGTATTCAGAGCAATTTCTCAGTGTATCTTTAGCAGTTTATGAGGGATGCTAACACTCATTTTGCTTGTACATGGTAGGTATGAAAGATGGGGTTTTTTTGAGTTCCACTGTCTCTTTAAACATCAAAATGTGTCCTGAAACTGGACAATTTTTGATAGAAAAGGCCAAGCAAACACCTATTAAAAACACCATGGCAGCCTAGTGATGGGAGTACTGTGCTGCCTTAGCTCTGATTAAGGGCTCAGTACAGGAATCTTTACCCAGGAAAGATACGCAATGTGTTTCCGTAGGCATTTTGCTTGGGTAAGATCTGTGGGTTTAGAAGCCCTTGAAGTTTGGTTTAATATTACTCTCCAAACCCCTTATTTTCAAGGAGTTATTCAAAATCAATGAGGCCAGAAGCTAAGATAAGTCTTCTTTAACCCGCCACCTCGTAAAACATTACTTTATTTAAAAACATTTTTTACTGGATTTAGCTTTCAAAAAAAAAATATCTTACAGACCAGATGCAATTCATCAAAATTTTCTAAAATGCTTTAAAATGCTACATGTAGGCAATCTTTTATTAAATTTCTTTATTCAAAAAACTAAATTATCAAGCTTTTTGTGTTGTTTCTTGTTTCTTTTTTTTTTTTTCTGAAGTACATAACATTATACAACAGTGTTAGAACTGGATAGCCAGTCTTTAATAAATCAATTACAGTATCTGACATCTGAAATGTACATTGAAAATCTTTGTTCTTTTAACAATTAAACAATATCAGCGCATAGATTGTGTCACCCAGAAATGTATCCCTTTAAGTGATTTGTGCTTTTTTTTTCTTCTTTTATTTTTCTGTTTCTTTGACATTGCAAACTCTGTAATGAAAATGCCACAGTTTTGGCAGTGAACAACCAGAGGAATCCTCCGCTTGATTTATTTTAAATAAACAGTGATAAATAGCTCCTTTCTCTGTACAGAAATATTGGCTTCAAAAAGTCAGTGTATTGTACTCAGTAGAGCATGTAGAGTAATGCTACACCTTAAAAATTGGCTTTTTAGTGATATTAAAAAATGCAAGCCTCTTTCTGGTTTGCTGCAATTGTTTCTATGTACCATAGGACTGTATTGCACAAAAAAAAGTTTTTAAATACAGATATAATTTATGTTATTGGATTAAATATTGCAACAACTAAGTGGTAAGTGAAGCAGTTTTACCTTGCACATGCAGTGTGAGGATACACAAGGAGACTGTTCATAAAACTACAAATACATCATTGCAATCTTGACTGCAGTAGGGTGAAAGGAGTGTGAAACAAATGTATTTTGGCAAATCCATTGTTCCCCTCCCACGCCATCTTGAGCAAGGAGGACCTTGGTAAAAATGTAGACAGAGACCATAATATGCATTTGTTTTCTTCACAGTAGCCTGAGTAGTGCTAAACTGTAGTTCTCCAGGAACCCAGCTGCAGATGTTATTAAACTACTTTTCTTCCATCCCACCCATCCCCGCCCCCCCAAAAAATCAAGTTATTTTGTTTGAAAATTAAAACTAAGTTTCAGAAGTAGAGCCTGTAATACTTTCAACAAGAGACTTATAAATCTGAGAGTTCAAAAACCTTGGAAAAGAGTCTCTGTGCATCAAGGTATATATCTGGAGCTGGGCATCTTCATACATGTGAGGGCTGGGATCCAACAAGTTTCTGTTGATCACTTCTCTCACCCGGGAATCAAGACTAACCTGAAGAAGATGAGCACAGAATAATATAACAATAACATTGGAAAAGCTGTTATGTATCTTTATTTCTCAGGGCTCCACTGAACATGCTGAGTTTATCAGTTATTCAAGTAATGCTCTGTGCTTCTTTCAGAATCATCACACAGTTACTGTGTAATGCATTGAGACCATCAACTCTATTTCAGTTTTGACTTGGTCTTTGCATCTATCCTAAGATCTATACAATGAAATGCAGCTGCAGTTTTTGAAAATATATTATTTTACCTTAAAAAATTTGTATGTATTTAAAATTATTTCTCTGAAATGAATGTTGAATTACTGTCATTCAGAGAGCTGCAGGTTTTTTTTTTCTGAGTATTTGTGGTTAAACTTTTGGAAGATTTCTATTCACCATTCTTATCTGGCTGCCCTAGAGATTTTTTTCCTTTTCTTTTTTTCTTTTTTTTTTTTTTTTTGGTTTGTTTGTTTTTTGTTTTTTTCTTTTTTTTTCAGGCACTATACTTGTTCTTTATAAATTACCCAGGCATTTTTATCATTTTTATTATTTTTATCATTTTTATAATTTTAATCATTTGTATCATGTCAATCTCTCCATTAATATTAACTATTTCAGATTTGTTCTTCTTTTCAGGATTCTTTAACATCTGCTGATTTTTACTTTCAGGAGATTATATATCCATATTGAAGTTGATAGCAAGTTTCAGTTTTGGCTTCTCATTTACTCACCATTTGTGATGAACTCCTGTGCCTAGGCAGAAAAGGAGATATTATGCTTGGGATGAATGCACAGATTATTTTAGAATATCCTTTAGAAATTTGAGTGAATGTACAGTTTATCCACAAAACACTCTAAAACCTAGTAAATTAATGTGTTCTGGATTAAATGAAAAGGCAGTAGCAGCAAAGCCCACTGGGACCAGCAAGGCTTTCCTCAGTTAAGAAGAAAAGGGCTAAAATCCTGAGTAGAGAAATGCCAAGCAGAGATGAGTTAAGATACTGTGATTTACACCAAGTTATAATCTGACCCTACTGCTCTGCAACAGCAGGAAGATATTCATACTTTCTGCAGGATTGACTTCAACCCTGGAAAGCTCCGTGTACTAAGATCCATGTAAGATACCTTGACACATGAAGGATGGTAACCAAGATGAAAACTCAGAATATGTTAGAATGTGTCAGCCTATGCTTTCATACATGGTGAAACAGTCTTTGAAATACACTGGTGTGATGTGGTACAGCACTGAGAAGTAAATATACATTTTCATTCTATCTTCAGTACCAGCTGTAGGATCTGGCATTGTTGGTTTGTTGGAATATTGGAGTATGCTACTGACAGCAGACAAACTCGTTCTCCTCCAGTATTTGCTGTCACTTGGTTATCAGTCACAAGGCACAACTATGAGAGAACAGTGGGGCTGCTCAGCCAGTGAGTGTGGGCAGGACTACAGTGCTATGGTAGTTTTGAGTGGCAGTGTTGCAGCTTTGTGTCTTCATAATGTTTAAATAGATTTCAAGCCTAGACCATTGCATTTCTGCAGAACAGAAAGGACACACTAAGATTTAAGCAATTCTCCCCCTGACACACAAGCACACACATTTATATCAACAAAACCAGTTTGTGCATCTAATTGGTTCTTCAATATCAAACATAATAGCTGGGATAAAAACCCCCTCAGATTTGGCAGGATAGTGGGGTTTTGAGCCACTGAGCATAATAAAAGTTAATTGCACTTAGAGAATGCAAAAAACAAAATTAATTATGGAACTGTTAATTTGCATTGTATTTTTTCAGTGACTCACTAAAGCCAGATGGCAAAACTAGTTGGAATTACTAAAGGTATTTTCTCACTAAACAGATGAATACAAAGTATCTGTTTAGAACACTAAGACCTTCTGCCTCAATAACTTCTTTACTGAATGAGTCATGCTAAATATTTCAGCTCTTATGCCAAAAGGTAACATCTGGAATGGGATGCCTGGATGAACAAGAATTTTTCAGTTCCCATGCTGTTCTAATGCATTGCAAACAGTTCTTGTGTGCCTCCTAAGATTTGCAGTATGGGCAGGAGCAACTGGATTGATGAGATCTGTATGCATCCAGTGTGCCAATTTTGTGAGTAGCTTTGTTAAACTCTTAGTCAAACAATGCTTAGTTAGTGTTTGCATTTTAAATGCTCATTGGTCTTATCTTAAAAAGACAATTGAGCATTCATCACATACATATCTGGTAAAAATATGGTATTATAAATCACTTGTCTTCATTCATATGGATTAAGTTGCAAATTATTACTAAATGCATTGAAGAAGTAAAACATAGGAATCAAGGTCTTCAGTGAGCATAATTTATGCCACTGAGTAGGAATTCAAATGCAATGCACGGAGACAAGGCAAAGAAGAAAAAGGTACATGATGTGGCCTAAGAAAAACTCTTATATAGTGCTTATATATTTATATATCTCTCTGTATTACAAAACATGGTTTGGTAGGGGATGCTTTTTCTTTACTACAGGCGAAGATAATTTCAAAATTTGTCTATTTCAGTTAAAGGGTTGAAGAAAATCTTATATAATTTCCTAGATATTATACGTTTCATAAGATAAAATATGCCATCTTCATTCTTGGACTCTCACATAGGAATAACTAGCGGAAATTTGGATTTTCTCCCAGACAGCTGTAGCAGCAGATAAATCTATAATAATTCTGATTTAAATTCCTTAATTTTGGTACTTTCTCTCCAGAAATCCATTTTCATTACTTACTTTCTCTCTCTGTCAGACATGTAGCGTTACTAAAGAAGCAAACCTATTTCTCAGTCTTCTCTTACTGGAGTTTTTGAGCCTTAGAGAGAACTTGGATGTGTTGTGGCTGGTAATGCTAAATGGCCCAATGCCTGCATCTTGACTGTTTCTGTCCCTTCCTTTCCTGATTTAATGTTCATACTAAGACTTTTATATGACAAACTTTCAGACCCTCACCTTGCAGTCCAGGGTATAACATTTCTGCTCTGGGATAACAGAAAATGCGAAAGTAACATTTACAGCTTTACCTCTTTTGGTGATAGTATAGAAATGTAATCTTCATATATAAGTCTTGCTTTTTCTTCAATAACTTTCTTGTTCTGTTCCTTCTTCAGATCTTCACAAGCAAGCCAGAAAAGCAGGTTCTCCTCACTATACTCTGTTCTAAGAAACTCTCTGAACAGGTTCCTCCCAGCTGGTGTTTTCATCATCTTGTCAAAATTCTGAGCCCAAGACAAAATTTCGTCTGCTGTAGGGTTTTGGCTGCAAAAGCAAATATCATTACAAATATGCTACTATTTTTGTAACAGTGTTTTTGTACATTCACCCAAAAATTCTCCTTTCAACTGCACTTTAGTCTAAAGTGAAAACTGGAAGCAATTAGGCTTCAGCAGTGACAGGGGAATTTTGTTTGCTCTTCACTTGTGCATTCATTATCCCAATAGCCTACTAAATGTGTTTAATGTTATGAGACATGCACTTGACTTTCTATGAGTTTTCTGGTAGTGTTCTTAGCCATGTGGCTCAAAGACATAACCCCACAACAGCAATGAATTCCTGTCTCTGCAGTTAAAGGAGATGTGATTCCAGGAAGCTGGAAATAAACTCTTATTTCATGAGGAGTTTAGATGACACCTGATGTCCCTGCCTGCCTCTGATGATGACTGTACATGATTTGATTTAGGAAGAACAAGAAAAACAAAAGGCTCTCGGCAGCCAAAAGCATACTAATGAGGCCCAACAAAGTAGTAATTCAGAGAGATCTTAAATTAGCATATTTCTCTGTGGTTGTACCTAAGGGTTGCTAAGCTTCCCTCTGTTTCATGCTATTAACCGGAATGATGATCTTTTGGCATGAGATGTGATGGATTTTGCTGGAAAAACTGGAAAGAGAAGAAATGGGTAAAAGTCCTTATTCCCATTTCCTAAAGGAAACTATTTGTGGCTTTGACCAGTGGATGCCCTGGGTAAGTGATCAGATGACTTACTTGCCTCCCGTATCCATTAATGTACCAATGAATAGCCTAAGAAAGTAATTCCCTAAGTTACTTAACAATTAAACATAGTTTCAAACTTAATTTTGAGCACTCACCCTCTCCTTCCTGATCCAGCACAAGGCTTTACTAGCTGTTGTCATTAGCTTCTTTATAACCATGATGAACAATAAGTCACTTTTGTCTACATAATTTCTGTTCAAGTCAATTTATCAACTCCTACTCTGCATGCAAGGCAGACTGGATTATGGGAAGCTATTTGTGATAAATCACAAAGTGTTTAACATTTAAACTAATCTTGCAAAATAATGGAAAACTGAATAAAAAAGATTAAACACAGATTTTAAGGCGAACAGTCCTCTCAGGACTTTGCACTCTCTGCTGAGGAAAGTGCAAAGAACCTACTGAGGTGGATGAGGCTGACAAACAACCTGGGCTTCCTTATTGTCTGTTGGGAAGCTCTCTTCACTATAGTATTTTGTAGAAATTTATGATACTGTCTTCTCATAAATGACCATGATTAGCAATAAAGGCAATGAGTTGTTTGGGTTGTTTTTACCATCATATATGTCCTTTAAAGTTTTAATTTCCTTTTTATGGGATTAGAGAACTCAGGGCCCCTGACAGATTACCATTTTCCCCATACAATAAACATGGGCCCAAGCTTTAGACAGAAGTAGAAGCTCAGACTTTCAGTGTGTTTAACCCAGTTTGCAAGGTGTGTGTTTTTGGTTTATTCCAGTGAAACCATAGTTCAAGCTGTTTTATGAAAGTACCCATGCTAAAAATCTGTTCCTGAAGTACACTTATGACCATTAGTTTTTCTTCTTTTCTGGATAGACAGGAAAAAATGCTCTCACAGGTAGCAGAGGCTTCTTATAGAGATTCACATATGGAACTGCCCATGCACCTTCCATTCCTCCCAGTGGTTCTTCCCCACAAATAAGAAACTGTAAATAAGCCTGACTTATGAATGTCTCTGCTGTCATTTCATTGTCAGGACAGACTTTGCTTTCTTTCGTACAGAATTTTTTGGAGGAAAAGCAATTAAGAGGACATTCCCAAAGAATTAAACTCAAGATAATTCTTGGTATTAGTTAAAGACAAAATACTTATTAGACAACAGTTTGACCAACTTACCATTCTTCTATGACTTGGATACTCTCCAGTTTGGTCGTATGTGTTGGCCTTCCTGCATTGTCTCCTCTCTCTTCATTCCTAACAGTGAGGCTGCAATGTAGTATAACACTTTATTTTGTCTAGAGAAAGTTAATTTAAAACAATGACTATAGTAATGCAAACTTTTGAAAGATATAGACCTATGTAGGGTATAATTTTTCACTTTTGCCTCTAAAACTTTGGAGAAAATTTTTTATAATTATTTCCCCCTGAACTCTGATGAATATTGATTTACAGTTGCACATGCAGTTTTTTAGAAGCTCACAGTTTATCCACTCAAATATGGACAAATACTTAGAAGTCACTTTTGGAGTGATTTCACTTAGTTAACTGAGAATACTAGCAACAGTATGAGTAGGGGCGATATGAATTTCCCAACTGGACATTGATGGGGCTTTGATGCCCCATCAGTTCTGGATAGTTTTTCTGTCTTTGTAAATCTTCCCTATTCTCTCTCCAAGACACAGTGGCAGTAGATGGCTCAGATACAAAACTTAGCATGTGGCAGCTCCTTATGATTTCCTCTTCTGACCTAAACTTATTTTCCATTCCAAAAAATAAAACATACTGGCCTCTGAGTAGAAAGGCATCCATTACCCTCATATTACCACAAGCATGGAAAAGAAAGATTTCCTTTATGCAAGGATGTTTTTAATTTTTTTTTTTCTTCTAGCTGCTAACGAGAATTACATATTTTTCTGCAAATATCTTTTAAATCAGATTTGCTGTAGTGGTAAAGACTTCCTCTGTGTGTGTTCTCTGTGAATGTTCTGGAACATGGTATTGCCAGCAAGCCCACAATTCCTGATAAGTACTGAAATAAAGTATGTTTTGAGTGACATAGATATTCATATTGAAAACCTTGTTCTGATAATTAAGCTTAAGAAGTGGAATGTAGTAATGAGATGGAGATTTTCTTTCATCAGGAAATGTGTCCATTTGAGAGAAAACAAACAACCAAGCAAAAAATCCCCTTTCCAATTGCAAGAGCTCATATTTTGAATATTAAATATTAACCATGCAATGATGCTCTCAGTCACCCTAAGTCTTGCTAAAAAACATGTTTGTAGCATAAAGCTCCTCCCTCCCCCACTAATCTCAATAACTTCTGTTCAGCTCTAAGAAGAAATCCCAGCTCTGAGACATCTTTAGCACAAATAATCTTTCTTTGTAGGTTCTCTGCATTTATGCATTTCTTCAGCATTTTTTCCAAGCATTTGGTAGACCTAATAGATATTCTCAAATACTCTTCTAAAAACTGGAAGTTTAAGCTCCCAGGTAAAGCAGAGCACATATTAAGACTTAAACATTACAAAGACATACACTTGCAAATGAAGCTCTTTGATACTGGTTGCTCCTTCACTTACCTGCCAAGACCTTAGTTCAGGCCCTTGGTCCTGCTTCCCCTGTTACAGCGTAGGAATGCAGCTCCAGTGCTGCTAAGGTTGTTAGGGTGTCATCAACTGCTGCAGGAGAAACAACACATCCTGAACTCTGGGGTTGGCAGGTAAAAAGCCTTTCCGTCTCCTCTGACCTGTCGTTCGTCAGTCTACAGAGGGAGCACCCAGGAAAGACAGAAAGGAGTTCCATATGCAGGAGGAGAAAAAAAAGGGACCATCCACTTTCTTTCTGTCTTGTAATCTTTAAGTCCACACATGTAACTGCTTAGGGTCACCTTGCATCTGGACAGAGCACAAAGCTGGAGTGAGGGAGAAGCAGGGAAGGCACAAAGCTCTCTCTCCCTCCTTCCGTCCTTTGCAGTCCATAGGTAGAGCAGCATTTGTCTTCTCTGCTGGGTGCAGAGAACAGAGTGTCCTTTGGTTCCATGGAAGAATAACACCATGGAAGGAGGAAACAGCCTGTGTAAGTTGCAAATGCAATAGGGTGTTCATTTGAGTCTGTCTAAAAGAGAATGATGCTGCCTGTCTTCCTTCCTCCATCACATGAGCAACAACTAAGCTGTACTGAAATAATTTACTTGTCAGGCACTCGACATTCAAGGTTTGAATGCAGAGTCTTACTGAAGTAGAAAATTACTCATCTGAGAGCAGTCAGTATACACTGCTAATTTAATTTGTTGACTGGGGTCAAATACTGTTTATTTTGCTAATGCAAAATCTCTGCTAGACTTGGGAAAACCAACATGGGTTGATGATGGATAGTGAAGTAGTGAGTGGTGAGTAAGAGAAATAAGAATAGGAACAAGAAGGCCTGTTGACTTCGCCGCAATGTTTTTTTATCAAAGGAATAACTGATAGACAGTACACACTTTGATTTTCTTAAAAACCTCAATAAAGAGTTCAGACTGTGGGCCTGGAACATAGTATACCACTTTTCTGGTATCTATACCATAGTGACAATGCAAGGTACACACTTGGCACTAATTCCTTCATTTCACCATTCATAACTAGAGTTTAATGGCTGAAGTTAGTCAGGGCTACAAATAGAGAATTCTCCAAAGAAGTGTCATACTGGTTGGAACACGTTTGGGTATTGCATTTAAAACTGTGCTACATTTATAATGCATCTTGGCTTAAATTCTGCATCATGTTTCCTGTGACAAAACCAGCACTACATTTCAACTTCTGTTTATCTTCATCTAGGCTTGAGTTCCATCAGATATGTTGCTTTTGATATGCTTTTCCTGTGAATGAAACTATCATTCTTATACTGAAATACATTCAATTCAGGAATATACTGTTTGCATTCAAGGAATTGCTTCGTGATCTCTTAGAAAAATAATTAAATATTTAAGCATTTTTGGCTGCTACCTTGAAAGCAGCCTTTAAGTAACTGATCACAATAACACATTGCTTCTAACTTGATATGACAACACTGCACTGCTCTTCCCTATGTTGCTGTCTTCAAGTGGAAACACCCTATCTGTTCACATTTCTCTGTGGAATTCAAGCAGTCTGCAGAAGCAAAGGTATTCTGCATACCTGGAGCTGATGTCCTTGATACATTAATCCGTCACTGAAGCTAGCTGATTGTGTCAGAAGGATTATACTTATGGTATAATACTAAACAGGCTAAAAGCTACAGGCTAAAGATTAACAAAATTATTTTAGTTAAGGCTTTAAGAAGAAGAAATTGCTGATACACCTTATCAAAAAGTAGTTAAATGAAAGGGAGGTGTACTGGAGAGACATCGATGCAAACTGACATCTTTGGTGCTATTATTATTTATTAGTTGGAATACACTCAGCAGATATCCTTGAAATTTGGAGATGCAAATTAGCCACTATAAAAGCGCAACAAAACTACTAATGCCTTAAAACGGGAGAGTTTGGGATGTCTAAAGGTGAGTTTAAATGGAAAGCACAAGCATGAGTTTGTTTTCTGTTCATATGGAAGGTTTGTTCTGCCCACTTCTATGCTGATTTTATTGCTCTGGAGAGTACAGTAAAAAAATACTTCAGGGGCCTGAGCTTGATGTACTTTTCAAATATATCTTGGGTTCCTCGCTGCTACAAAACCAGTAAGTCTCTTGGACTACTGCAACAGTATTATGAGTAATTTCTGCTTGGAGTGAATGCATTTCTATTTTGCAACTTCACACACTTTATAACTTCAGGAACTACTGAAGAAGCATACATACTGAACAAATGACCACAAATAAGGTTGAGCTGGTCCAGGTTCCTAGCTGATGTGTTTTTCAGGGGAACTGCTGGGATTTAGAAAACCAATCTTTATTTATTTAGCTGCTATTATATGCCTGTTAATATTTAAGTTCAGCAATTAAGTAATTGTTCTTTTGAGTAATTACTTAGCTAAATCAGTATTGAAGCATCCCATTGGATGAGAAGATAAAGCCAAGATAATTGGATAGAATCATCAAGAGAGTTGAGCAAATATCTCACTGACTCTTCCTCCAGGTGTTTCCAGCTGATGGTTTTAGCCTTTTTGTAAGTTGAATCCCTACTGATTCACTTACCTTCTACTGCCATTAGGAAACTGAAGGTAATTTAGAGCTTGGACCTGATCTTTCCCTCTCTGTACATCCAGTAAAGAAATGGTATTTAATTGCTTTCAAAGAGTCAGATTCTCAAGGACCAGTAGCCTAAAGCTGGCAAATCATTGAAATCACTGTTATCACTATGTCAAGAAAGACATGCCATTGTGATTGGTGCCAGGATAATATTCTGCCCATGCATGGCTGATACCAGCTACTATTTATTCAGATATTTTCTGTTACATGCATCATATGCAGCATATCATCACAGTATTTTGCAATTGTGTCTGGCCCTGAAGATAATGTGATTATTAAAACCTCTTGCCTTAGTGGTGTTTTTTGTGCTGCTGTGCAGATAAGGAGTAGAAATCAAACTGGGACACTGTGAACTAGTTTGGTAGGCTATTGGGTTGGCCATGAAGGAGATCTGTGCTCAGTTTCTACATTGTAGATGAAGTTTGTAGTCTCTGCTGGGCAGTGACTGCATTTTAGGCTGGACCTTTTTATGTCACACAGTAGGGCCATAAGCCCTCAAGCCACAACTGTAACAGAAAAATCTTCCTTTTTCTAGGCCAAAGGTCACGTCAAGTCAATTGTTCATACATAATCTAAAAGCAGAATTTTGTTTTCAGATGGAAATCAATATTCAGATAAGATTTTCTGGATAACAGATGTTCTGAAGGTTTCCTTCACTGGTCAACCCATTGATTGAAAGAATGTATCTCACTGGCACTGCACTTCACCCTATCCTACTTGTAGAAATATTTATTATGAACAGATCAAGAGACATAATATTTTTAACTTTCTTAAAAAACCCACCACATCTCTCTCCCCACAGAAGACCTCAAGAGATCAAGATTTAATTATGATTTTAAAATTACAGTGGTAGATGATGTAAAATGATCATTCCCCAAAAGTTTTGAAAAACACAAGTTGAATTTACCAAATAGATTGAGATAGGAAATATCTTTTCTGTTTGGAAGAGGAGAAACCTTTAAAGAAACAAATTACTGCACATGAAAACAAGACCCCATGTTTAGTGCATTTTCCTGAAATGAGAGGAAGGTGTTTTTGAAAACTCTTAGTGTTGGTGCCCATCTTTGTCTCAATCTTTCGCCAACTGGGTAAATACCTTCACTCTTCTATTCAAAATGGGTGTGCTCCTAATGATCTCCATGTTCTCTGATTCCTTTGCTTTTATTACAAATGTCTGGCTTAAAACATGCTATATGAATACAAATATATTTTTTCTGGTTTTAATTCAGAAGCAAAAAACTGCATGCTAGAATCTTTTTCATTTTTGATTGTAGTTCAGTCTGATCAGACTGTCTTCAATACCACGGTTTAATAGTCAGTCACTGAAAAATCAATTGTTTGCACAGTTCTATTCAGAAGCTCAATCCTAAATGCAGAGGCATGCTCTGTTAGATGTCAGAGATAGATGTGGTACCTATATCCCATATGCTATATTATAATGGAAAAGACAACTATACTAGGATTCATCAATTTCTTTTATGAAACCTGATTTAACTTATGACTCTAAATCAATTTATCACCTCATTTTTTTCTGGCAGCTAGAATATTTAACCTTGATGTCACTGAATACTAGTCAGGACTGTGTTTGTTTATGCACAGAGGCAAATTATGATTTTGCTACACTGTGCAAATCAATAATAATGAAAAATAACTGCAATATTATTGGGATCCATTCATAAAGAATAATACAGCTAGATTAATCTCAAATCACTGTCTTCTATCTCCCTTTTAATGTCACAAAAATAGGCATCAATGAGAATTAAATGTTACATGAACAATATTATCCAAGGATAACTTGTTTTTTGTAAGCTGAGTATAGAGTAAAAAACTTACTTATATTAAAGTTAGGAAAAGAATTAGCTTCTTTGTTACAGAAAGTAATATCCAGAATGATTATTCTGAGAAAAACTAGACCTATAATAATTACTTTTATGAAGAGGTGATGCTTTGTATTAGACATTTTCATAGACTCAGATAAAGTTGCAATATATCCTTCAGGCCCCTGGCTGTATTAGAGAGAAAGGGGGTCCATATCTCTTATCTGACCTCTGAGTTTATGTCTTTGTAAGAATAGCAAGACCGACTAAAGCTCTAAAACTCTTCTAATAATACCAGTGTTTCCAAAACATCAGCCAAATATGTGATAATAAATAAATTCTAGAGTGGAGGCTTGCATGGATTCCTGGAGGTCTGCAAGGCAAACATAAGTGATGCATAGTAAACTTGTTATTCCCATGTCTGCCTTGGCAGTCTGTGAGAGATTTTGAAGGAGAATGGTGGTCAAAAGCCTACAGAATCATTTGCTTAAACTGATCAGAATCTGGTCTTAACTTAGTGAGAAGAACATAATATTTTTTTTACAAATAAGAAACAGATCAAAAAAATGTGAAGGTTTTTTTGTCATTAATGTCAATCCTGGTTCTTTAACAAGACAATGATTTGCAGCTCTTCACTGAATTCAGTTAAGAAATGAAGGATGCAAAATCTTATATCGAAAACAAGTTAGAAAATTAATGAAAAATAGCTACATCCTACTCTGAGTAAAAAATGATGGGATTGTATTTAGCAGACTGACATAGGAAAACAGTCTGTTGAGGGAAAGCCAACAATCACCATAAGGCTATAATCAGCCTACTTGGCAGTATCCACTGAAACTATAAACTCCTTTCAAAAAGTCCAGGTACCTGTGGTGCTAGGTTTTCTGAGTGCCAGAGTTACATTTGCCTTAGTTGATAAGATGGTGCAAGAGGCATGTATAATCCAAATTGTTTTTAAAAGAAACAAACAAACAAGGATAGACTCCAGCTTGGACTCAGCTGTTTTAGAGTGGAAAAAATATGTGTTTGCAAGTTGAATTTATAAACTTGACATCTGATTCTGTGAGCCTTCCCTCATGTAACTAAAAACCCCAATTTTTTTTTTTTTTTTTTTTTTAATAATGCAACTATTTGCAAGTTAACCATCCTGGAGATTTTGTATTACAGCTAAAACTCCTCTGATATTTCAAAGCATCAGGTGAGGGATAGAATGCAGAGTCACAAACCTCCCAGGTCTTTGTTTAGCTTACAGTGTGGTCTCATTATTTTAACCTGTAACTACAAAAGCTGCAGTAATAACTGGCCTGTTTTTTTTTCTCATAGGTCACAAAAAGTAAGATAAAGTGAAATAAGTGAAATAAGTGATTTTTCTCTTCCAATGCTTTGTCTCTTCCAATGGCTAGAAAACATAAAACTTTTTTCTTTCCAGTTTTTCTTGGTTTTATTTTCCCCCTTGATTCAGTTCATTTTGCTGTGGAGTGTGTAGTGTTGTAGTTCATTTTTGTCCCATTTTTTAATCTCTGTTTGAAGAGCATACAGCTGAGAAACAGTCTGTAACAGACAGTTGGGCACTTCTATGTGCTGTGAATGTGCTTTCAACAAAAAAGCTTAGGATCCTCTACTCAGGATCCGGCAATATTAAATGCAGGCAGACTTCTGACTCCCATGTGCACATTTCTGCATACCATAAATCCTGTGGGCCAAGCAGGAGCATAAGGTGTAAATTTTCTGGTCTGGTTTTTGCTAACCAGGATGGATGCAGAAGCTGTTTCACAGGCTCTTCCACCAGGGTTTTATGGAGAATAGAGCTGACTGGAACTGAGTTTGTATTTTGCATAGATTTCACAGTTAAAATTAATTTACTTCTGAATTAGATTTCTAACAAAATAGTGTTTGTGGAAAAGTTTAATGACATTTCATAATTGCTTTTAATTGTTTTAAAAATATTTATTGTTACAATTTAAAATGAAATTGTTGTTGTGGTTTTATTCATTGTTAGTTACAATAATTCTAATTACTCTTTTGTGAGTAATTCTAGTTAATCTAATAAAAGAACATATTTAAATGAAATATTGTGCTTAAATTTAAGAAGCTCTTTAGAAAAATTACATTCTGTCATAGCAGATTTCCAGTAGGCTTTTTGATTACAAGAAAAGAGATTTTCTATTAAGAAAACAGCTCATCCAGCAGGTATAATTTTTAACTTCACAACACATGGAGTATATATTAGAGCTTCATCTCTCAGAGTCCTGCTTACATTTCCATTTTTCACTCAGAATCGTGTTTATACTAAGAGCTGTGGAGAGAAGTGTGAAGAACAATGCCTTACAGCAGTAAAATCCCAAAGCACAGCAAAAACTGCATTTTTCTTTTGTATTTGAAGTATTCTTGCTTCCCTAAAACAGTCTTGAGATATCTGAAGAGTAGCATTGGTGGTATGACTGTGGAGTGTGTGGACACAGGAACAGAGATGTAGTCAAAACCCCTCATGCCTACACATGGGCATGTTGGCCCATTTGCTGTCTTATTTCTGACATCAGTGCTGTAGCAGCAATCCAGGGTGACTGAAAGAATCACTGCCCATTCTCCTGTGTTTGTTCTTTAGTGCTGCTCTTGCAGTGCTATTTCAACTTTTCTGCGTGAAGGAATAGCTTTTAGCCCCGTGAGATATTTGAGAGTTCAGAAGGAAATACACTTTAAAATACTACAGATGCATAGGGTCCTATTTTTCTTCCTTGTGAATATATGGACTAAGTTCTGTGAGCTCTTTTGTTCAAAGGCTTATGATAAGACCAGATCATCTATGTTGAGAGTTGTGAACTTTCCCATGAGAAGTAAGAAACTTCTCAGTTCATTTGAGATTGTATCTTTCTGAGATTCTTTAAATGTGAGGGAGAGGAGGTTTAATCTCCTACTGGTTTTCAGTTGCTGTGTTTTCTTAATATTGTGCAGCATTCAGCCTAATTGGTCAAAAAGTCAATACAGATTCAACTACAAACTGTAAAAGAAAAAGGAGATTGGTGGAAATCACAGTTTAAGATATCTGGAAAACCTCAAGCTATCAAGCTCTTGTCAGTTAGGACGTTTAGCTCTGTCCTGATAATATTAGGTTGTGCTATTCCTCAGCTTGAGTAGAAGTAGAATTGGACCCAAATGATCTACTGCTTAAGAATATAATCATCCCTTTGTTAATGGGAAGTCTTGGCCAAGATTTTGGAGTTTATGTAAGATCATTATATAAGGTTATTAAATTGCATCCCACACAGCACCTTGAAGGTAGATCATCCTTACTGAGATATGAGTGCTAAATTAAAGTAAGTCATATAGGGATGTGCTCAGTGAAGCAAGTACTTAAAAGGTTTTAGCAAATCTGCAGTGTTTTGCTCTCTTCCCTTTCCTGTATATTTAATGTTTTAAAATGGAATAGATCTAAAATCTGGTAACCTTTTCTCTTCATAAAGGACAATCAGATTAACAGTCTCATTCTACAGCCACGAGCTATAGTCTCCTGTTGTATTTTCCATCAAAGTTGAAATTAGAATATGTTTGGCAGACAAATCGTCAGATTTGTCCAAACTACATTTTCCTTTTGGACCCCATGAAAAAATATGAAAGCAAAGCCTTGTAGAATTAAAAATCTACATGTCAATACATATTCCATCATATTTGCAATGTGATCTTTGAAGTAATTTTTATATTGATTCTTTCGTCTTTTAGAAAATGTTCAGAAGTGTATGGTATATGGAAAAACTAAACTGCTGGAAAACACCTTGATAAAAGGGACATTCTCCTAAAATAAACCCCCCAAAACCCAGAAATGTTTTGCAAACATTTAAGATCTGAGTTTCAATCTTAAAACTGAGTTCAGTGCACTGAGTTCAGTGTTTCTTGATGTTGAGAGGGAACTCCCTGTGTTACAGCTTGTTTTCCTTGCCTCTGGTGTCCTGTCACTGGGCACCACTGAAAACACCTTGGCTCCATCTTCTTTGTTCGCTCACTTCAGGTATTTATACATATTGATATGATCCTTCTGAGCCTTCTCTTTTCCAGGTGGAACCATGTCAGGTCTCTCAGCCTTTCCTCACAGTCCCTTAATCATTTTAGAGGCCCTCTTCTGGACACTCTAGTATATCCAGGGCTCTTGCAGTGAAGTGCCCAGTACTGGATATAGTGCTCCAGGTGTGGCCAGTAGTGCCACAAACAATATATTTAAGAAGAGACTGCAATTGAGGAATATTTTGTGAGTCTACTTAAAAAAATGCAATTACATTTACATTTCCGGATGACTTCAGAGTGAAGGAGAGAACTGGTTCTCAAGGTCAGCGCAGGTTAAATGTTATGTCAAAGAAGACTGGCCCTTTTAATGGACAGCCTTGCTGAACGTGTTGTTTTCTTCCTCTGCTCTTGTGTGACTGATTTAACCTACCTACCTCCAGATATTGCAGCTCAGTAGGAGCTCAAAGGTAGATGGAAACTACCAGTGTGCACTGTATATGAACTTCTGAAATAAAAAACAATATCTCCCTCAAACTTAGACTAGCAATGAGCAAAATTTTTAACTGTGCTAGAGAGGAAAGAACTAGTGATTTAAAGCAATCTGAATCCCCTAAATTCTTTTTTACTCTCAATATTTTGTTCTTCTGAAAATCAGTAAGAAAATAGTCCTTCTTCTGGATTTTACTTTAAAGAGATTGTATTACTTTTATGTAACGATGCCACAACAGAAGTAATTACAACTTTTGTAAACTTTTAGTCCTTTCTAGGATATTTTTTTGAGATTTTTGTTCTCATATGTGGAATGTAATTTCTGTACAGGTAAGAAACCCAAGACTTGCCAAGGTTTACTTACCAATGATTTCTAGTAGAGTTACTCTAGCTTTCTGCCATTACTTTCGAGATGGCTTCTGCTTTAGGCAAAATTCAACTCAAGGACGTATTTCTCTTTTCAGGTCATCCAACATATCGCTAGTCTGGCTGTCAGCTTCATTCATTCCTTCAGAATAATATTACCATTCATATTCCATCTTGTATGATGGATACATTTAATTACTAGACAATCTGTAGTGTCCTTACTCCTGGCTACAGCTGTTTTGCAAACAATTCCTTCATATATTTGAGAAAATTAAAAGTGACAGTTCTGTAGTGCTCAAAGAAATGGAAATTGTATCTCTTGAAAAGGTAGCTAGATGAATAAAAGCCCTCCAAATGACTAGCAAGCAAGCCTAATGGTCTCAATTCTGATAAATGAGCCTAGTCTCAGTTTCTGCAGTGGCTTTTTCTTTATTATTTTTGGTTTTCAGATATTAAAGTAGGAGCAACAGTAAAGAATTGAGCTTGAATAGAGCCACTACTACGGTAATGTAGATAGATTCCACAGTTTTAGATGTAGTTTCTAAATGGGAAGAGATGCCTGGAAACATTCACACTAAACTCACATTTTTCTTTTCATAAGGTGTTGCAAAGGAATCCAGTTAAATAGAGCTTTAGGAAATTTCACAGGATAGTTTCTGCTTGGATGTTTATGAACACCATATTTTGTGAAATTCGCCCAGACTAAACTAGTTTACACCTATCCACATCACAGTAGAGTAAGACGGGGGAACCTCCCACTTAACATTCTTCCAGAGAACAAACAGGATTGAGACCCTCTGTGCCAGTGTCTATTACAGACATCTGTTGTGTTGGTGCTGGTTTCCAAATTTTGTTAGAAAAAGCCCTCACCTGGGAAGCACTTTCAGCGTGGATATCAACAAGAACTGAAATTACCCATTCCTCCATAATGGATGCTCAGCATCTGCCATTATCAGGCCCTCACCCAGGTATTTCAGAAGAACCAGAGCTGCCATCTAGACAAATACATGTGCTACGGAATTACTAAGGGTGACTAGAAAAGACTCATATCTCCTTTGCCTTTCTGACTCACATAATGAATGTCCGATCCACTTTTCCAGGGAGAGGATCTCCATCCAATAAGTGCTACTAACTAGGGGTACAGATTAATTTCCATGAAATATTGTCATTTTTTCTCTTTAAAGCACTAGATATTTATTCCTATTTTAACTGACACTTTAAAACGATTTGGAATTATATGGTTAAAAAATAAACCTATGTGAGATGGAAGTTATGTTGCTGAGATATTTTAGTAGCCAATTTTTTTTCCCTTTTGGTTTGGAACTACAGGTTGCATTTATTCTTGCAGATGGAATGGTCTGGGAGTGTCTGGAGGTTGACTGGCACCACATAGCCCCAGTCCATTAAAGCCCATACCCAAAACAGGGTTTCTGCACCTGCCACAGGCCACTGACAGAGACTGCACTTTGGCACTGGCCAAATCTCTGCCAAGGAGTTAACACTTACTAACAATTTACTGTACAGGCTGGCTGTAGCCCATGTTAGACCCTGGCCCTGATTAGTTTGTTAAGCACTGTCTGGGCTTAATTTGGATAAGGGTGTTTTGTTATTGTTTTTGCATGTTGAATTTTAAAGTTTTTATTATTCCACAATGAATAAAGTTCAGAGGGTTTCCAAGGGAGCTTTGGCACCTTTAAAATGTCACCATCTATCAACATGCCACACTTCAGGTTACATTTTTATCTCAGACCTGTTGTGACCTTTTATGTACTTCTCCATTTATGTGGTTTTCAATGCACTTCTGAGTTAATGCATCTTTGTGTAAATATCTAATTGCAAATTTGTCATAAGAAAACAAAAAACAGCCCAAACCCCGTCAGGGGAGATTTCAAAAGCTCCGAAATCCAAATACCTGAAAATCACAGCATAAGCTGGGCTCAGGCATTCTCAGCACTCCTGACTTCTTATTTTTTTTCCTTTTCTCCACAGCAACAGTCAAGCTGTGCTCTGGTGACAGAAAATCTGTCATGACATTAGGAATCTTCCTACAGCCACTGTTCCACAGACAGCAAGCTGAACAGCATTTTGGTGCAGGCAGGTGGGAAATTGGTATGAAGGGTGAGGGAGAGCCAAGATGCTGATGTTCTGAAGCAATCCATCTCTTAAACAGCCTCAGAGGAGACATCAAGCTGCTTTTCACCAGTGGAAGTGATTCTGCCACTGCTTCCCCCCCGCTACTCTCCTCAAGAGCAGCTGTCCCTGAATACACTCTTGTGTGCTGTGCCAGGACAGAATCAAGATCATTTTCTAAAGTTAACTAGATTTAGTCTGCTCTCTCCTTCTAAGGAGCTACTGTTGGTACCTTTTGCACCACTGAATTAGAATGAGCCTTGTGTAATCCCAAATCCCCCCTGAGCATGTATTTATCCTTCAATTTAGAAGGATTGTAGTTCTAATTTTTTTTCACTGTAATTTTCTTTACAGAAATGCTTGCTTGAAATAGGACTATTTTCTGCAGTTAGACTGATCAGAGGTTTGTATCTTAGTAGTACTGCACACAAAGGAATCTGCATTTCATTTGTGAATCTTCAGAAACATTTATTTAAAATTTGCTAATCTATTATGTTTATAATCTACTCATTTTCTAACCTGCTTGTGTTATCACAGATGGGGAAAAATGTCAGTAAACACATGAGCCTCCACCTGTTCCTCAAAATGAAATGAACTTTCGAAGTTTAAATTATTAAGAATAAAATGCTGATACAAGGAAAGCTTGGCACAGAGAGCCCAGGTCTGGTTTTGATGTTAATGAGGATTCTACCACTGGCTTGTGATGAAAATTAACAGGCCAGCTCCATAAGAAGCTGTTGCTCCACTCTTTGCATTAGCCTTCTATTTTTATTATTTTATTATGGGGAGAAAATATTTACCTCATACATTTGAAAATAGAAACATTTATCAGTTTACTTGGACTTGGACTCAGTTTACAGCGTTAAAAGTTTTTTCAAACCAGGGTTCTTGATTGGAAATTATTTTAGATTTATATATGCTGGACATCTGTGTAACAACTTGTGTATCTTTGTGTTTCCACCATGAAATCATGGTAGTCCAGCAGCGCCTTAGTGATTACCCCTTTGCACCACTTGCCAAAATAAATGCAATGTGCAGCTCACAGCTTTCTCCTAGAGAAGGACATGATTTTAATTTGCTTTGCATGTCCCACAAAGCAATAGCCTGCATCAAATCTACTTGGCAAATTTCCTGTGGAAACCCCTTTCTGCTCTGGGAGCTGGTGGCTCACTGTCCCTGCCCCTATTCCAAGGCTGTGCAAAAGCTTGTGCTCCCACAGGAATTTGGAGGTAAGTGGCAGGAGGCTGAGAAGACAAAAGGAAGAAGACAAAATGTGGTGCATGAGCTTGGATTAAGGGATTTCTTAGCTGCTTTTTGATGAGGGGAGATGAGATATATTTGATTAATTTAGAAGAGGGCTCCACAGTGACCAAGGCAGGTTCTCATGAGATTCAGTAGGTTAACTTTAGGCTTCCTTTAGTTGTTTTTACATTCAATTTTTGTTTTCTGTAAGTTTTATTTCTAAAGTCCTTTTGGTTTGCCAGAAACATCTTGTTTTCCTGCATTCACATCTTACTCTTTAGAAGCAGATGCAGGAAAATTTATGGACTAGTAGTTAGGAGAAGTTAGCATATCTATGAGCTCCCATACCTTTACACCTTGTGGCAAAGAAATGTGCCCCCCTCTTTTGAAAAGGTAGCATTTCACATCTGCTTCATTGGGAGGTGAATCTGCCTTTACTTGCCAGCTCTGGAGCTTTGGGATAAGCTGTGTATTGAATCACATACGAGGTAAAGGGGTGGTCTGGCTCAAGGAGAGAGCAGACTTCCAGGAATTATTAGGCTAACATCAACAATCTGACCCAGTGTCACTGAAGGGCACAAGCCCAGAGGTTGGCAAGTCAGGCTGTGTTGTCCTAGGAGAGTTGTATAAACAAGCATGAACAGAATCACCTGTCCCCAGCCTGCCCTGAGGACCTACACTTCCATAAATTTCCAGCAAAATCACTTCCCCTATCTTAACTATAAAGGAGAAAGAGCTTATTAAATTTCATATCTATTAGGAAGGCATGCTTCCCTTCTCTGAGTTTTTTTTTCAGTTTCGAGATCATCCTTTTCTTTTGCTTTAAAGGGAAAATAAATGCTTTACTGGTGTATTCTTAAATAAGTACTGTTAACTTACAAAAGTATGAAAAAATAAATACTTCACAAGCTATTTATTTTTAGTGTATCTTCTGCTTATTTTTCCAAATGCTGAGAATTTAATTCTTTTATTTTAAGTAGCTCAGGGAACCTTAAGAGTTCTTTTTCTGAGGACTAGGTATTTAAATCCTCAGTCCACACTCAGCCCATAGTGCATTCCAGTGACAACAGGAATGTCTGCCAGCTTTCTCTTATGGCCTCAGAATTGAAGATATGTGGATTTAAAGACAAGGTGATTTAAGACTGATTTTCATGAACACCATGTTCAGTAAGTTGTGTGACAAGTCAGATAATGGATTTTATCCAGCTTTAAATAATACCCATTGAAGAACTGGTGCTACTTTCCTAAGAAAGCATCAGTGCTGCACCTCACCCTCTCATGATCAGATGATACTGTCCCATAGCTTCACAAAGCATGAGTTCCTGTGCTAGTTAAGCCTACTCTCCCTCAGAATAAATTATTCTCCAGGAAAGAGACAGAATGTTTTCATCTTTGACCTCTGCAATAGCAAGTGGTAAAAATGTAATGTTCTGTGATATTTTAAAGTACAAAAAGGCTCAGATTGGAACATCTTTTCCCATTAAATATTTTTTAAAATATCACCTTCTATTTCAGTAAAATGGAGAACAATAGCCTGCACTTCTGTATTCTGCACTAAAGTGATTTGTGATGAATTTTTCCATATTTGCTTTTTTACAGGTGTGATGTTTTGAAAAGGTAAACACAGAGAATTGAGTACATTTGTTTCAGACATTCAGTCCTATGTGTTCAGGGAAGAAAAGAAGAATTAAAAATAAAATCAAAAGTGAAAATATATTCTTCAATATCAGTGCTTTTGTTTCAAAGATAAAGATTTTCTTTTCTTGCCAGAAGCTTTAAAAAAATCCTGGAGCCTGGGTGACTTTTTTGTACCACCTCTAATCTGCCCCTAGTCTGAAAGTTCTGCTGCAGACAGGCATTGGAAGAGGGATATGGGCTTTGGTTTTGACATACTTATGAAGTTGAGGTTGTAATTTATTGTATTAAATTGTTTTTTATTTTCATCCTTTCTTTGCTTCTCTGTCCTTCAAACTTTCTACCATAGTTAAATAAAATAAAGTAGCCATGACTCTAGTGCCCAGAGATTATCTTGTATAGACTCACGCAAAGCCTTGACACAATTTTTTGATAGCAAAATAACAGGAGGATAACATTGAACCCCATAGAAAACAAATATTAATGCAATTTAAAATTGTTTTTAGAACTGTTTCTACCATTACATATTCATGGCAAAAGTGACAGAAATATTTTCTTGTAAGCTCAAGTAAACTGCTAAACTCTTGCAAGGAAAATATTCCCCTTTAATAAAGAAAAATATTTGTGTAGCAACGTCATCAGGAAGAAGTTTCAGAGTAACTCACAGCAGTCATAGACAAGTTACAAGAACTGAAGAGAGAGGTTTCTTGCCAAGAGCTACTCTTGTTTAATGCCAAGATGGCAAATACCCTATCTTCCCTGGCATCTCTTGTGTGTGGGAAACTCTCTTCCACAAGTCTTCAGCAGTTCCAATGGTTACCTTTTTGGGCAAAGGCCTTTCAGCTCACTCACTTCAATCGAGTTACAAGTGAATCTAAGTGATCATCTTCATTTATCCCCTGGAAGCCTTTCCATGTCCCCCACACTGCCGCACTGCTAAGGTCTCTTGCAGGGTAGATGTCAGATGCCTTCTGAGCCTTCTGTGTACCGCAAAAGGAGACAGATTAACGAGCATCAAAGTTTTCAAATTCACTGAGCACCTTATGAAAGGAAGAGGGGATTAAAAGATATGACTCCTGCTCTAAGTGGGAAACAAAGGAGGAAGGAAAAAAAATTGGCAGAAGAGCCAACCTTCCAGTGCTAGTGCCTGAAGAGTTTTTTTGAAGAATGTGATTTGCAAGTGTTTGCAAGAGAACAACTGGTTTCATGTCTGCTCAGGAAGCTGGAGTAATGAATTGCTAAATAAGGCTGGGGAGGTGAAATAGCAGGCTTACTCCTCTTTCCTTGCCAAGCTGAGATCGAAACTATAAAGTCACAGCTCTAAGTACTAAATGGGCACTCTCTGGAGAAAGCATAATTGAGGAAATTATGGACTGTCATGTTAGAAGACTTGCTGCAAATTTTGCTAGCCTCAGCCTACCCAAGTCATTGGAATTGCACCTCGTAAGGAAGCACATTCTTCTGTCCTCTATTGGAATGGAGCTTTGCAGAAGCTTAAGACATGGGGTGATTCAGTACAGAACCGCAGGTATGTGACTGGTACTTATCTGTTAGCTGGTCTAATAGGCAGTCTTCTGAAATGAGTGCCTAAGGTCTATGTCTGGTCAGTGAAAAGAGGAAGGTCTATAGAAGGTCTTCACAGGGATGTACCATCTGGTTCCGCTGCAAGGGGACAAGCTTTTCCTGTTGGGAACTTCAGAAGCGCTTTATTTTTTTCCACTGAGGAGGACTGATTCCTTCACTACTTGTGCTCAGAAACAAGTTTAGAGCTTAAACTAGTTGGGCAACATCATGAGCATACATATTAAAATAAAAATCTTAATAATCCTGTTTATGTCCTTTCTTTTCCAGTCTGAGCAAAGCTTGGTAATAAGTCTTGCTTTGTCCTTGTAAACTGAGCAATTTACTGTCCTCATGATAACCAGTGCCAAGAGATGTACTGGGTCTGGCTGGGATGGAGTTAATTTTCTTCACAGGAATCCTTATGGTGCTACATTTTGGATTTTTGACCAAAACGGTGTTGATAACCCGTTAATATAATAGCTGCTGCTGAGCAGTCACTGCACTACACCAAGGATTTCTGTTTCTCACGTTGCCTTGGCAGTGAGCAGGGTGGGGGTGCACAAGAAGTTGAGTGTTATGGCATCTGTTTTCCCAAGTCACTGTAACATGTGACAGAGCCTGGCTTTCCTGGAGATGGCTGAACTGATGGGAAGCTGTGAATGAATTTTTTGTTTTGCTTTACTTGTGCACACAGCTTTGCTTGATCAATTAAACTCTTTATCTCAATGAAAGAGTTTTGTCGCTTTCACTTTTCTGATTCTCTTCTCCATCCTGCTGGTGAGGAATGAGTAAGCATCTGCTTGGGGCTGAGTTACCTACAAGAATTATCCCATAATAATAGAGAAAACCTCTAAATAGTTGTTACCTTTAAGAAAGGCATATTAAAGAAAAACAAAAAAAAAAGGTTTGGAATTAGATGTACGGCATAGTTTTTCAATCTAATTTTTTGCTGTTAAGAAGTCTCTATTAGGCAAGAAGTTTGCTGTTTCCCCAAACAAAGGTGTGAATATTTGCCTATGCTGTTGTGCAAAAAGAAGACTTAATGCTTATTCTGATTTTAACATGGGGAAGAACAGAAGAAAACAAGCATCACATGATTCAAAAAAGGTATTTTCAGAATTCTAATGATTTGTTTGGATATATGAACTATTGAACTAACTGTTTTAACAGGAAAAAGATTTTACTATTATCTGCATATTCTCCCTCCATTTCTGTGAATGGTGAAGAACTTGAGGCAGTAAGAGGTTAGTGATATAAGAGCTATCATCAGTCACACACAGGTGGAAAAATTGAAGAAAATTCTAATCTTGATAGAACATTGCCTTCCCCATTAATGAATCCAGCAACATTTCCAGACAGGTATCTCTTGAGAAATTCAGTTACTCAAATACAAAGACCTGTGGAGCTAGGGAAAGCATGTAATTATGTTAAGTCCAGAGAACCTGTTACAATTGCTAATTAGGATTTTCTATTACAGAGGACTACCCTAGAGAATTAATTAGCTAGAATCCTCTATATATGAGAGAATTAAAAAAGTTAGTTACTTTTAAAAAAATATTATTATTTTTGTAATTTTTTAGTGTAGACAACTGAGTCAAAACCAGTAATCTGTGCTCCTCCTGGACAGTTCTTATTTTAAAAATGCATTTGGCATCACAATCAGTTACTTCATTTCAGCTGAGATTCTGAAACATTTCATAGTGCTGTTTTCAAAGTTTTGTCCCATCTCTCCTCTAATGGAATTTTCACTACAGAAACATAGAAGACAGAGCTGGAAAATACTTATTACATCACCTTTTCTGTCTTTTTGATTTTAGCAAACATGAGTGATGTAACTATTCCTTTGATCACTTATTTGACTTAATCTTGGAAACTAGCTAACAGGATTTCTCCATCCTCAGTCTAATATATTTTGTAAAAAAAAAAAAAATCCCAACTTCAAGCCCTAAAAAACCCTGAAAGACAGAAAAAAAATTTACTAGGGCAGCTGAAGGTACTTCCTATGTTTTAAATCAATAACTACTCTAATTTATATTTAATATGCATAATCTTTTTATATATATAATAGTATTTACTTCTAAGGAGAGGCACTCCAAAGGTCACAAAAACTTCAAAATAGGGTATAGTTGTCAAATAAGATTTCTTGAGTTACAGCATGCTTAAAAAATAAAATTAGTTGTCTTTAAGCTTGATAAATTAGACTGATATTTTATGGCTATTCATATTCTAGTATGCAAGGCAAAAGCCAACCCTAGCTGTACATGCACAATGATGGGATTTATTTCCATTCAGGAAAGAGATGTTGTATTCAGGGTGGATAATTCCATGAAAACATCATCTTTGGGGTTGTTAAAAAATAAGCAGAGGAATTAATAACAAAACTCAAGAGCAAACTCACAACATGGTGCACCCCTGTCTTGCCCTTGATCTAGTAGATCTAGTCACACATCTCAGACAGGAAATAGAATAAGAAAAGTACATAGAGAGACACAAAGCAGGTGAGTAAATAGGACAGATACAGATAAATTATGATCTGGGTCAGTTTCTGTATCACAAAGATTAAAATAGAGAAGATTGTGGAAGAAAAAACAGTCGAAGGGAAATATGAGAGAGCTCTGTAAAATCTTGACCAACCTGGGAACAATTAGTCACTGTTCTTCACATAAGAATAAGGAAGCATCAAATGAAATTAGTTTCTAGAAGGTTAACACAAATAAAAGGGAGTAATACCTCATGGAGTGCATAGGCCCATTGTAGAATTTATTGCTAGAGGAAACCCTGGATGCTAAAAGTTTGGATAAGTTCAGGAAGTCACTTCAGGAAATCACTTGGCAAATCAAGGAAAGAAAATTCCAACAAGGTCTATAAACCACACAGAAATGAACTCTGGGCCAGGAAATCCCTAAGTTGCAGATTGGCAATAGTTGTGAGGTGTTTTACTGTGAGCAGGTTGAGGAGGTGCATGTCTACTTGCTTTATCCTTTCCTTGTGGTATCTGATAAGGGTCACTTCCTGAAATAGGATACTGAGGTAAATGAATTTCTGGCCTGTAACAGCATAGCTGATATTATGCCCGTGTCCCAGAGCAGAGGGAAAAGTGACAAAACACCCTCTCTTTATTTCCTAATTAATACACTTCCACTTGCTTTACAATATGAAGTGAACATATTGCAAAGTTCAAGGATAAAAGCATGAGCTTTGGCTCATCCTTGCTCCAAATATACTCTGCCTCCAGGTGAAACTGGAAATAACAGCCAAGGCAGATCCACCCTGCACTGCCTCTAGGATGTGGCAGTATCTTAGAAAAAACCTGTCCCATTTGGTACCTAGTGCATACATGCTGGTATGTATTTTTAAAAATACTGAAGCAAATAGCCTCAGATTTTAGATTAGGGCCAGATGGCTGATTGAAGTGAAAACAACACAGATACACAGAGGAATGGTCACTCCAAAAAAACTGAACTGTCTAGTTAATATGATTCCAGGCTCTCAAAAGTACTGCATGGCATTTACCTTATATTTCAATACTGTGTTCATAAAAATAAAAAATAATGACCTTATGCATCTCAAGACATGGAGAATTTAAAGCTATTTCTAGACTGACTTTAAATCTTTGACTTTACTAGAGAACTCTTTGTTGAGGAAGGGACAAGCAGCCACTAAAATTATGCCACTTCATTTAAAAAGATATACTGGAATTTAAGGCTCATGTTTACAGATTACAGAATTTGTATTGGTACTATAACAGGACACCACATGTTCACATTTACGACCATCTCCCTTTTATCCTCCTGAATGCAGAGAATTGCACTATCAAAAGTACAAGTAGAAAAAAAATGTTTTGAATGGAAGCTATAAAGTGTTCATTATTGAGTCTCTCACTCACAGATACAAGTTTTACAACTGAAATTTCCTCATTTAGTTATGGCTTGAGTAGGGTAAATATAGCTTGAATTTACTATTCTTTCTTCTTCCCCCTCACAAGATGTAGAACCAAATCAGGGAATTTTTAAATCAAATTTTTAAGTAAGAAATTAACTTGTGCCTCCTCTCCCAGAACTGCATGTTCCCAGTACTTTCCATTCTCATAGTTTACCTGTGGTGGATATGGAAGCAAATATACTACAGGACATACCATGAACAGCTGCAGCAACAGCACCAACAAAAGCAACATGTGTTGTTGGGCCTTTGGTTTCCAGGTGCTTGAGACACAGCTGATGTTCCTTCATTTTGTGACTGCTGCCTCTTTCTCATTTCAGCTACTTCAGTGCCCAAGTGGCTATAAGAACACAGACATAAGAGATGTTCAGAATTACTACAGACCATCATAAATTACATTCACATTTCTACAGCAATGTCTGATGCAAATGGTTCTCACAGCTCATGGCAACAAAAGCACGTGATCATCAACTGAACTGGCCAAGAAATAGCTCCATTGTGTTAAAAGCAGTTCCCAGAAGACCACATTTACCCAGAAGACACGTTTACGCTCCTGTGCCATTGAATCACGCCCATTCTTACCACTTTGGCGAGACTCAAAGGGCTGCTTATGATCAGTGCTTTTAACAGCAAGCCACACAGCTTGTGTAGCACTTGGTAGAGACTGAGTTGCTCCTTACCATAAGACTATCACAGCTTTTTCCATTGTACTAAAAATACATCAGGATGGCTATTCGCCTTAAACATGAGTTGGAAACTGATCTTTTCTACTTTTTGACTTCTTTATGCTGGACCAATGAAATTATGTAAGTGATAGTATATGATAAGCAGCTGTTTGGTAAGAGCCAAGATTTTTACATGTCATAACTGAGAGGCTTGCTACTTAAGAGTTATTCTCATTAAATGAAAATGAATAATAAATATGTATTTATGAAATACTTTTCCACATTTGAGACTATTTTCTGGTCACAGATCTTTTCTCATTGACACTTTTTCCTAGGCTTTATTAGGCCAAGATTTTTTTCCTCCCATTGACTTGAAATATGCAGCTTGAAGTAGTATACCCTGCATTATCTTGTTTTCAAAAGAAGTTGAACATTTATTGCTAAGTTACATTACTTTGGAAGGTTTAGATGTCAGGGTCCTTCTATTGGGTCACGTCTTTGTTCAAAAACTATAAGTTTCCCACAGTAATGGCTAGTACAAACATATAAATTAGAATAAATTTAGTACTTTTGCCTTAGGAAAAAGTACTAACAGATTACCAGATTACTGTGGGGAGGAGCCTGGTTTAAAACAGAAGTAGGTAGAGATGGCCTGGTGTGAGCAGCATGCACTGTGTTCCACACTCCCAGGGCATCCTGCTACAGCCAGGAGTGCTGGGGAAAGGAAAACTCTGATTGATTTTCCACCTGGGTACACCATGCACAAACAAGAGATGTGCTGCTTCTTCTACATGCACTCAAGCAGCAGCTTCGAGAGTTTTCATTTACATGGTTGCTAAAACTCACGAGGTTTTTATTCTGTAATAGTATCCTTCAGGACAGCTTACACACAACCACACATAGAAAGGATACTAAGCTTTAGATATCAAACTCATGCTCCAAAACTCAAGGTTGGTTGTTATTGAAGCTTCTTGCATAGCTACCTTTTCCATATATACTGTCACTGAGTAGAATCAAGAGCAATTTCTGAAGTTTTTGGTCAAATCAAACAATGAAGAACCACTTAACTATCACTGGTACATGCACCTGCTTATGCTATTGAGATCATTTATGGTTTATAGCTGCTCTTGAAAATTAAAATGACATGCAAACAAAACCCACTTTTTTTTTTTCATGTCAAATGCAACCCTCTGGTGTTGACAAAGGATGCTCTGGCATAACTGGATAGCAGCCCATATTTTTGTAATAGATAGGAAGGCAGGAAAATTGTTGAAGCATAGTATGTAGTTCAGAGAGTAAGTGACAGTATGAAGTCTCTTTCTCCAAATTACAGTGCAGAACTTCTGCTGACTGTGCATGATGCAGTTAAATTATTTCATAGATAGCCGTGTCATGCTGTAAATTGGTTATTTTCTTCAGCAAGTGCAATGGCTATAGTTAAAGGAATGAAAGCCAGATATTTTCAAATTGAATGTTTGTTTCTTTTAAGATAGTGATTCTAGATAGTGACAAAGAAAACCAAACAAAATTTATTAGTATGAAAAAGCAGTCAAATTACCCATATTTAGTCATTTGTTGGGCTGTAATCGCACTCATTCCACCTGTGTACCTGAAGTCAAGCATTTTTTTCCTCAATTTTAGCTGTATATAAAAAATGTACTATGGCTAGAATATGTGGCACCATAAATAAGGGGGACAGGATGAAGGTTATCCATTCAGACATGACGATGACACTGGTGACTCTGCTGTAGTTTCACAAAAACTTTAACAAACCGCAAGATGCTGCTGCCACTGATATTTATTTCTCTCCCTTTTCTCCTGCACAGCTCACAGTTACTTATTCCCTCATCTGAGCTGTCCCCCTTCTCTGTGCTGGCAGCAGCATTTGTACAGGCACCTGGTGAATTGGGTAAAAGAGTAGGCATGATTTAAATTTAATCTAGAGGGAAAAGAAAAAAAAAAGCGTTTAACTTGCTTCAAGTCACTTTCTCATTTACCTTGGGAAGATGTGAGCACCTGGGCAAGAGCAAGGGCGAAAACTGAACATCAGGCAGGCAAGGAGAATGGGGGGACCACTTTCTTTCATTCCTGCTCACACTGACAGCAAGTGATAGTGAAATGAGTAGGAACTGTGAAGCTGCAGAAAGGTAAAATCTGCAACTGCAGTTCCCAACACACAGAACATAGCAGAGAGGGACAGTTATAAATTGGGTTTCACAGGAATGGTTCACACCTTTAATCCTGCCCAGTAACCTCAACTACTGAAAATTCTCCAGCATTCGTCTTTTGGTAGGGACTACCATGGCCAGCTGTTTCAGAGGTTTGCATGTCTGGCAGGACACAGAGTTGTGAGGAAATGTGGCTCTCCATTGTAAAGCATTTCAGGAAAAACGGCTTCTTCCAAGGCTGCTCAGTGCCAGTCTCTTTAGAGCAGAGCTGCTTGCTTTGCCATGCTCTAACTAGTCTGGAGTATGGGGAGGCACATAACCCATCCCCTGTCTGGCCATGCATTATTTGGAGAAGGAAGAGGGCAGTCCTTGATTGCAGGTATAGTTTTATTTATCTATTTAGGCTGTATTGGAAAAGAAAAAGAAACAGATAAAAGAAAGAAAAGAATCACAAGAGTCATAGCATCATAGAATGGCCGGGGTTGGAAGGGACCTTAAAGATGATCTGGTTCCAATCTCCCTGCCACAAGCAGAGAAACCTTCCACTAGAACAGGTTGCTCAATGCCCTTGAGCACTGTCAGGCATGGGGCACACACAACTTCTTTTGGCAACATTTTCCAGTGCCTCACCACTCTCACAGTAAAGAATTTTTTTAGGAAGGAAGGAAGGAAGGAAGGAAGGAAGGAAGGAAGGAAGGAAGGAAGGAAGGAAGGAAGAGTGAGCAACTTCCCAAAATCCTGTACATACATCCGAGGAGAGTTTGCATTCGGGCCCTAGTACAATAAAGCATTAATTGCAATGTCAGCAAAGTGCTGCAATGGGGTAAACATGGATACTATATAGTGGAACTATCCTTACCTTCCAAATATGTTGGAGAAAGGTCTTACTGGTACAGTGGGAAAAAGTTGTATTTAATCCATTTCAGATTCTTTCCTTTCCACAGTTGATGTTGGTGTTCGCTCTGAAGCTTGCTGTGTCCCACGGTACAAAAAAAGTGATTTTTCTTGGCATGACTGCTGCACTGATCAATAAAAGCATGAGGCTGAAACTCCAAGCAATGGGACGGTGTTCTCAGTGAATACATGAGGTGTTCACTGCACTGGCTTAACCACTGGCTGAAGTCAAAGCCATCAGCCCTGCTCTTCTGTTTGTGTTACATTCTCTCCGAGAGCTTCTAAACTGAAGTATATAAGAAATATGAAAAACCTATCCTGTGATGCAAAACTATTATGTTTACTGAGGATGTAGCTGGATGGGTGGAAACTTTAGTTTCATGCTTATTTTGGTTGGATTTCATGTTTCATGTTTTATTTGCAAATACCAGATGTCATCTACGCAAAACAGTAATTGATTCCATTAGATTATTTAGGATGCAGAAGCAGGAATATCTTAATTCTTGGCTATATTTAGAGACTGAGTAGACAGAGGGTTTATATTTGGTGCCTTGGCCCAAGGCACAAAAAAGAAATTTAGAATCTTTGATTCAGCAAGTCACTCTGATGAGATGAACAATTTTTCTGAAGTATCGAAGTTAGCACATAATTGTGAAGGACTAGAATGTTGTGAACTGATTCTGAGTAGACCTTCTAGAACAGTAGTACAAATAATACACACTGTCTCCAAGACCTCAGTTTGCCTTTTAGCTTTTTCAACATTTTCATTCTTCCTGAGACCCTCTAGCTTGGCAAAAGTACCAGATGGTGAAGGTGAGCCCTTTTTTCTGATGGAATGGTTTTTCTCCTTGGTACCCTACATATGATCTCTCAGACCATCATGTCACAGGTATCAATTTCTTCTGCTACTTTCGCGTCTGGTTCTTTTCCTCCGTTTGGTGGCATGGTTTACAAACAGTGTTATGATTTCCATTTGTACTGATAGGAAGTATGAATAGTATTCCAGCTTGCCTGACTGACTCATTCTCTTGGGAGTGGGTAAGTATTATGGCCCTTTGAGCAATCCCATAGCCATGGAGGACTTCATTTTGCACAACATCTGCTGTCCCTACTCTGTAGCTGAGGAAAGGAACCCAAGGGTACAGCAACTGTTTATTATACCAGTTATGAGACAGGTGGCTCTTATAAGCTGCAGAGCAAGAAGGTCTGTGCAACCCTGTGTGTATCTTCAATCTTGCAGTGCTGGGAGATTATGAATACTAAAAAACCCTTAGAAATTTGGAGTAAGGTTTCCTATTAGTTTTGGAACAAATGGTACAAGGATTTATTTCTGTGTTTAGATATTGTAATTACCACTTACTCCACTGGGCTCCCAGGAGTAATTATTACAGAAATCCCCTTGTGCATAGAGCACTGTCTTGGGAAGAGTGCTCAAAAGAAATAACTGATGGAAGAACCATTTGGTTTATTACATTTATACCTGAGAAGCCCTATTGAATACAGGCTACACTCCTTTCAAATTCCATAGCGTACCTCTAGAAAATTAAAAGAAGGCAATTTCTGAATCGTTGCACCTTTCTGACTCTTCCTCTCCCGTAGGATTTGTGCTGTTTTAGCTAGGTTTTCAAGTGTTTTCCCTAGAGAATCCCAAGATTATTGGACAGGACAAAAAAAATAGGCAGCATAATTTTAATCATTTAATTTGATGCCTCTTTTCTTCTGGTGGTTGACTAGCTTGTCCACTGCTTAATTTCTGTGGTGAGCTTGCTTCTTTATGTCTTGGAATATCTTAAACCATTTACAAACAGCCTAAATATTCCTTGACTGTGCAGCTCCACTTTAAGCCAGTGTTAGTGACAGCTACACACCAGAAGCAGAAGTTGAGAAATATAGCTCAAACCTCCTTATGATGTTAAGTCATTTATTCCCTCTGTCCCAGAGGGGCACAGAGCACCGACCTTGGGCGAGGGTCAGCCGGAGTAAGAGGGCGGGGCTTTGTGTCCAGTTGGTTTTGTCACAGAGAGGGGGGAAAGGGGATACCAGGGCGGAGCTGGGATAAACAACCAACCACATCAGAGCCCGGGCTGCTGGAACATCAGACAGACCCAGCTATCTCAGAGTCACATGGCGGGGACCCGGCCAGGGGGCCCAAGGGGGTCCACTGCAACATTTTCTGATGAAGAGATTTTTTTTTTTTTTTTCCTGGCCTCAAAAGGCTGTCATTACAGTTCTGCAATTTTCTAAACTTTTGGCACTATCTCATCTGGCCCTCTTTGCTTGTTTTGGAGCCTCCCCTTGCACACCACGACCCTCTTGTAATAATTTCTGTCCCCCTCTTAGCAATGTGAAGGCATTCCCTGGTGAAGATCATGCACTATGAAATCAGAGAAAAATCTTGAAACTCCACAGGGCATTGAGAAGAGTTTCTATCCTATTTTCTGGAACCATTACCTAATGGCTGTTTTGAAAGAGAGAAATCATATAAGGGTGAGGAGAAACACACACTGTTTTATACAGCAAGGAAGTGGCATTTTATCTTTTGTTGCAGGTAGGACACAATGGCAAAGATTTTAGGACAGAATTGGTGCAGAATCAGCTATAGCAATCTGTCTTTTTTCAAACTTTGCAATAGGCAAGAAAGAACACCTTGCAAAAGAAGGGTGCAGTTAGTGACTTAAGGATGTAGAGGGTGATTTACTTTCCAGGTAAGAAATTTAGCCCTTAAAATATCTTCTTCTTTTTTGTGATCTATCACATCAGCTCTCCTGCATTGCTTTACTTCTTTTCACTTTGAAAATAAAGGGCCTAAACCTCAACTATGTAGCTTATATAAATTCATACCTTAAACCAGCTTAAGAGCAGATGACTCTATCAATCTCAACCATACTTGTTTTCTCTGTCGTTACTGGCATTCACTTGATTCCTAACAAGGATTGTTTTTAAGTTTAGGGAATTTGAAAGCCTTCAAAACCTAAGTATTAAGGTAGACAATATCCCTTTAAGACCCCACCCAGGCTTCATTCTAAGAACCAAAATGTACACTGAGGAAAGCTTTGCATCCTGTGGATTCAAGACTTCAAACTACCATTTTAGATTTCCCATATATTTGGAAAATCTCAGCATTTATAAGAACAGAGTTACATTACCATTTCCTTGATTTTTTTTTTAATGCATTGTTTGGGGATTATTGCATGACCTTTGCAATATTTTGATTGGTTGCTTGAGTTCTAGTTTCCTAAAACAGTCAGTAAGAGAGTGACAGACATAACCCTGAAATACAGTTGCTTTTTTTTTTTCAAATAGTCAGGTTTTTTTTAAGTGGTCAGTCAATTTTTAATGTATAGACCCCTCTTTGACTTGAAACACTATGCAAAAACCCTCAGAGAATGCTGTGATGGGATACATCTAATGATCTGTGAGGTGATATTTGTTTTAAATCCAGTGTGATATGCTATCTGTTTTAAATCCATAGGGTTTTTTATGAACAGACATTCTAGAATAACAGAACTGTGCAACACAGTCTGGATACTGCTGCCAGTTAAATAATATCACTGATGCATGTGCTGCACTTGCAATGCAAAGACAGCCCTAACACAACATCGATTTCTTATTTGTGCTGTCTTCAGTCATTTGGAGGAGTGTTTTAAAGGCACCACAAGCTAAATGAACACAGACCACAAGATTTTACCAGATGTCTCTGAGCTATAAAGATTTCCATACACCCCTTGCAATGCTGAGTGAGTAGCAAAATCAAGACTGCAGAACCATAAGGGACCATTTTGACTGCTGCTGACCACTTAACAGCCATCATACAGCAGTGGCATTCATACTACTCTGTTCTTCAAGAGAAACTTGATACAGGTACCTTCTCTTTTTGCTACTAAATCAGGAAAGTCATTCAGTACTTCACAAATAAATTCATACAAAGTAATGGACAAGAAGTCCACCAGAAGAAGTGCAGTTGAGTTATCTTGGACTTCATCAACTTATTTCAATGTACCAATAGTCTTTTAATTAGAAGCTATTGGCAGCAATGAAACCTTAACTGCACTTTAATTGAAATTGCAGCAGTATGAGAAGTTTTAAATGTTTTCATTTTTAAGAATTTGTATTTTGAAAGGCAAGATCAACGCACAAGACAATTTCTAAAAACTATTCTGGTTAACAGCAGTCATGTCAGAATATGAATTATAACTCCAAATTTTAAGAGATTTGCTTTTCTCGGTTCTTCAAATACTTTGTTTTGCTGCATGTCTAAGTTCAAAGAAATTGTGAGGAGTAAGAAGGTCTGCATCAAGACAGAAGTTGACTCATGAATTTCTGACTAGAACTTCATATTGAGTACGTACCCCATTCTTGATCTGCCACACAGGTCAGTGCACAGATTCTTGTGTTCTACGTGATGAGTGCAGCCAAGAAAGGGCATGCATATAAAAAAGCTTTTAATTTTAAATTTCTGGATACCTACATCAAGCTGTATCAACCACTGATTTTTAACTTTGATGGTCCCATACTGATTACCAAGGGAGCAGAACCATGAAGGGAATTTCTTTCTCTTAAGCAGCTTGCAGTGCCCAAGATACTGCCCATGATGTCATCCTTCTTGGATAAATGGCAGTTACTACCACCTTTTGGTAGTAACTTTTGAAATCATAGATTTTGAATGCTCGTTGGCTCAGAGAACAGGTTACTGCATCTACTGACTTTTGCTGTTGGAGAACTGAAGACTTGAGTGTCTACAGAAAACATCTTGCTTTCCTATTAGTCACTGAAACTCAGCAAAAGAATTTCAATTTCACATGGTCTACTACTTCCATACAGGTATCTTTCTGCTGTGAGGTCTTTTGACCTGGAGATGTAGGATTCTTTCTAAAGTTTTACAAAGCAAGCCCTGAGCAGATCATAAAGTGGACATTCTATCCATTATAGAATAGGATAAATAGAAAAAGAAATCTAGTGGAAAACTAGCAGAAAGTGTTCAGACATCAAATGTTTTATTTGGGGTAGAACAGTGCTATGCAAACATTCATTTCAATTGAAACTGCAATTTGGCTGAACACTATGAAATCTTTGTCTTTTGTACAGTAATATTCTTTTTATGACTTTACCAGACACTTTCTGTACTCATAAAGGATGTCTGAGATTTCTTTTTATTATTTTATGTTGAACTTGGTATCCTGAAGAAGCCTTTCTTAAATCTCTGCATCATCAAGTAGATATGCATTTGTGCTTCTGAATCAGACCTTAGGGCTCAGTAACAAAACATACAACCTGACAGTAATGCATTATTGAAAAGTTTGAGATGGCTGCATGTGGTTTTTAAGGAGCTGTGATAAAATTATGATTAAGAGCACTTTACAGTCTTCAGGAACATTTTATAAAAAGCAAAATGTAAAACTAATCAGGAAATCTTTTATTTATTTTTAAGTGTATTGTTTTTATCCGCATGTGTTTGAAAAACATCTAGGAATCCTGTTTGCACAACATCTATATACTTATTCATTACAGGTAGCATGGCTTCCACTGACTTACTGACATGAAGCCAGTACACTTTAGAAAGCTAAGAAGATAATTTCCTTGCTGTGGGGAAATACAGACCTTGACATATTGCTGAAAAGAAGTATTTTGTTAAAGTCTCTGACATTTCTCAAAAAGAGGACACTAAGAAGACACTTGAGAACCCAGAGACACATTACTGTACACATTAGCAATGTAATTTATAAATAACTTTTCTTGTGCTCAAAGCCATTTCTCTGGATAAAAATCCAGCTGTCACTTGGGGGTTATGTGAACTACAAAGATTCTGTACAACTTTCAGCAGAAATTTAAAAAGAAGCCATAGGCATAAGACAAGAATTTGTAGCCAACACAGGCTAAACAGATTTGCAGGTGCCATCCAAGTATCAAACAAGCTTTATTGTTGGTGAACTACTTTTTCTGCAGATAAGACCATTCTGGAAAATTTTCATCTGCAGGAATGGCAGCATTTAATCAAACAAGTGCACATGACTTTTGTTTATGGTGCATGTGCCACGAAGGGCTGGAACACAAAGGAAAGGATTACAACAATTGTTTTAGTGTGAGAAGAGCTTTTCTGAAACCACATTGGACACAGTTCTAGTCTCTGAAATGACAGAATCTATATTTTCATGGTAAGATGAAGACTTGCATCCTTTACTTCAAAGGCCCTTTATTTTTTCAATTTCCTTTTCAAAATGAAAGTCTCAAATTTGAAGAGAAGGAGCTTGAAAAAGGCTTCCTGACTATAAGCTTTTTGAAATAACTGGATATTTGGCCGTCATGCTGATTTTAGTTACACTGACTGACTTCTGAGGTATCTTATGACATGGTCTCTGTGTGTTTCAGCCCTCCTTTCTTCAGCCACCCTTAAAAGGAAAAAAAAATAAAAATAATAAATATAAACAAAATTAGGAGATTAGTATGGTGTAGAGAAGGTATTTGATCAACGTGAGAGGGGGAGGAGCAGAAGGTGGCATGAAGTAGAAATAGCCTTAAGATCTTTCTGATGGTTTGGAACAGGGGGAGAAGATGAATCCAAACACTACATTCAGATAGGCGACTTCCAACATGAAAGGCAGGGGCTGGACTTGTCCAGGTGCCATCTTCTGCTCACATTACAGTTTCTATGAACTTCATTACCATAGAACTAAAGAAATATTTGCCCTTGGCAGGGAGTGGCCAGGCTGGTGCATATCCCCCTGTAATTAATATCCACTTCTCCCCCACAAGCTGTGCTACTTCTGTTAATACTTCTGCTTCTCCAAGTAGTGCCAATGCTTGCTGGTCTGAGGAAGAAAGAGGAGACCAGTTCTATTCTGTGTAAGGGACGTGCTCTTTTCTACCAGCCTGGCACATGCTATTAGAACCCACTATTGCTACTATGCATGGAGGAGGGTTTTTTTTGCCTGAAATCCTGTATTTCTACTGTCTGAATCTTTCACTGTGCTTGCTTGTTCTGTGTTTAATGCTGTTTTGTTTACCTGCATGTTGCATGCAGCAACACTCGTTTTTCCATCTGCTGCTACCAAGCATCAGGTCCTTCATGGTCTATCCCATGTGAGGGTTTCCCACTTATAAAAAGAATGTGGCCCTTTTCTTTACTAGCAGAAGGGCTCATGTATGTGTGAATGTGCTGGAGTGAGCGCTGTGGACACATACTTCCTCGAGGCTTTGCTGCATCATTTAACTGGTGCTCTCTCTTCCTCTTCCTCTTCCTCTTCCTCTTCCTCTTCCTCTTCCTCTTCCTCTTCCTCTTCCTCTTCCTCTTCCTCTTCCTCTTCCTCTTCCTCTTCCTCTTCCCAGCTGTGTCCCTTACAGCTGTTTTTGAGACGTGGCTGGGGCTTCACCAGTGCAGAGAGAGCTGGGAGACTGATCACAGCCACCATCAAAGGAGAGTCACTGGGAGGAGCTATCAAGGGCTCTTTTATCTCTTTCTGCAAGTTACCAGGAAAAACTGGCATGAAACAAAAAGGGCAGATGACTAGAGTTGGAAAATGGGAAGACAATGAAAATTAAGGATGAAAGACAAAAGACATGAATTTATCTGACTAAATCTTGGGTTTGAACCATTTTGGAACAAGAAATTAGAGTGGATGTCTGAGACAAGGCAAGCTATATGGCTTGAAAAGCCAAACTTTTAATAGGAAGCTTTTTTAATGTATAGAAGAACAGGCACACAGCTTTCAACTGCTGTGTACCTTGAACTATATTTATATGTTAACAAAGTAAACATTTCAGCAACATTTATGTGGTCAAATATACAAAAGTTCTACCTAGATCTCATGGAAAAGGTGAGCCATGCCCCAAGCCTAACACATCTCTGTGCAGTGAAAGCCACCAGTCTAAGCCCTGAATGTTTGCATCTAAGGTTCTCTGACAGCACAAAAAAAAAACACCAGAGGGATTTTTAAAATAATGACACTGTGCTCTTCAAGCTTTGATTTGTACTCATCTGCAACAACCCAGGGCAGTGGTACAGGATGCACTCAGCCGATGGCAGAGCAACAGACTTTCATGGGACCATCTGCCTCCTCCTGATTTGCACCAGTGGCCATTTCCATGGCCTCCTTCCCTCTTCTGAGTTCATGTTCTTTACCAGGCTAAGGTGTCTGCCAGCTCTGCTGTGAAACTGATAACCTGCAGAGCAATATAATAGGCAGACGTCTAATGCTGCCGCAGCAAGGCTCACTACAACTCACTAGGCAGCACAGAAAATAAAAACAGATTTGTGGAGAAAAAAAAAAAAAAAAATCAGACTTTCAGGTTAAATTCCCTTGCTATTATATGAGCATTCTAGAACTTAGTGTTGTTTAAGTGAGAAAAAGCATGTTTCCTTTTTCTTGTCCTTGTTTTATCCCTTCTCTTACTGGAAGACCCCCATGCAGAAAGCTGCAGCCTCCTTTGTGTACCTCATCACTTTAGCATTTACCTCAGCTGCCTGAATCCTCACTGGTGTCTTGTTTGTTAGCTTGAATGGAACAATGGGTGCCTTCAGAGCTACTCGCTGGTGAACTCTTGTAGCACAGTCTCCCTCCCCTAAAAATAGAGGTATGATGCAAGTGCAAAGCAAAAAGCCATAAAGTTTAAATTATACACAAAATACCTAACAGTCTAAGTGATATCTCTCAGTTCATAGAAATTCCCAAAATACCACACTGAGGCAGAGGGCTTGAGATGTTCTGAAACTACTGTGGAAAGTCCCTGAGAATGTTTAGCATGGTGTGTGTTGGAGGGGATGTATGGAGGTTCAGAGAAAGAAAACAAAACCAATTATTTCTTTTCCTCTCTTTTCTCTTCCCATGATCATTTTTTAATGTGTCAGTTTGAAAATACAAAATGCCAACCATCACAGTAAACAAAGCTGTGCATGTATTTTCATATTCACCAACAGTAAAGAAAAAATTATGTCTTCCTGCAGAATCTGACAGTTATTGCAGCATGGAAAACTTAATATTAAAAAACAACATAGGAGTTTTTATTCCTTTTTTTTTTTTTTTACCCTATCAAGCATGAGAGTTATTTTTTCCATAATTTCTACAAATACTATAAAAATTTTGATAGAAAGAATCCATAATTTTTCTTCTCAGAAAGGATATTTTACTTTGGAGAACAAACAACAACAGTAAGTGATATTCCAGAATTTAATTTGTTCTCCCTTTTCTTTGTATGATGTTTACTTGAAGCAATGTGTGCCTAGGGAACACTGTGGTGCTACTGCATTTTTTTTTCAAAGCTTAAGAAGAGAAAAAGAATTGCAAATTATTCAATGACCAGAAAAGAGCAAAATGCATCCAAACACAGAAAACCTTTTGAATACTACTTTTAAGTGAATTACAAAACAGTCTTACATAAAAGGTCTACTTTTAACACTTAGTTTCTACAAAGTTTAAAGGATGGAACTTAAAACTACTCTCCCATAATGTGGAGTTCATGATTTTTCATACATAATCTGATTCTATTTATTATAACAATGTAAAAAAAAAAAATCTTCTAAACTGCAAGGGACTGAAAACATGCTGTGAAAACTTAAAACCTTCAAAATCTCTGGAATCATGCAAATTTTGTATGAAAGTTTTCCTTCTATAGCCACATTTACAAGCTCTCTACTGTTATGCTGAGCATTAGCACAGACTCGCAATCACTGCCTATGTTACTGCACAGCAAGGCATTAAAGGAGCTCTTCAACCAGATTATGCAATGAGATAAAGTGAAGTGACTTAAAAAAATAGATTTTTGAAGATCAGCAGATGAGACCTCTTGGAACACTGCTGTCATGTGACTGAGTGGAGCTTGATGTGAATGTCTGATCTGGCATCCCTCCTCCCATAAAAACTGCTCACTGGCAGTACAGCCTGATGTCCTTGTTTGCTGCTACACAGACGACAGATTCCACAAGGGAAGTTCATAGCCACTCTTATAGCCAATATTTTGTAACACAAAAAAGACCTCCAAACTAACAAACCAGAGCTTTGCAGTAAGAGAAATATATCCTCTAGCCAGTGAAACATACTTAGGTAGGGGAATTTTGCTGAATTTTGGAAAAATTATGTCTTTAATCATAAGAGCACTAGGTAATGTTTTAATTTGAAATAACTGTGCAAGAACTCTTGGAAATCTATTGATTTCATGTTTAAGCACAGCATTCAGTGGATTAAAAAGAACTATGGGCATGGCAGATCTGGCCCATCCACCTATCTGCAACTCCACCTTCCCCACAATTTTTCCTCTCTCAGACATCCAGCTGTGATTCTTGCCACAAAAGCTTTAGTATAATCTCTCTCCTTTACTTGGCTGTTGGATGTTGTTTTCTGGGCACTTGGCTTCATCTTCTGCCTTTGAGATTGTCTTTTGAAAGTGTGACCTTCCATTTGGTTGAAATTGAATGACATACAAGAAATTAGTGGAGAGCGAGAGAGAGGCAGACACGGGAAGGTCTCACAAAGATCATTGGCTTGGGAAACTGACACGAAAAGTCAGGAACAAGATGAAGGTGAAGAGCTTGGAGCAGGGCAGCCTGGCTGGACAGTCCACCACTGAATAATACCAAGAGCTACCTTCAGTCATTGAGGAAAACAAGGAAGGCTGTTGCTGGAAAAGAGTGTGGAAGGAGAATAGTGCTCACTTTCTAGCCCAGCTACATTGAATTTGACAGAGCTAGATCCCTCTGTGGTTGTATTTCTTTCTTTATGTCAGGAGTATTTAGGCTAGATTCAGTCTTGTCAGTTGTGCAGTTTCCTCATGTGCTTTGGGGAGGAGAAACAAGCTATGCAATAAAACTAGGAAATATGGTTGAAGATACCAAACTTTGCAGCAGGGTAAGGAGAAGTCTAATATTATAAACTACCTAAGTCTCTTTTTAAAAAGGCAAATATTAAAAAAATGTTTCTTTAGTTTTTGGGGTTTTTTTTAGTTGTCCCATAAGACATATAAATTCAAAGTATTCTATCTAAAGGGCCTTATCTAGCTCTCATTTCAGGTCAAAATTCTTATGTCCTGTTTTAATTTACCTCAGCTGATTCTTTTGAGTCAAAAGGTAGAGTATGTTATTCCATAATATATATGTGTAATATGGAATCAAGTTGCTTTAAAATCTCTACCATAGCAATTTCTAGTACCTTTTATTCCAAACCCTTTTACAATAAAAGAATAATGAAGCTTTTGTTGACTGAGCAAACTGGAAATTAGGGCACTGTAGCTAGCACAGCTCGTTATGGACCAAGACATATCTTTCCTCTTATGAAAAATGCAACATGTTCTGTATGACAGGACTTTAAAAACCATCCATACTATTGTTGTACTTTTGGTACTGAATCAGGTCTTAAAATTTTTCTAATTTGAAGCAAAGGGAAGATGAGGCTCTCACTCTGAAGGTGAACATCTCTGAAGATACTCTCAAAACCTTAGGTATAAAAGACTTTAGAGACAGAATCTATAAAAAAAATGCATAAATCACGGCAAACTGTTTGAAATTAATTTCATTTACTGCAAAGGTATCTGTATTTTAAGTATTAGACATAAGGTTGTTTCACAGTAGTGGTTTCTATAGTTTCATGGTGTGGATCAGAGATTCCTCTGATACTGTAGCTTTTTCACAAAGCAAAAAACATTACATTTGATACAGCTAAATAAATACTCATCCTTTGAGACAAAAGATGAATATTTAACACAACTGTGCAGAGCTCTACTTTATGTCTTTCCTTGTTGATATCTGAACAGTGTGCAACTAAGCACAATGACAAGTAAGAACAGAGGCTTCAGAGAGCAACGTTAAACACAATATTTCTCAATAAAGAGACCACTGCTTTGTTTCAAGAGCTCTCAAATGAAATTATTTTTCCCTGTTATGCTTTATATTTGACTCATGCCTCCAGTGAAGTTTTGGTACATTCAGTGAACATACAACTGAAAGAGCAAAACTCAGCATTTCTTCCCAGCACACTTGACAAAGTCAGAATGCCTAATGCCACTCTGCCAGTCCTTGCTAGTTCTAATGCACATCACTAGGAGTGGCTTCATTCCACATTACAGACAAGGAGAACAAAAAATCCCAGTGGAACTACTCAGTTATGCTGGGAGACAACTGATGGAGAAGAATTGCCCTGTGCTGCACAGAGGAGCTCACAGATGTGGAACAAATGAGGCTGATATGGGCACCCACAGAGCATGTGGGGGCAGAGGTCTCTGGACTACCATTCAACATGGGATAACTGAGCATTCAATATATTTGCAGTTAATAATCCATTCATCTTTCATTTCGGGGTAATCTTCAACTGTAATGAAGCCTTCTTCTGCTCATTGCATTTCCTAAAATTTGCAGAATCTTCCTAAGGGCAAATTCCAACACAGTTCCTTTGATTTTTCCACACTGGACAGGAGTACTTTTGGTGTTTGTGGGGTGCTGGCCACAGTGGACTTTGACTTCTGAATGCCATTCTACTTCAGGTCTATTTCTATGTATGCATTTTATGTATGCCTTCATTTTCCACAATGTCAAAGTCCTATTTATGATTCAAAAGTTCAGGCAGAGGCAATTCCTTTGCCTATTAAACATACTAATAACAGTCAATTATGGATCTTTCAGTAGGCCAAGGGATTTGTCTCAAATTGCAGTCCTAGTGGGGTGATTTCCAAATCACCTTGGAAATCTAGACGAGTCCTTAACTCTGTTTTTACTTGCATATAGTATCTTGTTATAAAATTCATTGTTTCTGGGGCTCATTTTTGTGCATTTTTCCTACTTTGAGCACAGCACAGGTCATTAACCACCTCTACTTGAATTGCCAAAAATAACAAAACCCAACAGACTCTTTGGTACCATCTGCTTTTGGAAACATAATGCTCCTGCCCATCTTCCTTTTCAAATAGCATTGACTCCTGTCAAAATAAAAGAATATCTGAAACTTCTCTATTAGCCTTTCCCAGTTCCAGACTTCCAGCTCTCAGTGGAGGCTGACTTGCTCCTTTTTTCCCCTAAGGCTGGGGTGACAGCTTCCATTGCTTTCTCGTCTCTGGACTGGTGCCTGGCTGAGGTAAATATCCCTTGCAAAGTCCCTGTGTATCCACTCTCCTCCAAACCTCACATACCGTTCCATCCCTGCTTCCAGCCCACAGAAGGATGCTGTTCCATAGAGGGAGCTGCAGGAATGGGGTCAGCCAGAATGGGCTGAGACAACTCCACTAAGCAATTCTTACTGCAGGAGGCAGGAACATGGCAACATGAGGGAGGTATTTTTTTGCTATTTTTATGTAAATACATCTGCCACCCTTCCCTCCCATGTCAAGACAGTGTTTTCAATCATAAGCAGGAAGTGGTTAAAGGCATGTTGCCAGGCAGTTCTTTTCAAGTTGATTAATCATTACAGATAATCTGAATCAAGTAAATGAAAATGATGAGAACCTGGAAGTTGTGTACTTCATTGGTAAAATGTGCCCTGACAGGAAAGCTAATTCAGCTGAACCAAAAATGGCTTATGAAAAATAATAAAGATGATGTTGCTGGGCACTCTTGCTCAGGTTCTTGTGAACTCACCAGGTATCTTACTTATGATATATTTATCCATAAACAAAACTTTGAAATAATCTGTGCTATGCTGAACACTTGTGAATTACTCAATAATATTCACAACTAAGACTGCATACTTTTCCCAGGAAAATAGACTTAAGTGTTGCTGCTCACAGCAGATATTAGGCAAACTTTTTGAGAGATATTTCAGTTATATAGTTAAAGAATGCAAAAGATTCTGCAGAAGCCAACAGTTGTGATTGCTGCAAATTACTGAAAAACATTTAATGTTCTGCCAAGGACAAATCAAAGTTTCCCTGTGACTGCCAGAAAACAGAATTTTTGCAACACTACGGGTTTCCAACAGTGTGGTAGTGGCGGACAGATTTTTCTGTTTATGTCCTATGTTTCTGGTTATATTCTGTGTTTCTAGCTGGGGGCATTCTCCCCTCTCCCTGCCTCCTCTCAGATTTGTTCAGTTCAACATCAGACTGCTTCTGCCACTGATGCCATGATTCATCAATTTCCTGAATGCTGGGAGCATTTGCTAGATTTATCTCCTCTGATGCACTGCTTTTCCCTCAATGCCCAAACCCCAAAATATATCAGTGAAGTCCCATCACTGGAAGTGCTGATTAGGAAACAGAAGGTAGAGAAGATCTTGGTGTAATGGAAAGATGCTATTCTGCAAGTAATGCCTGAAATACTTTGACTACAGTTGTTATAATCAAAGGTCAGAAGTTTTGCAAAGTTATTTCAATCATCTCAAGTGAATACAAATATTTAAGTAAGGCAGATTACCATTGGATTGAATTGCTAATTTTTGTGCAAGTTAATTTATGCTATAGAGCCAGAAGAGATGCTCAAAAAGTCCATTGCTGCTTCTATCAGCTTTATGTTCTTTTCAAATTCAAATTAATCTGGAAGAATAATTTTAAAGGAGTGGATCCTTTCCTATTCTCATCACTTATTATTTTAATTGCCTGTATTGAAACTATTATTTGTTTTAATGAATTGACACTTTAGTGACAAAAGGCCACAATCTGATCTTGTTTACTGGTAAATGCAACCACTCAGTCGTAAGTGTTCTTCCTTTGCAGGGGTGTGGTGAGCCTGGGTGTTCTTGCAATAATCAGGAATGCCAGCCACTTCGGCACTTCTAATGACTCCATCTCTGTCTCTACCTACTTCTAATTCAGCACTTCAACACTGCAGACATCATTTCATCATCATACACTTTTGGTACATCCAGGGCTTTATGTCAGCAAGGCCTATGGAAATGAGACTACTTTTGCTGTTATGGTTGAAAGAGCAACCTCTGCCATTACACTAAAACCCTGAGTATCTTTTCTCTTTTTGTTTTATTGTTCTCTAAAATTCACACTGAACAGTAGCTGCTGAAGTGAACCAGGTAACCAGCTATCTCTGTCATTTTTTCAGTTCTGCTCCAGAATGACACGATGCACACCTTCTCAACGAGAGTTTGTTTTCTTTTAGATGAAGAATTATTCCCAGAGATTCCCAGCATAATTTATTCAAACTCTCTTGAAACATATCGATTAAGATGTTCAAAGTGAGTGATTTGTGAATAAATTTGCAAGTTTATTGTATATAAAATCCCCCTGGGGGAACAAAGGTGTCTGCTGAAGACGAGACTTGGAGAGTATCCCAAGGCATTCTCAAGTGCACAAGAAAAAGATTAATTATATCTGCCCCCAAATGTCTGTGGCTAGAAAGATGGAATTGCACAGGGAGACTGTAATCACTCTTATCCTGCTGTACTCTAGAAGAAATAAGAAGAAGAAAAGAAAGAGGATTTGATTTGGAGGAATAAAAGGATTTAAAATCTCTCCAGCATCTCATTTCCTCTCCCTAGGAATTCAGGAATTCCAACTCATCCTACATGTACCCAGCTCTTTTGATACTGTTCTTATGACTGCACTTTTCCCACTCCACAGATACAGCTCCTGCTGCAACTACCACTGCTGTATTTGGCAGTGCACCTTGCCACCACCTCTGCTCGAGGCAGCAGTAATAAATCTGGTGGGAGGTGCAACAGCAGCAAAGAACAACCCTATTTTTTTTCTTGAAAATTCAGCCTAAAAATGAGGAGATGCTTTATAAGCAGGGCTAATTTGTAATTGGCAAGGTAATTTCTATTAAGGTATTTCAAGTGGAACGGGAAGCTCTGCAACTCAGTTCATGTACAGAGTTTTCTGTAGTCCTGCAACTAGCAGAGCATAAGCTTTTTCTTGGGCATCACTGTCACAAAGGCTATTCCATGGGGTAAAAGAAAATCTAGACTTTAATCTTTTTTTGCATCAAAAAGAGATACTGGTGACACCCACCTCCTGTGAAATTTCAGCTTTTAACTGCTGGCACTGTGCATGTTGATATACTACTGCTATGTTCTGCAGAGGTGTGCAGATGCTTTCCAGGGCAGGGAAATAGCCAGGGCCAGTTTGGCTGTGCTAATTCCCCTTGCAGTCACAGCAAAGAAAATCAGTAATGCTTTCTGCTCTCTATGAGATTTTTCTGGGAAATAAGTTGCCTGAGATAACATCACCTTAATTTTATGCCTTCACTCCTCAGCTTTTCTTTTTTTCCTTGGGTTACACACATACCATATTTCTTTTGCACAGTGTCCAACTTCTAGCCAACATCCATATCAATCTACTAGAGGTATGGTCAGGAAATTTTCAATTAAATATTTATTAGAAAAAGCTAGAACTATCAAAATCAAAACTGACTGCTGAAACAATTGTTTTTTTACAGATGTTGCCTTAAAAAAATTATTTTATAGAAAGTTTGGAAGTTGACAAAATAGCTCACTAAAATGGTTTAATCACTTTTCTTTTGCATCAATGAAGATCAGTTCTTCATTTGAAGAAATCTCTCGTTCAAAATTAATAAATTTACATCGAGAATTGAAATAAAGGAATAACAAAACCTTGTTTTAATTAGTCCAACCAAATATCCACATTTTCCAGCCTATGAGGAGTGTTTATGTTTAAGCCCTTTCGTCACCACCCAGGGCAGGAACAACTTTGAAAATGTTAAACATCCTCATGAGACAGGCCAAATCTTTCTGGCTCTAGACCGGAATCGTTTAGGACTCCATGTCAATGCATTCCTAGGGATGCCGGCAAGTGAAAAGTAGAACACAAAACATTTATGATAATATCCATTTCCTACTTGCCTATAAACCACTAATTTTCTAGATTTAAAAGTTTCATTCTCCTCTGGAATCCAATTTATCTTGTTTTCAAGCAGTTGTGCTGAAACACCCTGAGTGCTTCCACATGAATAGTGAAAACGGCTGTAATATGACTAAAAATGGGAAAACAATTCAGAGGAGAAAGCAGAGATCAAGCTATAGAATTCATAAATACTTGGTTAAGGAAAAAAGTGAAACCAATACTTAGTGAATACATTGAGAATTCTTTTTCTACCCAAACCCTATTTGCTCGCTTTTTATGATGTAAATAAATACCTTAATTTTGTCTCTAATCAACTGATTGCTACTGATTCAGTTGGATATACCTGGTTATTTTACAGGAGAAAAGTGTTCCCCCTAGCAAGCTTAGCATTTAACTTAGAATGAATATTAATGAAAGCTTTTTAGGTTACCAAAGCTTTTCCACTTAATAAAACAATTATACTTGAATGGCAATAGGATGTACAAAGGCAAATACATGGCAGCTAGAAATAACTCGGTTATTCTGAGTATCTCAAGATAAGGAAAAAAAAGACAATATTTAGAACTTTTAGACAATGTAATCTCTTCTGTTACAGACATCTAGGCTACCTTCTGCTAATTAGCTCAATTCGTTTTGAGTACAAGTAGGCGATTGAACTGAAGGAATGGGACACTTTGGGCATAATGGTGGAAAAGCTAGAGCTTCACAAAGTCAAGTAGTGTCAAATAGTCAAGAAGTATGAAGAGAAATATTATAATAATATAACACCTGATTTATTATAATAACAATAATATCTGACATTTATGGTAAACCTGTGCAAATAAAATTTAGTATGTGATAAAAAAAATTACTCCTCTTCATGCATAAAGCAACTGAGTGACTACAATCACATTTACTGCATGTATGACAAGATACTTAGTCCTGATTGCACCTCAGCACTTGAACTGTGTGAAAGGTTTCTTGTCTGGACAACTGTATGGATCAGGGATGCAAAACTGAGTGATATGCAGTGACTGGTGTCTGAAAAGTTCTGGTTCAAAGATTATGAAATTACCCTGGTACTTCTTTCACAAGGCAGGTATTTGTTATTTGCGTAGCTGTTTTCTGGTGTTGCTGAATCATAAATACATCTAGGAATTATTAGGCACCATTTATTGTCCCTTTACTTATCAACGGGAATTTTAAAATGAGAAAGTGAACAGTGAGTAAATGTTTTACATGAGCTGTTGGAGAAGAGAAATAATTTGAAGAGCACCTGCAGTGTAGATCAAAGAGTAATCATTTCAACCAGTGACCCAACAAAGCTGCCCAGATGTATTTCTGGTTTAACTCCATCTTAGCCATTGTAAAGACACATTTTGGTAAGGAAACAGCTTTATGCACTTGCATAGAATTTCCCTCAGATTCCAAACACAATGAGATATGCATCAGGTTCCCAAATAACCAAATAAGTTTTGGTTTCCTGTAACTGTCCATCTAAACATAAAGGCAAGTGCATCAGGTTGTGGTGGGATATTTTGCAGAGTTATACAGGAAACCACCAAATAAGTATTCAGAACACGAGGTTTTCTTGAATGCCCCAAATGTCCTTGGATAGAATTGAATATATTTCATATTGGATACAATTAAAGTTTTGGTGGCTTTTTCCCCCCTTTCTTCTCTTTTTATGGTCAGGGGAATGAGGGACAAAGTTCTTAAAACAGAATGGATTTTTTATATGCATTTTTTACTCCTACAAAGAATGAAGGAATGGCATAGGACTCAGATTTTTAACTTTTCTTGACAGTCAAAAAGCTTGATGAGATATCAAATTGCTATAGAACAAGCAGAAGCAAAGTGATTACTTCTACCAAAAGCCAAGTAAATAGCCTGGATACGCTGTGTCTCCTAAATGAGCCAGGATTACTCCTGGGCAAGTGCAGAGGACAGTTTCCTCCCCACTATAGCTCAAGAGGATGACATATGCCATGATGCAGGCATCTGCAGGCGCTCCCCTTGTTTTCCTTTACAAAAGCAGTTCTGCCAGCTGTCTCAGCTTTTTCAGGTCCCTTTCTCTGTTCTCTGTCCTCCCTTGTTATCCAGTGGGTGCTTATGCTTCAGTCACAGAGATATCTACTGTGAGGCTCTAGTGGCAGCTCACAACCATTTAACAAAAAGAAAGATGGTTTATGCTTTACCATGTCAGAAAACTGATTTGAGTCAGTGAGGTTCAGCAGCCGTGTAGTTATAACAGGCTGACCTCAAATTTCACGATTATTCTCAGTCTGGTGTCCTGCTGTAGCTATGCCTTTCTGGTAGTTGAGCTATCCAAGTCCATTAGTTCAAGTGAGTTTATGAAGGATAAACTGCAGAGAACAATACTCAATTCAAGAGAACAATGCTTTGTTCTTCAGCACCATGTCATATTTGGTCATCAAAATGATATGAAAGAGATTCAGAGTTTTCCATCCCATGCTAAATGGTCTACACCTTTGCACAATTAACATTTTCTTCAGTGACAGCTGACATTAGTTACCCTGTGGGCACACTTGCAGCTTACATGGGTTACTTCAGCATGCTTCCTTTGGGAAAGGTTAAAAGATATTTAAAATAAACCCTAACACCAAAACCCCAAACCCAAGTCCAGCAACATACCTCACATACCACAGTTTCCTGAAAAGATTGACTTCTTTAAATTTGGAGTCGTTAATCCATAATCTCCCAACAATCTTATACTAACCCAGATGCAAGCCAACCACTAGTTTCCTTCATATACAGAGGGTGTTTTTTATCCAAGGGGGGCAACAAATTACTTTTTTTTTTATGTGATGTTCAAGACGTAAATGAAAGGAAATCAGAAACTGCAATAGATGGAGAAATTGAGATGATATATAAACAGTTAATCATTCTTTAGACACGCTCGGCAAATTTTCCTGGTAAGAATGCTATCACTTGGGAAGATAATTTAATAGGCAGAGAAGACAGGAAAACCAGTTTGCTTCTAATGGCATTGCTATGGTGTAATGGGGCTGAGATGGCTATATTCAAGACAGATGCTATTATTTGTTCTAGTTTTACCATAAGTGATACTATGATAATTCCAAAATCAAGCCTGAAAGCCCATTAAAAACATTTTGCTGCCTTGACTCATAATAAAATGTAGGAACTGCTTTTTTGAGTCCTGATGAATGGAGATGCTTTCAGAACACTCAGACTGATGATCCCTAGCTTTTACAACAAAGTGCAAGGCAAACTTTGCAGTCTAGTGATATGCTTTTATCACTCTTTTAATGGTGCATCCTTTTCCATCTAAGTTATTATAGCAATGGATAGAAATGTTGCTTCTTCATTTTTTAATTTATTCCCATTTCTGTCCATTTGTGACACTTTCATGAGAGCCTTTAAAAAATTGGTCAGTCTGTTTCTCAGACTCACATAAAGACGCTTGCATGCTTTTTAACTAAAGTAATAAGTTCTGAGCTCCTGATGCAATCTTTATAATTAAAGTTTAATTTAGCATAAAAAACCCTCTCACTTACTGCACTTTGGTTTTAACAATGTTGTCTGCTGTTGCATTCCCCTAACAAACCACATAGATTCTTTATGTGATTTGTCTTTCAGTGTTCATCTTCACTGCTCTCTCATATCCTAAAATTTGTCAGTGTATAAGCAAGACATTACTTCCAGGAAAAAAAAAAAAATTCATCAGCATAAAGTTAATGCTTATATTAACTAAATAGAAAATCTGGTATGGAGATTTGGACACTTCTCAGTTTTTGTAACCCTACACAGAAGGCAGCAGGAAAATCTGCTATGATTCACATCTGGCAGTATCTCAGTAGATAAACCAGAGGCATTTTAAGAGCAAGTGTTCAGATTACACTAAAGAATGTAAGCATCAAACATTCTAGAACAGCTGGCCGTTTACAAGTTTAATAAATAGCTAAAAAGGAAGTTCCACTTGTGCCCAAGTCAGGCACTGCACCACATTGATCACAGATAGTCAGTAAACTGGAGAGGAAAGGTGATCCAGTAGCCGAGGACTATCCTAGAATTTAAGAAACCTGACTAAATTTTTGTTTATTGCCTTTTAGTAAGCTACTTCTCTCAATAGGAGTCAGACACTAGAATTTGTGAAATCAGGAATTCTCACGAAACATATTTTTTTTCCATTTCATGAAACAGATATATAGCTTAAAAATCTTTCCAGGTTTAAAATGAGTGGATCCAGACTTCTCCCTTGTATGCAGGTTGCATCAAAGGGGATGTAGTTGTTAGCAGATACAAAGCTAACAGGGAAAGCAAGAGATGTAGGTGTAAATACCTTTTCTGCTCATCATGAACCTAAACTCTGTTTTCTAAAACCAAGTGGAAGAATCAGTGACCGATGATGAGGAGAAAGGAGTTTTTGTTTTTCTCTAGTCAAAAAGTTGAACTTGGACTTGAACAAAAGATCTTTAAGGTTCTGAGGCACTTGGACAAGATGATAAGGACAGATATAAAAGAAATGTAAATGACAAGAGAAAAACTTTAATTCGAAAAAATTTACTATTAGCTTTTCTCTAAGCTGCTGTGTGGGAGGCACAACAGTGTGCCTGTCTGCATTAAGGAAGCCCTGTCTGCAATTACCAAAAATGATGTACATTATTTGTTTCAGTCCTACAATCATTTTTAAACAACAGCTCTCATCTCCCACATATGACTCCTGTCATACTGATAATTTCATGGACAAGGGGAACATTCTCTTTTCTCTTCCACGGTCTCTGAGATCAGGGACAGATAATTTAGAAATGTTAAGTGGAGTTTCCTTAATCCATCCACATTCTGCTTCCATTAGCATGGGTCCTGATCCCAGGAAGTGATTTCCTTACAGTTTTGTTTGATGTTCTCATGGTATTTGAAAGATTAAATACAAGTGGTATTTTTTTTTTTTCCAGAAAGCAACAATTCAAAATTGTTTGACACAACTCCCAGAAGAGCTCATCTTTGCCCTGACCAAAAGCTATGTTAGATGAAATGCTTAGAAAAAGGTCTGCCTTCAGTGCACCCAGCATCCAGATTTGGTGATTATCTTCACCCAGTGAAGTTTAAGGACACTTGATTATAGGATAACTAGGGAAAAGAAAAGAGAAAGAAGCTATGGGATAAGAGGTTTAGGATAACCACAGAGCTGCCAAATTTCTATGCAAGGATAAACACGTTTTAGGATGTCCAGTTCTTCGAAGAGAACTTGGCAGGTTGTCTGTTCTAAACAACATTTACTGTAGGTTCAGCCTTCGTCCCATGTAGGCACCTAGACTGTTCTGGTTTTAATGTGCACCCTAATTATATTTTATTTATTTAAACATTTGGTAAATTAATCACTTTTTTAGCTTTTGATTCAGTTATTTATTATAAGTTAGTCCTATTGCATATGATCATACTTTTTGTAAGATAAAAAATATTAAACACAAGTATAATCCTGACAGTTAAAACTGGAGCCAAATAAATAAAATACCAGAAGAAAAAAAATGAAATTACAGTTTACATGTGTACTTTTACCAAAACAAGGAAATAAGAAAGCCATTGTGATGCTCCTTCTGCTTCTAGTGTGCACTATGTGGTGTGCTGGGCTCCCCAAAGCTCCTTCCATTCAGACCAGACAGCTCTGAGTGCAGAGAAGCTTTGAGCTGTTTGCTTTTACAGTGGTTTTTGTGGGGTTTGAGAATGTGTATTGTGTGTATTTTTGTAGGGTTTTTGTTGAATTTGTATTTCTTTTCCCTCTCATAGACGACAACAGCCTGGTGTAATGTATCTGGGCATCTGCAATATCATGACAACATGAGACACCTCAGAATGAATTCCTAAAAGCAGCATCCCAAGCATGAGGCTCCTTGGCAACTTCGGTCAAATTAAGTTCAAGCCATCAGTCCTTTGTCTCCTGCTTTCTGGTTGATGTGTTTCTATCATGTAGTAACACAAGTAAATTTTGTGGCAGAAAACTAACTCTCTAGAAGCAAATGATTAGCTGTCAGGTGGATTAACTCTCTGAATTGATTCACTGCAGTCACTTATATGTAGCAGGAAGAGAGGGGCAGCAGTTCTGGCTTAGACTGGCATAAAAGGCTGCCCAACTAGGATTGAAGGATGGGTGACCAAGAGAGTGCTTTGCCCTTGTCCCTTCCCAGGATTGAGAAACCCAGACTGGACTGCAGAATGACTGAGATTTGCAGCCATGACCTTCACCTAGATTTAGGAGCCTGAGTCATTCCTTAAAAAAATGCATTATGGACTAGAATATGCTATGTAAAATGAGATGGTGGATGGGCTTTCTTGCTTTTATTCAATATTGCAAAGATTAAATAATGTGACTCCCTCACTCTTCAGGGCTTACAACAAGGCAGAAATCAAGGCGTTGGTACTCCACAGTGAACACTGTAATAGTGGTTGCTTTGCTCTCTCTCAGCTAATTTTTCTTTAATTGTTTAATGGGATTTTGGGTAGGTTTTTTGCAAAACAGCATAGTGTCAGTGGTAACAGTGGAGACTGTTCCTGCCTTTGAATCAAAACTGGCGATTAGGGCAGACTTTGTGAAGGGAAAGGGAATGTCTGAATTCTCTGTTTCACATTACATGAACCCAGGCGTATCACATCGTGGCTGAAGGTAACCCTCCTGCTTTATTTTAGGAAAGAAAAAATTGAGAAAATTATAAGAGTTTTGGTGAGGGCAGGAGGGATGAAATAACCACAAACCTTACGTCTAACCCTCCTCCCCTGGCTGTGTTTTAGAATGATAGTTTATTTGTGTCTAGTGTTTTGTGATGAGTTCAGCTCTTTTAGAAAATGAGAAGCACACTCTCAGCGTGTCTTCTGGACCAAGATCCTCTGAGATCTCTGGCAGACAACACGTCCTGCTGAGAGCTCGTTGTGACCTAGTTAGCAGGAAGAAGTTTCAAGCATGAGTAATAGGCACTAAGTGCACTTGACTGGGGAAATTTGGGTACCTGAGGGTGAGGGGAATGGGATATAGTGTGTTCTTCGATTGACTCAAAGTCCTCTTAGAGGACTGAAAGCCAACTAAGTCCTAGTTTGGATGCCTAATATCTGTAGCAGTTTGGGGTCAAGTTGCATACAGCAGCTACTGCCATGCCAGCTTGAGTAAAGAAGATAAATTCCTCCTTGTCCATCTCTATATTAGGCCAGCTCCACCAATGCACAGATACCTCACCCTGGAAGGCTGCATGGGAGAAGCAGCTACAGAAAATGTTTAAATTAAGAGAAACCTTTTAATTGCATTTTTTAATTCTCATTTAATCCCAATGCTTTCCTCAAGAAGATGACTATTGGAAATACCTCTATCCCCTGAGTTATGGAGCTCTTAGATTTGATCCCTGAATGCATATTTGTGGCGTTACTGAAATAGCTACCGTTTATCAAAGGGTTGGTATTCAGGACACCAGTGGTGCCCATAAGTATGTTACTCTAATATTTATGCATCTTCCATAAACAGAATTGCTGAAAATAATTTTAGGGAAATTTTGGATAGTAGAAAATTACCTTTTTTTAAAAAAAGACAAAAAACAATGAAACAAAATTAGTTTTTAAATGCTAAGGGTACTGATCAGGATAAAATGAAATTTCAGATAATCTCAAACAGCAATAAAATCTTTTGGAGACTTGCAATTGACTCAACAGTACCTTCCTCATTAGGGCCATAGTCTTGTATTAGAAAGCATGCTTCAGATAAGAAAGGTCTTAGAGAAAGAAGGAGCAGGAATAGAAGCATCATCTAATTGTTGGCTTTTATCTCCTGTTATCTCCAGATCAAGGAAATTTAGTTAAATGGCACATAATTTTGAGTGTTTCAGGAGGAAATTCTAGTTGCATATAGAAAAGGAAAACAACCTTCGTTTAGTGTGCGTTTTTTGTTGTTGTTGTCCATATGCCATTATTTATTGCACATAAAGGAAAGATTCTAATTTTTAGCACTTTTTTAAAAGCAGGACTTCTGTAAATCTTTCTTGATAATCAGGCTGAACAAACTTCTTATAAGACTGAATTTCTCAATTGCTAAAAGCATCTAGTAATCAAAAGCTATTAGAAATCAGCTTGTATTTTAAAAAGTGACTCTAATGCATTTACTTTTTCACTGTCCTTCTCTGCTATTCCATACTTCAGAAACTTGATCACTGTAGCCTTTTAATTCACCTGCTCTTTACTAATTTTCTTCTTTCTTCACTAACTAGCATCCAAACTCATGTTACACTCAGTACCCTTCCCTGGTATCTGCTGAGATTTCAGTCTCACTATTATGCCTGTTTCTTGCCCTATCAGACTTTAAATGTCCTTTTCAAATTCTCTGTGTTCTCTCAGTCTGTTCTGGTCATTACTTCTGCTCTTGAGATTTTTCTCTTCACCTGGAACATCTGGATAGTCAATTCTGAGGTGTACACACTCTAAAATCATCTGTCCCTTTCAATAATTCAGTTTTTCTGCTCCCCAAGTTCAGCAGTTCTTGCCTCCGGATGTAAGCAAGGAAACAGCTGGAGAGCTAGGGGCAAAAATCTCACAATGAATATAAATGTGCATAAAAAGTTCTTTAGATCTTATGGAAAGGCTGTATGGAAGGCAATGAAACAACACTTAGCATTTCAATAGAAGATTCATCCCACTTAGTGAATAGGATAAACTTCTGTTCTCTGTGGAGCTGACTCAAGCACTTCTTCCTTGAGAGAATTTTTTTAGCTTTGTGGAAAGAACTAGTGAGAATTAAATTGAACCACCTGCATGTCTGGTCACAAAGTAAGAATTTGCAGATTTTTCTGCTAGGGTGAAGCCTGTGTTCATGTTTATTGTTTCATTGGGGGGGAATGTAGGAAGGAGTTTTGCCTTGCAATTAGTGATTTGGACTAATATGTTTCCTCACTGGGGCAGACCTGTAGGCAAGTATTGTGATACTTTGATGGAGGATTTTTTTAATACTTCTCAAAGAACATCTAAATGTCTCACAAGTCCTGGAATTTTCTTTCTCCAGCTTCACTTTAACTTACAGCCTTATTGCTATAATTGTGCTGTGACCTGTGGCTTCTGGAGAAAGACTGATAAAGGTTAGATATTCTTCATTCCTGCCAACAGTGTTCTGTCTAAATCCACACTTGAAATTTTGTTTTTGGGGAGTTGCAGATTAGAGTCCTAACAAGAGCAAGCATGTTCTAAGGAACCCTTCTCTTTGCCTTTGAGAAGTTTTGCTTAATAGTGAACAAAATCCAGAGTTCCCTGCCACGTCTAAGCATGGCAAGTTCCCGTGGTCCATCCTCATGGCTCTCCTGGGAACAAAATGACAAGATTAGTTGTATCTGTGTGGCATCACAGCAGCAGCAGGGCCAGGGAGGCTCAGGCACTCAGGTGGGATGTGCAGTGCCTGATGGAGGACCATCCATGGACACTCAAAAGATAAGTGCTTATCTTGGGCAGCCAGGCCACCTCAGTGTTGTTCCCACATGCTTGCTAGGAGTCTCTGAGCTCCACACTGACCTTTAATAAATGGTGTGTCCATCCCTACAACCTCAAAATGGCTGCTCCTTCTGATCAGGGGACAGCTTTCTGACACACATAGATAATACATGTGGCACACGCTGCCTGCTGGTATTTCATCCATGCAACATCTTAGGAAGGAGATGTGGATGGAAATGTTTTCAACATGCTAATAGCACTGACCTTTCTATTTCCATCACTCAGAAGCAGTGACCAGGCACTCAAAATCTGAGTCTGAAAGCCAAATGTAGACATTTTCTGAATGGACTTACTTTTGTTTGAACAATACAATTATTTTTAAGTAGAAAAAGTAAATGGAAGGTTATAATTGTGGGCGAGCATGGGAGGCAGAGCTGCCTGCTGACCACATTAAATGTTTAATCCTTATTCAGCCACCAAAGGCTTGGGTGTAGCCAGATTTTTTTTGCTAGTGAAGTGCCTGTCCTGAGATAGTGCTGTTTTTCACAGTGCATAGTAAAAGGTGAAATAAAGGATATGGCATAGTTATTGTCAGTTCAAACCTCTTCTCGGCTCTAAAAACAACTTTTTAGATGTGACTCTGAAACCCTCATAAAGAAGAATGATCGCTTTCCATTCAAGCCTGCAAGTGGGTCAACATAACAGAACTGAAGTCTGAGAAAAATCATCAGCAATCACTAATTCATCTTAGTGGCCCGGATTCTTAATTTCCTTGACAAATGTTTAATTTTCTCTTGTGATCTGACTTTTCTTTAGAAGGTGAGTCATGCAACAACAAATCAAAATGATGACAATTTTGTTTATCCTGTGCAATCTCATGTAGGTGAATCAATGCATTTGCAACAAAGTTGCTACTGCTGGAACCCTTCTCTTCCAGACTAGTACATGTCTACACTGATATTTCACACCTTTATCTAGTCCCACGGGATACCAAAATTGAGAAGCACTTTTAAGTAACATACAGAAGAGTTTCCCTGAAAGAGCCATTTTGTCTGAGAAATTATACTAATGCTGAAGCATTTTTGTATCCAAATCAACATGGAAATGTATTTTGATGATGGACAAGAAAAAAAAAGACCTTTTAGACTGCCCCAAAGTTTATGTAGGTGAATCTTTCCTCACACACATGACCTCATGTGTTTTGCTTCTGTTCACAGTGAGGATCGTATTGGATCACCCAGCACTGAAATTCAAGCAGTACACTTCTAAGCTTCAGGTGCTAGCTGCACCTTGAATACTCCTTATCAAGGAGTATTTACGTAAATAAGAGTGAGAGAATGCTCATGGAGCAGCTACACAGGCTTTACTGCATTCCTGCTCCAGGGAGCTCCACAGATGAGTTATGAAGGGAAAAGGCTGGAGGAGGGATTTTGTGATTTGGAGGAGAGCTGTTGTCATGACATTTCAGCCCCCTTGTTTCACAAGATACAGATTTTGCATCCTGTGTGTTCTCTTCATTTTTTTCATGTCCATTTGATCCAAACAGCATTTCTGGGACAAATATTTAAAGGGGAGAAATATGAATATGTCAGGTGAACAAATGGAAGGGAGGAAGAACAATTTAATATGGATGATTGCACATGAGCAAATGGAGAATAGCAGTCTTTGAGTGAATGTGGCTGGAAATGAGAAAAAGGTTTTCAACAGGAGATTTGGAACAGCCTCTGGGCAAGAACAGATATAAAAAGAAACAAAAAAAACCCCAAAACCAAACTAAATAAAAAGCCCCAAACCTCATTCCCACTACCCCCCCAATACCGCCCCCCCTCAAAAAAACCCCAAACCCAAACCAACAACAACAAAACCCCCCCAAAAGACTTTCTGCTTTTAATATCAATTTGAGCAAGAGAAGGAAAAAAGGTAACAACCTTCCTTGGTTGATGGAAACAGACAGAGTTTGGGAACAAATTAGCCAGGGTTTTTCCCTCAGCATATGATCCTATTTTCCAGTGTTCCTAAAGCTGCTGCTGTGGCACCTGCTGGAAACAGCCACACAACTGAAGAGCAGCCTAACCCAGAGTGCTGCTGAGCACACACTGCCCACCAATCACAGCAGATTTCCTCTACCTTAGAAGACAGGACTGTAGTACAATTTAAAAGTGTCTCACCTAAATATTAAGCAGGTAAAATCAAGGTGTCTTTGGCATTCAGTCCCTTTGTTGTGTGTGATCTCACTGTCCATCAGAACAATTTCCACTTAACGGAGCCTAAATAGAGCCTTACAATCATATGTTTGAAATGTGAAGGATGACTAGGATTGCATGTAAGAATAGTTTCTGCCACAGAATTCCATTCAATTTAATGGAAAAATGTCTTGAACATTAATAGCAATTCAATTATTTGGAGTCTTACAACCCCTATGAGCTGTCTCCCATCTGTAACTAGATCTGCAATAAATTATGTTTTCAGATAAATTTAGTCTTCTTTCATTAAAGCTCTTTTAGACTATATTTTCTTGAATTTGAGGAGACCTTTACTCTATTTTTCAAGAGATATACATGAACTTACTTCTTTTCATTACAAATAAACTAAATTACATTTACTTGGTCTATCACCATACTTCACAAAAATTTACTGGAGAAGCTGATTGGTGGTAACTCATGCTCCACAGCCCATGGGTGTGTTCTCTCGCTGTGATAACCAGAAGGCAATTAATTCAAAGTATCTGAAACTAAATTAGAAAGAAATATATACAAGCATATATAAAGTATATGCTGATGCGAATTTGTTAAAATACCTCCTCTAGATCTGATCAAGTCCAAGAATGAAGTGGTGTTGAAATTCAGAGTAATTTGTGGTTAGAAAAGGTAGGCTGACTTCATTATTAGAATTAGGTATGCATTGACTAGTTAGTCCAGTCCCTTTTGCTACCTGTAAAAATATTTTATTGCATTATAACTGTGATATTATAGGAACTTATGTCATAAAAACAACCAACCAAACTAAAAGAAATGTGCATAGATTATTTTGTTTTTAATACGTAATTTGGTAAAGCTTGGACAGGTGTTATTCTGTCATGAACAGGACTGAGCTCACTATACAGGAGTTACTTCATTTTATGAGGATGACAGATCTACAGGTAGTGGTTTAACGGATCCCTAAAATCCTGTATCTTTTTAAAGAACTGATGAGCTGAAAATGATAGAATACATATATGCAAAAGGTAAAATGCTACTTGCAATATGCCTCCATTCTCTCTTTTAAATTTTTTAAATGCAGGTCTACATTGCTCAATCATCCAAAGTCTTCATGTTTTTGCAGTGTTTTGCTTACAGAGTAATTTTTTTTCTAACATGGCCCTATTTAATATTTTTCATATTGATATTCAGATTACATATTCAAAGGAGCAATGTAACTATATTGGAGAGGTTTTACCCTGGTCATCTTCAAATGAGTAAGAATATTTGATCAGAAAGACTAACTTCTGTTTATTTTGTCCTAAAACTTGTCTGGATCTGAAGACTTTCTGGATCTTAAGCTCTCTCTGATGTTTATATATCAGCATTACTTTGGTAACTGGGAAGCTGGAGCAGGAGACAAGATTTTTAATGCTAAATTTTAACCCTTGAAATCAACCAGAATTTTGTCCTGTATGTTTAATTTCTGCATATGCCACTATTTTACTGTGTAATCCTCTAGTTGCTTAATTGATATATCTCTGGTTTTCTGTTCTGTGAAATAGCAGTGCTGTTGTCTCAGCATGCAAAGGTAATTTAGTGGTTGTCTAAAAAGTGAGCTTGCAGAAAAGACAGCATGATGGAACGATTATCTCAAAGCATTTACTAGGTCTAAATCCCCAAAATCTGGAAGGACAGGAACAGCCTTTTCATAATGTGTTCTTTATTTATTCTCAGTGCTCGCTAAATTGCTAGACTCTCAGGATAACAATATGACGATGACTCTTTTACTATTTTCAACTTTCTGGATTGTCTATTTTCGTAAAAGTTCCTGAAATGTTACATTGCATGAAACCAGGACATTGTATTTTCCACAGCATTATATGCCTGACCAAGAAAAGTGATCAGCAGAAGTAAGAATACATAATAAGATACATAATTTTCCTATTACCTCATGCGCATATTTATGACCCACTCACCTTTCCTAAATTTTACACTTTCTTTAAGAATATGTTCACACAATTCTCTCTTCTGTCATGTATTAAAAAAATAATATTGAACATAAATCATAACCACCTGTTCCCACGGGTTTGATGGAATATTAATAGTAATAAACACATGAAGGATTTGAGTGAACTCAATATAGCCAAAGCCATTAAATATGAGTTATGTTAAATGCAATTTTTAAAACCATATATATTTGAGATGAGTATGAGATAGTTATATTAATATTTTATATAGGATTGCCAAATTGATGGTATGGTCAATATGTTCACTTCTGTTAGTGAACACAACATTGTGATTCTAGAATAAACATGATAAAAGTCAACATTATAAACATTAAATGTATTAAAAGCTGATAAACCTTGGTCTGAAATTAAACACGGGGAATAACTATTAGGCAGATGTGTTACTAACTGGAGCCTTCAGGAATATGTTCATTTGCACAACTTGACAAGCTATCCCTCTGTTGTGAGCAAAATAGAAGGAACCATTAAAACTCTGCAGTGTTCTTGTTTGTGGTAGGCAGATATCAAGGGAACGACATAAGCTAGCAAAGACAAGTCACTGACTTGAGATGATCTGGATCCATCATTAAGTAAATCTCAGCAAACATGGTTTCCTTTGGTTAATACCATATGCTGAAGAAGAAAGAATGCAGGCCAAAGGCAGAGGCCTTCCTGAAGAGATGTGATGTGCCTGTACAGGAAAGTGAAACAGTTCCAGGGCTTGTTCTCTGGTTCTGGGGCTAAATGCCCAATTTGGCTTCATTCACACAATTAGAGTGACCTGCTCTGCATAACAGGACAGTCTCATATTAGCGTTTTATTGGGAGTGATCCCTGGAACGTGGCAACTTTCCAGTCAGGCCTGGGACCATTCTAACAACTCAGTACTTAGACAATCAAGTTCTGGTGCAAAAGGTCAGGCTTCTGTTAGTTTGTGGAGAAAAAAACCTGGCACTGTTAACAAAAACTGAGAGTCATGACAACTAGAAGCGCTCAGTGCAATCCTGCATCCACAGGCGTTGTGGCTACAACCTTGGCTACATAAAGCCAAAACCTTAGACAGACACATGAAAGCCATGTTACTTCTCTATTTTAGAGAGCACTGACTGCTGTTGAAACAACAGTTGTGATATCCTTAGATGAAGATGGTTACCGATCAACTGAAGCAGGTTAAGAGGAATTAAGACAATTGGTGAAGGAATATGGGATATATTTGATGGCAAATGTCCTCAGGAGCCATTTAGGTTAAAAATAGAAAAATTTCAGTAGTGTATCTCTCAGTTTCTGAGTAGACTATACTGCAGGATGGAAGGTGACATACAGACAAGTAGAGGTAAAATAAGGTAACCTTCTTGCTAGTGTTGTTGTTTTAACTAGATTTTTTGAGTATCTGACCTTTGTCAGCTGTCTCTATCCTAGACTGCAATTAGCAGTGCAGGCAGAGGCTTTGAGACAGATACTGGATATGGGATGGTCCTTCTGCAAAGAGAGCTGAGGACAAATCCAATAAACAGTCAGATTTCTGTATTCTGAATCACTGACCAATGCCCAGCGCTACATGAGCTATCTGTTCCAAGTTGCTGCCTCTGTAACTTCATAGTTTATGAAGTAGTTGCATTCACTGGTGTCACAGACTGAAATATTATAGTTTATGACTTAAACATTTTCTTAAAGGACTTTTAAAACTGTATTACTAAAGCTGCAGAGAAGACTACAGCACTCTGAATGGAGCCCTGACTGAGGCCTTACACTGCTCACTGATGAAGATAAAGTAACAGCTCAGGGCTGGGGACATTCACAGAGTGCAGGCTTAACACCTCCAAGGTGGAGCCCACAGCCCCAGGGCTATCAGCTGCCAGGCTCACACAGACCCTGGCACCAGCACCAGCTGGTGGAGGGAGGAGAGGCTTTGGGTGTGTGTTGGAAAAGCCTCTGGTCAGAGCTGTGGTGGCAGAAGAGCCCATCTGAGGGGTCCTCGGGCAGGGGAGTGGGAAGCTTATCCACAGGAGAAGGGGATGACATGGCCCATCACAGCCCCCCCCCCACCCCAAAGGGGTCCCCAGGCACCAGAGATGATGCAGCAGACCCTCAGTGTTGCACGGGACAGTGTCAGGCCAGCCCCTGCAAGGGGAGACACGTGGGCATTCCCACCTGGCCCAAAGTGTGTATTAATCCACAGGATTCTGTCTATCCCATATCTATCTATTATTTGGTGTGTGGTGGTGTGGCCACGGCAGCAACGGGGGACCCTCACCACCAGCAGACCAGATGGAGGAGAGCAACAAGAGGTCATTGGGACCCTTGGATGGGTGATCTGCTTCCACCTAACCCCTGTCACCTCTCCCTGTCCCCCACCCTCCCCACACACATTCATCCATCCTTCCTTCCTTCCTTCCTTCCTTCCTTCCTTCCTTCCTTCCTTCCTTCCT
>JACBWW010000002.1:5297808-5350369 GCA_020086605.1 Lanius collurio
CACACACACACCCTTTGCATCATTAAAAAGCAGACATTTTGGTGCCGTTTATCACGGTTCAGGCTGAAATAAGCGCGGAGCGCCTTACCCACCCCCGCCCGGCTGCGTGCAGTTGGCGCTGAGCGATCCCGGGAAGGGTTGGTGCGGCTCGTCCCTAGCGCAGCTGGTTCGCTGCCATCCGCCCAACTTCAGCACCCAGCCGGCGGGGAGAGGGAGGGAGGCGGCGGCAGGCAGGCGGGCAGGCAGCAGGCAGGGAGGGAGGAAGGGAGGGAGAGGGGGGAGAGAGAGAGAAGAGAGGGAGAGAGAGGGAGGGAGGGCGGCGGAAAGGAAGGGAGGGCGGGAGGGTGCGAGGAGCAGCGCGGAGCAGGGAGCCCCCGCACATGCGCTCTGCCAGCGGCGGCGGAGCCCGGCGGCGGCGGGAGTTCCCCCGCTTGGCCCGGCGGGTGAGTCACGGCCCGCCCCGGCCCCGCACCGCCGCTCGCCGCCCCGGGCTGCTCGGCCGGGCGCCATGGCAGGGACACTCCCCCGGCAGCCAGGGGCGGGGGTCTCCGCAGGCGGCGGGGCCGGGGCGGCGGAGCGGCAGCATCCCCGCTGAGGGCTGGCAGCGTGTGACGGCGGGAGCAACACGCCGCCGTGCTGAGGAGGGAAAGGCTAGCGGTGCTGGGCTCCGGTTTTGTTTTTATTTTGGTCCCCGCATCGGTATGTCCAAATAGATTTAAAAAAAAAAATAAAAAGTGTATAAACCACTATCAAACACTACATTCTTCTCTGGAGCCAAGGGAGAAGCAGGGATTTGGTGGCCAGGTAACTTTTTGATGTTGGGCACCTGAAGCACAATTTCTGAATAAAGAACCAGTGTGGATCTGCATGGATCTGGTGGTGTCAACTGTGAGAATCAACACCAGGATGCTCTGAAAATCTGCCTCTGAATCCTGAATCCTGCCAGGTCTTGCCATTTAGTTTGTCTCATCTTTTCAAACTCCAGTTTCCAAATTTTTGCTCAATAGAGAATGTTGTTTAGCTTTCCTACTGCACCTTAGAAATCTGGAGCCTGATATTTCTCCGGGCAACAGCACTGGAAAAACATGTATTTGGCATCTGGATCCTGTCAAATCATGCCATGTATCTAGAAATGTTAATATCTCAGGAGAGAATGCATTACTGTATTTACCACTCCACTAAAACAGTCTGGCAAGATGGTACAAAAAGGCACAAGGCTGCATTAAGGTGGTTCTGTGGCTCGCCAACAGTGTGTATCAATCCTCTTTGCAAAACTGGTCAACACACCTGTGTATCCCATCTAAAGCCCCAAGTGGAGTGCTACGAAAATTTAAGCCAAAATCACACATATGTTAGTAGGGCTGAAATTAAAAGGATTGAAAGCAGTGCAGAAGGGCTAGCTTGCATGAGAGCTGTAAGAGCATAGGCACATCAAATTCAGCTCAGCTCTTGGGAATCTGTGTTCAAAACACATTTAAAACATGACAGTATGTTGTGTTGGTTGTCTGGCTTATTTTTTGTCTTCTGGGATAGAAGCTTCAAATTCTGAATCTCACAAGGACTAAAGTCAGTGTTAAGCTCCCTGAAAGTCTCTTCCCATAAAGTCAAGACTTCTCTTTTCTTCTGGTCTTGATTCTTGTGAAGAAAAAATCCTTGATGTGGAAGCCACAACTCTGCTTGATTACCAAAGGTTATTTGCATGGCAATTTGGAAGTCTTTTTAGAAATCTAAGTTATATTCCCTGTGTTTAGAAACAGTTCTCAAAATAATACTGTAAAGGATAAAATGTATCTATGAAACATTAACAGTGTTTTTATTAGTTAATCGCAGTGCTTAAAATATTTCTTGACTATCTTTCCACAGCTTTAAAGAGCACCAGTGCTATTCTAAGGCCTCAGTTAGGAAAAACCTGCATATTTAGGAAATAATCTGAAGACTTGTTTAACTTCAAACTCACATATTGAAGCTTAATGACTTCATGGTAAAGACTGTGAGCCTTCATACCTGCTTAATATTAGGAAGACAGTTTCACTTTGACAAAAAAAACAATGAAACCAATCAAAGCAAGTGTCTTCTCCTACAGATTTAGTAGCCATGTAGAGATAGTCAACTTAAAAGGGAGACTGAGTAATGGGTGGGATTGAAAGAAAATAATTTTATCCATGTATTAGAAAAATACTAAATTCTAATAGTTTGAAAACGCTATGCTTAAAATGTTTGAATAAATAAAACACTTCAGCTTTTTATTACCCTTTTAATGTTTCCCACAGGTCTGGACAAGCCTAGCCATTCCTATTTACCATAGCTTCCTGCACTGAAGCCATTCCTTGTTGTTGCTTGAACTCCTGTTTATAAATCCACTTCCTTTCAGTAGATGTTCAGCTGCTCTGTTCTGGCCACTGCCTGATCCTTGTGCCTATTTTAGAGCCCTGCAATTGCTCTCAATGACTTTTTCTTCCAGGCCTTTCTATCCTCTCTCCCTGGTTTATGTGTTTTGTTCCATGCTTCTTTGCATTTCTTAAGCCAAACAGTTTCCTTATTACCATGCTTTTTTTTTTTTTTGCTTTTTTTTTTTTAATTAAAATTTGTTTGCATTGTTTTTTCCAAAAAATTGTCACTGTCTTTTGAAAAAAGAGAAATGGATGGAGAAATGTGTTATAAAACAACTTGTGAAGATCTATAATAACATGTACTTGAGAAGGCCTTCTGGAACAAAGAGTCCAAATAAATCTGATAAAATAGTTTTACTTCAGCATTGGAAGATTAAATGTCTGTAGATTTCCTATTCAATGTATTGGGCATGAAGCTAGGTCCCTTATTTTCCAGTATTAAGTCTACACAATTATTGGTTGGCTATATAATTTCAGTCAACTTCATATTCTACCTGTAGAAATCCAGGCATTTAACATTTGTCATGGTCATGGACTCTTCAAGAATACAGTCAGTTAATAATATTCCCTGCATATCTTCAACATAAAAGAAATCAAAGGCTAACGTTAAAACAACTCAATAGCTGAAGACCTAATATTGATCATAAAGTCATGATCTTCTTTTGTGGCCCCAGCATGACTTCCGTGTGATACAAAATGAAATATTTAAAATGTGTTTGAAACACAAATCATACACATACTTTTTCTTTGTAAGCAGCAGTACTGTAACAGCTTAAAGGCACTTATATTTGTAGTTTCAGCTCGGAAATGGGTCAGCAAAATGTCCTGCAGTTACAGAGATGTATTTATGTGTGTCTATGGTTTGCTTCATGCAAAAAAGTGAGTCTTAAATCTTTCTTAGCTATGTCTATGCAATACTGTGGTTCTTTATCAGGCATGTTTTTTTAATAACTATCATGCTGTCTAATGTTATTCGACACTATTAAGATACATTTAAAGCATTAAATGGACCTTTCTGTGCTGCTATACATAAAAAAACATGAAAATTAAAAAAACTACCACCAACTCCCCACCTAACTCTTCTTCATCTCAAAGCAAATGACTCAGTGATCATCTTCTGTTGGCTCTTTGCATGGAAAGCTGGCTTGTAAAATGTGATTAGAGTGGCAGCATCTCAGTGTAAGGGAGATTTTTTTCTTGCAGTAGCAGCAAATTGAACAAACACAGAGTCTGTCTCTGAGAGTCCACTTTCAGATTTCCCCAAGCAACATTTATAATTTGGCTTGTTTGTATGCAGAAACAAAGGCTTCAGAAGTCCCCTTATTAAAGAACTGCTCTTTACAGATGGCAGTGCTCTTGTATCTTACTCAGAGCGAGACCCAGAGATAATGACATCTTGTTTTGCAGCTGTTTCTGTTAACTTTGGCTGAGCAATCAGTGTTTCAAAGGCTGGCATTATGTGCCAACAGCCACCAAAAACCAAAAGTCTGTTGACTCATAAGGAAAATGTCACTGCCACTAAACCAAACTGAACTATAGCTCTAGTGCTTGAGGTGGCTTCATATGGGCTTGAGCTGCCCTGGTAGTCTCGATCACAGCTCAGTAGTAAAGTGGTGTTATCATCTTATCATTTCACTAAACATATACTTCCATCTGCAAGCCAGGCAGATTCCTAGCACCATTCCTAAAGCTATATGTATTTCACTCCCTTTCTTTAGCAGCTAGAGTGAATAGGTTTAAAAATGTTTCATTGCACAAAAGCAGGAGATGGAGATTTGCTTCAGTAACCAGGTGATCTTTGCACTCTGCAGCAAAACATTTCTGGTCTTAAATTTGCACTGAGCAGAAAAGACCAATAGTAAGATTTTAAGACTAGGAGTCATAAACCCCACTTGTATCTCCCAAGAAATGACATTTAGCATGAAGTATTTGGAACATATCTATTTCCTTAGTGATTGATAATCTCAGGGTTAATGAATCTTGACAAATTCACAATAAATTATCAAGATTAAGGTTAAACAATGAAATACTAGTTTTTACTTAGTGTGCTGATCCACAAACTCTTTAATGTTTCTTTTTAATGTTGACATCCACAATATCATCCCTACCCTTTAAAGTCATGGGATTATCATAATGTGATGTCCCTAAAACTTTGGTTTTTTCTCAGTAAATAATTACTTTTAAAACTTGACCCTGAATCAAGAAATCCTTTAAGCACATGCTTGTTCTCAGTAAATGAGACTTATATAGAGATTTAGTGGTGATTCCATATTTAAGAAGTTTTAGAAGAATAGCATATTGATTGCTTTCTCAAGTAGAAGATTGTAATTTTCATCGTGTTTTACTTAGTTTATAATGTCATATATTTTTCTGAGGTAAAACGAAAACACAAAGACTTGTGCTTTATATATTATTTCTACTTAGTTGGTCTACTTCATGTTTCCATGAAAATCTCAGCTAAGCTGAAGCTAAAGGTCAGAGTGCAAGTAATAGTAGTTTAAAAGCCCCAACCCCCCTCTACCTCACAGCACAAGAGTGGCTATAGGAGCTTATACTACTGAAATTCAAAATGGTAGGGTTTGACATAAAACCTCTGAGCACTTGAAACCACAGAATAGGGGTGAATACAAGCCCAGCTCTCAAAAGAGGCAAATATTCCAGGTCGAGAATTGTAACTAAATACAGAACAAGGCAGATGTGCTGCAATAAAGTTGGTTATCTTATTTTGTGAGTTTGGGTAGTATCTGTTCTCTATTATAAGTACAGGCAATGTGTTCAGTATAATGTGAAGAAACGAATTTTGTGTCTAGCAATTAAATGAGCCCCTTCTTTTTTAACTGTTATTTTTGAAATATATTTAATTCCTCTTCCAAAGTCAGTAGCAGCAGCAAGACTTGGGGTTGGGAGCACATATAAATGACCACCTGGAGTTTCTGAGAGAACTAACAACTTTTTTTCAAGGAGAAAAACCATGAAATACCATAGCAACGATTTATGGTATGGAAGTAAAGGGTCATAGTATATCTTTAAAATTGTTTAACATGAAGCTTTTGAAATTCATGTGGCTTTAATCCTGCATATTTCCGCCTATGCTATGCAGCTGGTGGCAAGGCAGTGAGAGTCTGATCTGTGGCTGACACTTTCCCCTTTCCTCAGCACCCTGTAAGGCAGGTTTTACAGCTCTCAGCCTCAGAAGTTTTATTGTACAGTCACAGGAGCAGGGTGAGCAGCTTTCTCTGCTATGGGTGGTGTATCACCTGGTCAATCATCCCTACTTTGTTTGGCAGGAGTTTTTTAACTCAGCCCAGAGCCGACCAGCATCAGAGAGGCAACTTTCCTACCTGGCTCTGGTGCCAGAGGTTTGTGTGTTCCCACCATCTCCAGACACATGGGGCAGCCTTGGTTCCAGGCAGCTGGGAGGTCTCCCGGGCTTATTATCTGCAGCTGCACCCCTTAGCACCACAGCAAGGATTCAGCTTTGGTCCTTCTGCTGCCAACCTTGTTGGCTTCAGCAGTAAATGCCACATCCCATTGCAAAGCTATTTCTCGTTCTTGATTCCCTCTTTGTCACTGCATACTGAAGAATCCTGCCAAATTCATATGGGTTTTAGTGAGTGGGAATCAGTAACTGATAGTAATTTGAAAAAATTCCTTACCACAAACTAGAGACCTTCTTCCTGTCTTCTTGGATCAGCTGCACAGCCTCTGGCTGCAGTTATGGTGGGTCCCACAGCAGTGGTGGGAAGACCCTGGGCGACAAGCTTACATGAATGAAGCTCTACTTGAGCTTCCCTGTGTGTCACAGCACAGCTGTTCTCCCCCTTCAAGCATCTGTTCACCTGGCTTTTGGATCAATGAAGAATCCAGATGAAAGTCTCCTCTGGCTGCCCTTCCTCCCGATCACCAAGAGATGGAGGCAGAGCTCTCCCTCTCCGGGGCCTGGCCACTGTGCTCTACCTGTGGACTTAGAGCCCTTCATGTGGAGGCAAATAATTTAGTTATGTGATTCGACACAGTAGATTACTTCTAACACACTCCTCTTTAGATAATATCAGGTCTTTCTAATGGTATTTTTACTTGCATATGAACAACCATGTAGACACCGTTCTCTGTCAGTGCTTGCTTTCTCCTCTTTGTGGTGTATAAAATAAAAATTTTTGGAAGTAAAATGGTACTCAGCCACAGAGAGTCCACACAAGGTGGCTTAGGTGAGCAATAGTAACCAAAAGAGCAGGCAAATGTAATTAAATTGTCCTTGTGAAGGATACCCCATGTATTCTGTAACATCCTTTTGGGATATTCCCTCTTCAAGCCAATGATAAATGAAGTATGAACTTAATTCTCTGTCTTGTAAGCACTTATACAAATACTTCTAGATAATTGAGTGGTTTTTAAGAACTTGTCAATAAAGACTGACAAAAGTGATTGGAGCATTTTTATAAAACCAGAACAAATGGCCTCAAAATGTACTGCAAGGGCTTATTTAGTCTGACCCCTGCAAGAAAATTTGAAGCTCTTCCTGTGTAATTTTCTTAATTAATTGGTTTTGGCTGTGTCTGATCACTTGTTTGAGTATTTGAAAAACAATGTCATGTCAAAATTTGTATATGATGCCAGAACAATGAGCTGGCTACTGCCCTAGTCAGAAAAGTTTGAATTTGTAAAATAAAAAAGCAATACTTTCTATTTGAAAATAACCTTCTAATAAAAGTTATGAAAGAAAACTCCATCAGTCCTTACAAATCAATAACTCTGTTGACCTTAAGACACAACCCACAGGTTAGCTAGCCAGCAACAGACTTTGTAGATGGGCATGGATTTGACCTGGTGAGAGGTCACAGGTAGAACAGAAATGTGTTTTCTGCCTACTTGAGCAAGAATAATTTCAGTGAGTTTGATTCCCCTCACAAAAGGGATATGCCATGTGCAAACACTGGGGCTTTCATTGAAGTTATCAACCTTTTATTTTTTTTTTTTTTTTCTAATTTCAGTCTTCTGCAGAATACTGGAAACCTAGTGGCAATTTCCTGACTTCTGAAATGAAAAACTCTCCTGAAAATCAAGAGACAATCTCCCTGATGTATTTTCTTCCACGATAAATTTAATGTTTAGTCTGAAAGCAAATGGCTTTATCCAAATGCTGAGAGATCAGGACATTTTTTACCTCAATGTCCTTCTCACAGAACAACAGAGTGATGCTGACCTGCAAGTGACATATGCAGCTGATCAGAAAATGGTGCTTTTCAAACTTTCTTATTAAAGACTATCTAAAATTTTTTGAAAATATCCCAGTGCCTGTGCAGTTTTGCTACACTCAGCCCAAAATTATCATAAATTATGAATGCTTTTATATAGCTTGCCTTTCCCAATTAAGTTTCTTCTCTCAATTGCAATTTCAAGTCACCCCAAGTCAAGGTGTTAGAATATCTAGGATGTGTTCTGTTTCTTCTTTTCCCACAGTCACTTTGTGTGGCAATCCCAAATTGATAAGTAGTGACTTATACCAAGCTTTTCTTGCCCAGCATCACTGTTGTAAACTGCATCAGGTTTGGATGAACAGCACCCCTAATTCCTTTGGAAATTTGCAGGTGAAAAATAGGGAATGGGTGTAAATCCAGTGATTTGTAAAGAATACATTAGAAAATATGCTGGTGTGTGCAAAACGGCCTTTTTTTGGCTCCATTTTGTCTTTTTTTAGCTTTTTGTTTCTATTATTACTCTTGCAATCCTATGGACCTCTGGCTTTATGACTCTGTAAGAGTGGAAACTGCACTCTCACTAACAAGAAAAGTAAGTGGTCCTTTATTTCAGCTATGTATCATTTTTGATGGTACAAAGTCCTTAATTGACTTAAAAATTCTTAATTTCTTAAAGTAATATTCTATGTCCTAAACTTACGGTTCAGTTAGAGCATAAAGAAGAAGAAGCTCTTTGCCTTACTTGCAGAACCAAGAACATTTCTATTTGAGTATATCATAACTACATCAATCCAAATTATAGAAAGACTTGTAAATTTGCCACCCAAATTTGTCATTGCGTCTCAATGACCTGAGCACCTGACTGGAAGCCAACAGGGGTCATGAGGTTACCCTCATACCTGCTTATTTCTCATATATGGTTATTCTGTATCTGTCAAAACTCACATCCCTAAGTAGACTACTGGATAAGTTTTTATTTAAAGACTTTTAAACTGGTCTTTATTTATTTTAAAATGATAAAGCAATCATGAAGTTAAAACCAGACAGCCGCATCAGCTCATTATTTCATTTTTATCCTCCCTCCCTGAAAAATTTCCTGTATTTATTTTCCTCTTCCGTCACCCGAGCCTTGAATTCATATGTCCTTTCTCTTAAGGAAGACTCAATCTTGATTTTCTAGCACATATGCCTACTGCACTTTAAAAAAAGGGAAGGAGCTTGCCAGTGTGTCAGTTGTTTAATATTGTGCAAGTTTATGAACCTAATCCATAAACATGACCCAAAAGCATTGTACAGAGAAATGTGAACTCACACTCCTTTTTCTTTTCAGAAAAATCACTATAAGCTCCTAAAATGAAATCAGCCAAAACCTTCTCTCCCTTTTGAAATTGTTGGCTAGAAACTAATTTAGGGCATATTACTGTAAATCCTGAGAAACTCTGTTTAATTTAACACACTCCAGAATGATAGTGTGGTAAATTAGGTTTCAAGATATTTCTATAATAAAAGATAATTGATAAACTCTGGGAAATTTGTATGAAGTCAAAATCTGCTCACCAAGTTTCTTCTTCTTCCCCACAATGAAACCCAGCTCCTTATCAACTCTAGCTTGTATCAAAACTAAGAAGATAGAACTATAAATAACATGGATAATATAAATAACATGGATAATACAATATAATGTGGATAACACTACTCTTTGCAAGTGTAAAAATCAAGCTTTTAAAGATCACTCTTTTGTTTGGTAAATCTCTCTGAAGTCTAATAATTCAAAAAATGACGTGGCTGATATTGCCCAATAAAATACTTTAGACAGAAGAAACAAGAGGAGAGGGAGTCTTTTTGAGAATGATTTTTTTTTTGAGACCAATTCTTGTCACAGCCCAGAAGGCAACAGACCAGAACCTGAACAGCAAACTAAGCCTGAAGAATGGATGTTTAAAACTGGCACCTTCTAATCAAAAAGGACTGCTCCTGAGATATAATCAGAGCTATAGGGGAAGGAAACCACCTAGGAATATAGTTGAGTTAAGGAATACTACAAAGAATTCCTAACTACCACTTTATGAACCAAATCAAAGGCTATAAAATGAATAACTTCAAAGCACCTTAAACTGCAGACACTTTTTTTATACTGACTGACTGTTATTTACAAGATCCTGGTATTTCTCATGATTGATATGTTGTCAAAGGCAGATAGATAAAGTCACCAACATTAAAAAAAAAATAGTATTTCAGAAATTAGTCATTATTTTGACTTAACAAGACACCCCAAAGTCTCTAATTTTTAGAAAAAGGATAGGAAAGAAGCATGGTCTGCTCACGAATATCTGTAATGCTGACATTCTAGAAACGTCTTAAAGTAGTTCCTCTAATTCACTTACCATTTTATAAAAGTCATGGTCATAGTTTGATCTCAGATAAAAGCCTAAAAATTACAAAACAACTCCACCAAATTTAATAGAATTCATTGAACAGTAGTGCTATTTTAATTTAGATCAAATGAAGTTCACAATACTACTCCCATAGCCAGTAATATGAAAACATTTCTTTTTCATATAAATCCCTAATGGATAAGAACATAATCCAAGAAAGGGGCCTTTGGTATACAACCTTAAAAAACAAAACAGAACAAAACAACAAAACCCCTGCAAACCAACAAGAACGATAAAATATATATATACTTTTTTTTTTTTTAGTAGAGGATTGATATTTCCAATAAGAGGCAGTAAGAGTAAGAAAAGAGGAGTATAAGCAGTGCCTGTGTATTTTTAAAATTATTTCTGCTCTGTTTGTCACAGTGTTACATGCAGTAGCAGCCTCTGAGAGACACAGATAATCACTGGCTGTAGGAGAAAGTAATACAAATGGTATTGCACATGCATGCACAGACACACAATGCCTTCGGTACTGTGGGCTTTCTGTGAAATCATTTTGATGAAAAAATTACTCAAGCAACTCTCCAGGTCATTCTTTTAATAGCCTTTTATAAATTCAGATCTTGGATAAAGCTGTCCTTTCAGTTATACAAGCTCAGTCTGGGAGTCAATCACCAAATTCAATTCCGCTTCACAACCGAGTAGATGAAGGTGCAGTTCAGTTACACAGGACTGAGAAAACTGCTTTATAAGTCTGCTTTTGTGCCTGAGATTTGCTCATGTGTGCTTTGCAGACCTCATCTGATGTATGATAAACCCCACCTTCCCACCTCTGACCAGGCTTGGGAGCGATTTCTTCAACAGCATCTTTTAGAGGTTTTTAGATCATATCCTATTATGAAATGTAATACAAGGAAAGGCGTCTGACTTTTCTGATAGTGCTGACAGCTGGACTATCATTTTTAAGAATCTCTGCATCGCCAGGTAATCTGTTTGTGCATACAGAAAATTGCAGGGAATTTTCATTACCAAACTCTTAATCCCTGGCTCCATCTATCAATTTGCTGTGAGTCGAATCACAAATCATGTTATCCAGTCATATAGAATCATGAGCAGGAAGGCACCTTGAAGATCATCCAGGTCCAACTCCCTTGATGTGGGCAATGGCACTTTTCACTAGATTGGGTTTTTTAGAGCCCCACTGAACCTGGCTTTGAACAGCACCACGGATGGAGCAAGTCTAAACGTAGGAGAATATAAAAAAATTCTGACTGTGAAACCAAAGGCTATGTGATTTCTTTATAAAATATATATGTCTAAAGTGAATCTGGTATTTTATTCCTCACCCACTCAGAGCTCCCCTGGGTTTTGGTGTAGAACTATTGTGTTGGAATTGGAAATGAAGTTTGCATTTCAAAGTAAATAAAAAGGCAAGGGTTGAGAACATCCAATTTAAGATAATAACAACCTGATCAACACAGAAGAAATACAGTTTTAAGAGTGGGATATTGTTGATGAGATGGGAAAAAAAGAGAGAAAAAAAGCTGAGGACCAAAGTTTGCTGATGGCAGAGAGCTTAACATTTTTGTGTAAAGGACTGTCGTGGATTGACTTCAGCCAGGAGCCAAGTGCCAGGTGGCCCCTCACTCACTCCCCCACCAGCAGTATCAGGGAGAGAATCGAGGGGGTAAAAGTTACAGAACTCATAGGTTTAAATAAAGACAGTTTAATGGGGAAAGCCAAAGCCACTCACACACACAGAGCAAAACAAGGCATTGCTTCACTGCTTCCCATGGGCAGGCAGGTGTTCACACATCTCCAGGAGGACAGGGCTGCATCATGTGTAACAGTGACTTGGGAAGACAAATTTCACCACTCCAAAGGTCCCACCCTCCTCCTTCTTCCCTCCACTTTGTATTTCTGTAATATGGTCTGGAACATCCCTTTGGTCAGGTGGGGTCACCTGTCCTGGCTGTGTCTCCTTCCAACCTCCCATGCACACCCAACTTCCTCAGCAGTGTGGCAGTATGAAAAGCCCTGCTAAGCAATAACAAAAACATCTCCATATTATTAACAGTCTGTGTTTGGCAAAAATCCAAATCTTAGCCCAATACTATGAAGAAAATCAACTCTATCCCTATAATCAACTCTATGTGATTAAATTAGCACAAGGAGTTACCAGCACAGACCATCAGGACTGACAGTTGTGCACATCAGTGCTTGTCTTATGGAGAAAGAGCTGTAACTGCTGAAATCAGGATACCCAGCACTTATGGGTTCAGTGTTAACTGTGGTCACAGAAACACGGCAGAAAGCACAGTTTATACCCAGAAAACAGGCTGTTTTGATTCTCTCTAGGAACTTTGTAGCATCCCTGCTTTCTGCCTAGCAAAGACAATTCCATTTCAGTATGATTAGGTGTTAGCCTAGATTTTATTTAAATATTCCAGCATTTTCCACGTTTAGTGCAGCAGCAAGATTATCTGATTGGTAACGTGTATAGGCCTGGAGCATTTCCTGGTGTCTGCATTGTCTTCTTGTGTGATGTCATCCCTTGAACCCACAAAATTTCTGCAAGCATCAATCAACAGATTCACAGGAACATTGAAACCGGGGATTAATTAACACAGGGTTAATTAACATAATCAGAAGATTTGGACCTAGGGTTGTGCAAGTCTAAGTATTGGTATGGATGGCTTGAAACCTAAATGACAAGGTTTTCATCTGCATTGATATTGGTGGCCCCCAAAATGAACTGATGCTGCAGAGTTTCTCTGTCATATGGATCAATGATTATCCTTTGTAATTTAGTAAATAAATATAAACATTATCACTGTAGATTTTAGTGAATAACTCAAATTATTATAAGATCTCCTTTTTATTTATTTTTTTCTTTTCAGTGTGCAATAATGTTACTTTCCACAGTTAGGTCGACACTGTTAGGCTTCCTATTTTGACTCCAGTATTCATTACTGAAAGTTTACAGTGAGTGAAAACTGGGTCTGGAATTTGAAATCGGTTTCAAAGAAGAGTATATCAACAAACTAGAAGCCTTTCTGGTTCAATTATAAAGCTCATTTACGTAAGTTTTTCTTTTCCAACATGCAGTAAATAAGCATGGCTGCTGGTTTTTTCCTGTTTTTTTATAATGTACATTTACCTTTTTTGTTTGTGTTACTATCACAACATCCCTCCTACAAAGCATTCACATAACTTTTCTCTGTGGGGGAGGAACAGAGAGGAAATTTCACATGACAGAGACATTAGTCTTCTTTGTTTAGTCTTAATTTGGGAAAGTGTTCAGATGCTGTGATGATTGGCACAGTATGAATAGGAAAGGACAATAGACTAATTCTGCTTCTTGTGCCACCCACTTACTCCCACAGAAGTCCATAGGGTCTAACTGAGGGCAAAATTTGTCTGCAAGTTCCTAAAATTAACTTGGATCCTCCTCCTACTGGACTTCATTGGTGTAGGACTGGGACCTTGATCCTATGAAGGTAGGATGTGTTAAAAGGAAATGAGTGTTGTTTCCATTTTAAAATATTAATGTAAGTTGCTTAACCAAGAATGAAGAGGGGTAACACTACTCACATAAAGAACAGTAAGTGTGCTGAGTCCATTAAACAACACTTACAGTTTCTTTCAATCGCACTGTTAATTTACAGTATATTTGTTTGTGAAATCCTGAGCTCTCACATGTTGTGTTCATAAAAAAAGAGAGAAAGTTGGTTTATAAGAGTTGTCTAAAAGAAAATAAATCCCTCTAGGTATACCAGGTATACTTGGAACACATAATGTGCTTTTAGCCACACTAACTTTAGGGAAAAAATACTAGATTCAATGCCTTCTGCTTTCAGTTTGGGTTTTATATCTTCATTCTTCTACTGCATACGGAGAGAAAAATGCCTGTTCTCTAATTTCCATGTGTTGAGCTATCTCTGCCAATTTTATGATAAAAAATTGTAAACACAAGCTTTTTAATTATATAAAACACCTTGGACAGTCTAAATCAAAATGTTTTATAGCCTATTTAGATTTGGTGTTGATGTCAGATTTGCCACCTGCACCTTGGTCTTCTTGGATCGTGAAAGTGAATACAAGAGCCTATTCAGTTTTTCTAATAGTGATGTTCTTACACTTTTTGCTGCAAGGCAATTGACATCTAATAGTTTCATCCTGCGAGTGCCTTGTCCAGAGCCTTAAACTCTTTAAACCCCTGCAGTAACTTGAAGGAGTAAGGAGAGAAACTGGGAAATAAAGAGAGTTCAGTCTCTTGGTTATTAGAGCAGATTTCTCCTAAGCATTATGTAGTGAATGTTGTATTTGATGTAGTCCTTGCAGTTGTCTGCAATCCTTGCAGAGGTTGTTTGAGCTATTAAATAGCTCAAGCTTTAATACTATGAATTAACAGAACAGTGAGGTGGGAGAAACATGTGCTCCCTATCAAAGCTTTGTCCCTGAAAGAGCCCCAGTACCTTCAGAAATCAAGCCAAAAAGCAGACTGAGAAAAATGAGTGAAAGCAGCAGGAATTTAAAAAGCAAATGCTACATCAAAGGGACAGGAAGGAACTGCTCTAACACTGCCATGATTGCAACTGGGCACAGTCCCAGGAGGCTGGAGAACAAGCACCTCCAATAAACAGAGCTGTTTCTGTACCAAGTACTCACAGAACCTTGGTGAAATATGGAAATATGCTCAATAAAAGGTGGCTAGCATGCCAGTATCTCACCTTCACAAGCATTTACTCAATCATCAGCAAATACAAAGCCCAGTAAGGACACATCTTGCTACCAGCATATGAACCCCAGTAGAAAGGATGCCCCCATGAAATCATTCACTGAGAGCTAATCAGACAAAGGCATTCAGATATGCCAAAAGGCCCTGTGTAAGAGCTCAAGGCTTTGAAATGGATTAGGGAAGAAAAAAACAACAACAACAAAAAAACCCACAAGGCTTTTCTGCACATTATTTTAGCTTAATTCCTCCCAACTGAATGAAACGACAAATCTAAGGGTAGTTACACTGACCGTACAACACCAAAGCAAATTACTAATTAGCTATTCATTCTGTACTGAGTACTCCAAGAAAAGGAAAGTATTTAATTCTGAGAATCACCATCCAGTCCTGCCTTGCACCCTGATCATCACAATGCAAATAACCACTGTGACTTGGCATAAGTTACTTGTACTGCTGCAAGCATTCACAAACCTCAATCTGAGAAACAGAAGCACAGGAAGAAGTGTCTGCTTTTCTCTTTTACTGAATAGGTATGTGCCTTGGGATGAAGACCACTCCTAAAAAGCAAGGAAAGGGAAGTGTCTGATGGCTCCATATTTGCCAGCCATTTGTATAGCTGCCCAGCCAGAGCCACAGGCAGCCCTCTCCGGATTTATGACGTGCACAGTGAAGCTATGATTCTGCAAAGAGTTTTGCATGTCCTTACTTATAGGCAAATGGGTTATTTTATGCTTAATTTTACATATGTGCGTGGAGCATCTGTGCCAGTAAATTTTAAAATATACAACAGAAGATGAAAGTACAGGATTTCTGAGAAATAAAACACACCAAATCCCAGAGGGTCACAATCAGTGCCACAGGGTCTAGCTGGAGGCCTGTCAATAGTGGTGTTCTCCAAGGTTCAATACTGTGCACGATTGCTTAACTTATTCATCAGCGACTTGGACAAAAGCACAGATGACTTCTTGGAGAGTTTGCTGATGACACAAAGCTGTGAGGAGTGGCAAATACCCCAGAGGACTGGGCAGCCCTTCAGAAAGACCTCAACAGGCTGGAGAGAGGGGCAGAGAACAACCGTCTGAAGTTCAGCAAAGGCCAGTGCAGGGTCCTGACCCAGGGGAAGAATAACCACAGGCACCAGCACAGGCTGGGGGCTGACCTGCTGGGAAGCAGCTCTGCAGAGAAGGACCTGGGGGTTCTGGTGGACACCAAGCTGTCCATGAGCCAGCAGTGTGTCCTGGTGGCCAAGAAGACCAATGGTGTATCCTGAGTGCATTAGGGAGAGCACTGCCAGCAGGTTGAGGGAGGTGATCCTGCCCCTCTGCTCAGCCCTGGTGAGGCCACCACATCTGGATAGCTGTGTCTGGGCTCCTCAGGACAGGGGAGACATGGAACCCTTGGAGCAGGTCCAGCAGAGGGCAATCAAGATGATGAAGGCAGGAGCACCTCTTTTACAAGGAAAGGCTGAGGTAAGTCAACCTGTTCAGCCCGGAGAAGAGACAGCTGAGAGGAGAATTCATCAGTGTCTATAGATATCTGAAAGAATGGTGTCAAGAGAATGTTTCTAGCTTCTTCTTGGTGGTGCCAACCAAAAGGTCAAGAGGCAAGAGACAGAAATTGCGGCACAGGAAGTTCTACCTGAATATGACAAAGAACTTTACTGTGTGGGTGACTGAGCACTGGAACAGATTGTCCAGAGAGGTTGTGGAGTCTTCCCTGCTGGAGACATTCAGGAACCATCTGGACACAATCCTGTGCCATGTGTTCTAGGATGACCCTGCTTGAGCAGGGAGGTTGGACCAGATGATCTACTGTGGTCCCTTTCAATCTCACCCATTTTTTGATTCTGTTTATTAAGGAAAAACAAACAAAAATAATGCTTAAGTCACTCCCACCACCACAACAGCAGCAATAATATTAATAAATACATAATAATAAATAATAACCAACTACATGATTATTATTATTATTATTATTAGTAGTAGTAGTAGTAGTAATAGTAAATAATCAACCTGAAAAAACTCAATACTCACATGCATAAATGAAGACTTGAANTAGTAAATAATCAACCTGAAAAAACTCAATACTCACATGCATAAATGAAGACTTGAAGTGCTTTGGAAGGAACAGAATTGAACAGTGGGGCCATGCTATTAATTTTCAGAGAGATAAAAATGGGCTAATTGCTAATCGACAACCATGTGATAGGAACAGATTTGCTGACGTGTATGTTCAGAGTGCAGAACGGGAGCTGATGTGGGGCCCTTGCAGGGCACAGCATATTTTGTAGAGAGAACTGGGCAGAAGAAGCTCAGTGCTGATCTTAAGCTTTTGATACTCAGGTCTCCCATCTGTGAAGGAGATAGCAGAACTTTCATGTCTCGCCACATTCTCATGATAATGGAAGCCATATATAAGTACCACGAAAATGGAAGCAATATATAAGAACTCAATGGGCTGAAAAATTATGTCGTGTGACCCAAAGCACAATAAAGGTTTTAGCTGTTCCTTGTGAGGATACATATTTTCATGCCTCTTCAGCTGTTTTGTGATCTAATTAGAAAACAGAGTCAATAAAAGGTTGGCATGATAGCTCTCTGAATAGGCAACAGAAAGTGAGTTTTTCCCTAGCAGCTCATTGACCCTGCCTGTTTTCAGAACCCTTGTTAACCAAAGACATAAGTAATACAGTACAACAACTGACAAGCCCAAACACAACATTCCCCTCTTTGATCTGTGCTCCAGATCTTTTATGTGCCATTTGAATATCAATCTACAGCACACCCTTATTTGCTGTAGAATATGCAATGTACTGTGATTTGTGATGTTGATCAAAGGAATGACTCCACTGGGATGATTAAAGTAGGAAAGCAGACCCATGTGTTTCTCTTTTTCACTAATGCACATAAGGGACAGAAATTAATGAAAACTATGTTGGAGCTCAGAAAGCATCATAGCACCTACCCCCCTTGGTCTGCAGGACTGTGAGCACAAAAGGGGCTTAGGAAAGGGCATGCACATCTTAAACCAGTCAATTCTATTTTCAAATGCAGAAGAAGATTTGCCATATGGATAATAATGGAGGCAGGAGGACTGGGCTAGTACCTCTAGGTAGAAATCTTGTTTTGGATTACTTTGATGAGGATGAGTGTGACAAATCACAGCATATTCCAGGAAGCAGGAAGAATTACTGCATAAATCTTTAGCTTTACACATCTCCTGAGTTTGCTTTCTGTAGTTCTTGGAAGGAGACTCTTTTTTTTTTTGTTTGTTTGTTTGGGGTTTTTTTGTTTTTTTGGTTTGTTCATTTGGTTGGTTGGTTGGTTGATTGCTTTTTGGGGTTTGGGTTTTTTTGAATGTTTCTCCACATTGCTGCCTACCATTTCTTGTGTGGTATCTTCTTGAGAGATTTGATCTTCAAGATGTAGGAAATGTTCAGCAAATTTTCCTTATCTCCTACATCTCAGGGAGCTCCCTGACATTTTAATCTTTATTATTTTTCACAGCAGCTAGTGAAGTTTTTAGGAGCTAAAAGTGACCTTCCCCATCACTGAGCTTACCTCTGAAAGAGCAAAATCTATTGAAAGATTTATGTAGGCATCTATGTAGGCATCTCACATCCTACCTCCTCACAGTCATTTCTTCAAATCAGTTTTAGCACTTTTTTTTTTTTTTGGGGGGGGTGTGGAGTTGGGGTTTCTTGTCTTTTTGGGTTTTTTTTTGGTTGGTTGGGGGTTTTTGTTTGTTTGGTTGGGGTTTTTTTTGGGTTTTTTTGGGTTTTTTTTTTTGTTTTTTTTTTTTTGGGGGGGGTTTTTTGGTTGGTTGGTTTTGGTTTGGTTTTGTGGGCTTTTTTTGTTTTGTTTTAGCTTTTGTTTGTTTGGATTTTTTTAAGGAACATGTTCAGCTAATTCAATTCAGTGGTGGATACAACAGTCATAGTGATAATTACCAGTACTCATCTTTGTGTTTGCATTTGGGGAATACAACTTAGGCCTCCTGGGCTTGTGTATTGTGTGATTCCCACAAGATGAAGCCAGTCTAAAAGGCACTTGTTTAAAGGCAGTCCTTGAAATTCAGGTGTCATATTAGAGGCAGAAAGATTGAAAGAAATACTAACACTGAAAATGGAGCAAGCATATTGGGGCTTTCAGCCACAGTATTATCAGAGTGATCCTGAAACTTCTCACCTGTCAGCATAGACAAAAAATATTCCTCTCCATGGATGAGCCTATAGATTTGTGTTCAGATGTAATTTTCAATATGTTCGGCAGTAGCTCCTCTCCCTAGAGTGTACTCACATTTTCTTTGCATGAAAATGAAGGCATGTGAGTATGGGTGGGACTTAATGATGCAGCTCATAGTTCCATACATCTTATTATTTTTCAGATATAACATAGAAAGCATAGACATAATTTTATCATCCAGATTAAAACTGTTCAATTTTTTCTAATAATAACCTATAGATCTCATTTCCCCCTATTAAAGCATAGACTAACAATTTTCAAGAGCTTTAGAAAAAAATTCTAAAACTGTATTTTAATTGAGATTTTTCTAGTTAAGTACTATGTTATTAGCAGATTACAAACTCAGATGTATAAACCACACACTTTTCCAGTACATTAGATAAAAACCACCTGAGAATAAATAGATCATAATTTGCAGGTTCTGCTTAACGGCATGACTTTGAATAAAAGATTTATTTTTTAGAGTGCTGTGTGCAAATTTAGCCAACACAGAAAATACACCTAATTTGTTTATTTAACGGCATGAATTAACCAAAAGGAATTTTCAGCTGCTTTTAGATCTTGTGAAAATTCCTAAGACTTACAGAATGCTTTTTCAATGAAATGTGAATCTTTTTAAGTATGTTAAGAAGAACACAGCATTCAGAGACTGCTGAACCTCTTAAATCATAAGCAAAACAACACAGAGAGTGCAACCCTCCTAATTCCACAAAACACTCTGAAAGGTAAATTCTCACAGTAACATAATCATAGTTTACCTACCCATTTTATGCTCACTACCATGATGCAAATCTGGCTTTTGGCATTGAATGAAAAATTCACCAGTACAACCAGACCCTTTTCTACCAGACACTACTTTTTCCCCCCTGCTTTTTAAAAATTTCTTTTTTTTTTTTTTTTTTTTCTTCTTTTTCTTTTCTAACAGAGTTTCATTTCAGGTCAATATATTCTGATTCCAGTTTTTCTTCTCCAGCCCCATTATTTAATGGAACATTTGGAAATTCAGCAGAGACAATATTCCCCAGCATGAGGCATCCACTTTTAAAATCAGATAGCTTGGAAAGCTCACTCATCCAAGCATGCTAATTGGTTGAACACTCTTGAGTGCTTTATCACATTATTTTCAAGGACTGCCCTAAATACTAGGAAGCAAGCCATGGTTCCGGTGATTAGTGCCAGAAAGCTGGAAGTTAATTACTGCTGGTCTACATTAGTATAGTGGCTGATTATCTGTAGCAAATTTCAAAAATAGACTATTGAAAAAACTAATTAAAATCTAATTATTTATATTATGAATTTTCAATCAATTCAGTACAAAGGTTGATCACTTTTTTTTTGTAGTTGTTCAGAATAGCATGGAAAATCATCAGTTTACTAGAATGATTTTACCAGTACAGTAGAGAAGATTGTGGTAATGACATTACATAGGATGGGAAAAAGAAATAAGAGGCATTAATTTGGTATCTTTAAGAGCAGAAATTTCAGAGCAAATTTTCTTCTTGCTGAAAGATCCAACTTCCCTTAAGGTTTACCTCCTCTGGCAAAAGCAACCTAAATATATTTTCAAATTTCTTCCTATTAAATTAAATTTCACCTCCTTACCAAATTATTACTGCAAATTATTATGCATATATTGCTATGTATTTTCAACAATCTGAGACTATATATGTTAATTCTGAACATGTATATGACCTGAGCTTGATTACCCACTCATATTATAATTACTATTATTCTTATATTTTATTTCATTTCAGTTCTTAAACAGCTCTTATCTCAATGCATAGGTTTTACCTTTTTTTTCCCCAATTTTCCTCCCTGTCTCACCTGGGGGGAGTGTGAATAAGCAACTACATGGTTTTTAGTTGCCCTCTGGGGTTGAATCATTACAACAACAAACCCAGTTCATTTGTATTTGTCAGTCACTTCCAACCAAAGCAGGCTATTTTAAGGAAGCATATGAGGAAAAGAAACACATGACAAATCTAACAGCTCTAAAGAAGTACTTTCAGGTGAATAAGAGTATCTCCAGACAGAGTTGAGGGATCTCATTTGAGTTTTTTACCACTGAGAATTTTGAAAATTAATTGCAAGAAAGACGGTGTGCAAAAAGAGAGATGTATTTAATATTGTTTTATGTAAGAAGTCATTACAAACATAACCTTGCAGCCAAATTCCACATACATTCTTACGTTTTAGAGTCATGACATATTTAGGGCTCTGTGTTATTCAAGTACATTAGACTACTGCCTAATTCATCAAGTGAACAGGCAATCACCTTCAAAAAATGTTATTTTTTATCATTAAACATTGTTCTACTGAAAAAAGGATGGTTTTTATCCAAGGGAAAACTTCTTTGCAGTTCAGCATATAGTCTCCAGTCTGTTCCCAGGGGAAAGAAGAAAACTTGCATGAAAAAAAAAGAACCTTTTGATCATAAATGGAGTCATCACTATGATTCCCTTTTTGAAATTTTTTTTCGTAAATCTTCTGAAGACTTTTCTTTTAGGCTGATGTAATACGCACAAAACTTCTAAAACCTCAAACATTTTGAAGTAATGGGGCTCTCAGTCTCAGGCCCCTACTATCATTAATCCCATCATGCCAAAAAAAGCATTGCTGGACTGAATGCCTCCCTACAAACTCTGATTCCAAAGACCTGAATGGTAGTTCATGGAATCAAGGGCAGGAGCACTGACAGGTTACCTGGGCATGCTGAGTTCCTCCTTCCAGTGGAGCTCTGAACAATTTCACACGAATGAAAATTTTCTGTCTGTTCTCTGGCAGATTGCTTTATCAGACAAGTGCTCTGGCAAAGGGCTGTGGGTGACTCACACAGCCTCTGTAAGGTGATGTACCCACATCATGTACCCATAGATGCAATATCAGCAGTGAAACTGCTTCTCTTAAAGCACTGTTAGTCTGTCTCTGAAAGTATTTCTCATTATGATAGTAATCCAATTGACAGTACCACAGCTTCTTTTATTTGTTACTTTATTTTTCTAAGAGTTAATCAATGTATCTTTTAATGATAGATCTAATGAGTTTATCAATGACAAGGACTCTCCTATGGTCCTCAGGAAGTTTCTCTGCAGTGCTATCAAGTATACTTAAAAGTCTAATGATTTAATCTCAATAAAAATCTAATGATAAGGACATCAGAGTACAGCCTTTGCTGTTTGGTACTGAGAAGCGGGACTGAGAAGACCAGAAAGTTACTTAGAAGTGGGTGTAATTCCTACATGGAAGAAATGAGACTATTACACTTCACATCTGTCCAATAGGGAATTTGACAATTACGCTGTTTTCTTACAGATATGTAAGAACCACAGTTCTTCATGAGATCACACAGAAATTTCTTTGCTATTTCAACCTAAGTCAGATCCTTAAGTTTTAGTAAATAAAGTTCATGAACTTTGTAGAATTCTAAACTTTTCTACAGTTTGAAGAATAGTTTAAAGACAAGTTACTGTTACTGGAGAGTCAGGCAATTCATATGTGAACACTCACTATTATGTTGAAAACCAGAATTTAGTATCATGATTTCTACATACTTGACTTTGCCTGAGTGATTCAGGCGGCCCAGTCATCTTTTCAGCAGTGATGGTCGATACTTCATTTACTAACTAGTGATATTTACTGAAAGACATTTCTGTCATATCAATGACTCTTAGAGACTTGAATTTCTTTGAGGATTAGAGTGTAAATGACTTTTGAAAATGGAATTTTACCTTCTAAATCTGTGTCACCTGCAAAGGTAAGAAAAATGCACAAATAAATTTAAAATAAAGATATATTTATTATACATTTATGAAAGATACAAACTGGTGAGTTGCCCTAAACGACTTCAGCCTAATGATGACAATGTGGTAAGTGGATGGTTTACCAACAAAATCAATCTGCTGGGCCAAATGGGTCATTGAATGGATTAGACAGTCACCTATTACCTTCAAGGGAGTGTTTAGTGGGTCCAAATGGGGCAGACATCAGTGCTTTCATGTCAAGTACTATGCAAGCACAAAATATTATCATAAAGCTGGAGACTGTAAGACAGAACTTAGTATACAAATGTGTATTATATAAAGGAGAAAGTGAAATACATTTAATTTAGTTACATCCTTCCTTATGCAGCACAGTTTACTTTCTGAGTAGACCCTATCTAAAACTAGTTGAGGTACTCTGAAACTCTTGTTGACTTAGTTGATGAAGTATGGTGGTATTTAATCTTTCGTAAGATTAAATCAATGTATATACTGTAACTCATATGTTTTCAATTAGAACACATATCTCTTATGGACAAATTACTGTGATGAATAAAAAGATACAGCTGATCAGAGATCTTTTGATACCCTCTTTTTTGCACATTTGTGCATTTCTCTAACTTCCTCTTCACTCAGTTACCACGCTTTGCTATATCTCATTCTGCTATAACAATTATTTATTGTCAGTAATTTTAAGACTATTATTAAAGGGCCATAAGTGATTTCACTGTGATAACATTACCTGTCCTAACTCCCTCTTTTCTTAGTCCTTGGTAAAAATGTTTCACAATTCTTTAACCATCTTTGTGGATCTTTCAAAAGTTTCTCCCAATGTAGCAGTATTTTTTCCTTGCAGAGCAACTGTCAGAAAATGAGGACAGCAACTCTATTTCAACCATAATACTACTAAACACGAGGTTAAGATTTCTAGTTTTAACCCCTTTTCTTGGAAACTAATTAGTATAATAAAAACTTGTAATTTTTTTTTTTTTAATGATTCACATTGATTGACCTGCTGACTTTTTTTATTAACTGAGTCCAAACTAAACAGTTCCATTTTATTTTGGTTAACAAAATCAGACTGAAACACCCATCACTAGGCAGGTAATTTCTATTCATACTTCCCAGTTCTTGAAACAACATTGTTTGTCTTCCAAATCTTTGAAATCTGGTTTTTTTTCTAAGACTTACTGAAAAATCAGCATTTATAATTATCAACATTCTGGGTCAGACCTTTAAAAAAATTCAAGCCTACCTCCATGCTAAGTGGGTAAATTTTTTCTCTCCAGAGTTTCAGGCCATTATCCTTAAGAATTATAAACTTTTTTTCCTCATGTGACTCACATTGACTTAATTGCTATCATCAGATATCAGCAGATGAATTCTCTCAGTAAGTTTATTTCAAAACTCAAGAAAAATAATTGTCTAGTGGAAAGTAATCTCTTTCGAACTGCTTTGTGAAATTTATCTTCTCAAGAAGTGATGTTTATGCCACCAGAATTATGAAAATGACTGCATATTTCCATACATGGAACAGTCACAGAAACAAGTGAAAACTTATCTGTTAAAAAACAAATCTACTATATACATTTTATGTGGAAAAAAAATCAAAACTGATATATTAACTCAAGTATTTAACCAAACTCATGCACAATTTAACACTAAACTGTGAAACACAGCATACTCACGGTCATTAACAATTACCACAGAAACATAAGACTTCTTAGTTTATTACCACGTAAAAATAAAATATCTCACACTAAAGCAACAGTTGAGGCTGATAGCATCGGGTGTACATTTTATTTTTAACAATACTGAATAAAGCAGTCTGATTAGAATACGCCTGTTAAAAATTGCAATGCGATCACTTCTACCTGAGTATGTCTGAGTAAAGGAATATGTCAATTAAAACTCTTTAATTGACACTGTTGGGGCTGCCTGAGGCATCCAGGACGTCAGCAGACATGAAAGCTGTCTCCTTTGCAAGGAGTGAGCCCCAAACAAAGACGATGTAAAAGCGTTGGTGGAGGCAAAGGACAAGAGAGGGGTCTTTGCATGGGTTCCAGCTGGTTCATCGCAGGTGGAGGGTCCAGGGCCAAAGACCAGGAAAAAGGGAGAACACAGCATTTCATACGGAGGCGGAACAAAGGGAAACAACCCATGGGGAGTGACTGAGGAGGAGGAGACAACAGAGGAATATCCAATGGGGATAACTTAAGGGAGGAAATTACATGAGTAGACCAATGGGGCATCGAAGAAGGGAGAAGTTTCCAGAACTAATACATAGGCAATTAAGGAAAATGCATAAACATGAGTTCATTCATATAACTAGGTGGAGACCCCCTAAACCAATGAACTTAAAACATGTAAGTTAAGAACCACTGGGAGCATGGAAACTCGCTGTAACCGCGGTGTGAGGATTAGACCTTGGTGTTCTGGAGGTGTGTCCACCAGTCCTCTGAATGTTCTGCAGCCGTGTCCACCGCCATATGCACTGTGACATTTGATAGAGTGTTTATCATGCTACAAAACTATATCATAGAGTATTTATAATGCTCTGATGGTCTCAGCAAGTCCTCAGCTATAACCACAATGAAGATGTTCTTGAAGTCCAGCCCAGGTTACCTTACAGTGGTGCGTCAAGATTTCTAAGTGCTCTTGATGTGGTCTCCTTCTGATACTCTTAAATACTGGGAAAGTGTTTTTAATGGGTGGCACAAAAGAATTCCTTAGATATTAAGACTATGAAAATTATCTTACTTCATCAGATACAAGATGTTTATTTGGGTCTTGAATCAGTAGTTGTAATGACCCGAATTTAAAAGGTTTTCTTTTGGGTCACATGAAACATTATTGTAGGGACTTACAAATTACCTTTGTATAACTCTGATTTATAGAAATATGTACATGTAGCACCAAAGCTTTCCTGATATTCTAGAATGAAATCTTCTAAGGATCATCACTATTGTACAAGCCTGTTTTCCTCTAAATCAGCAATAGTTGCTTAACAATTTTTAAATATTAAATCAGAAGGCAGAAAAGAATGGAAGGACCTGGACAAGATAGCAAATAAAAATAACTAATGATTCAATCTGAGCACTTAATACTCATAGGCTGTCCCTTTAAAAAAGTTTCTTCATCTTAGGAAAATTCAGTTAAGATGCAAGTTCACACAAGTACCTGAGTATGAAAATATGCAGATATTTTCATACCCACTGGGATTTTCAAGAGGAGTTAAGTGTGAAGAGGTTCTTGCAAGTAACAACAGCAGCACTTTTCCAAGGAAGGCAAGCATATTTATAAAATTCATCTCTAAGTGTTCAAGTGTCTTGCAAAGCAAAGCTACAACTAAAGCTGAGTGAAAATTAACTCAAAAAGTATTAAAAGCTAATTTTTTTTTTTTGAGTGGATTAATAAGTAGGCTCACCTGAAACCACTTTTGCTCTCATTCTACTCATATATTAACCCCTTTCCTTATGGTATAATGCAATCTTACATGCTGCCATTCTCATGGCGCTTTGTAGCCTGTCATCAAAAATTAGCAAAATCAAATTCCTAGAAGATTTCAAAAGACCTTATTCTTTTTTTTTTGGTTTCTGGTCCTCAGTGCACTTTGATTAATAAACTAAAAATCAATAAAAGATTTCTGTGGGTGTTATCCTTGAGACAGAGTGAAAGATTTCAATCAATGTGATATTTCTCATACTCCTGAAGGAAACAGAGGTATAGTTACAATAGTAATTCTGCTTGATAAGGTTTTTTATTTTTTATTTTTTTTTTTCTAATATATTACTAGTTTTAATCCAGGGACAGGTCTGTATTCAAATTGTGAAAGAGCTAGATTTCAAATTTTTCCCCCTCTCTTTTTCTGGGTTTCTCTTTCTTTTATTATTAAGTAATCCTGTTGGACACTGTTCAAGAATGTATGGAATAGGGGTCATTTAAAGCCTGTAGAATATCAGGAACTTTTCAGAAGCATTAGTTGCCTATGGCTTCAGCAAACTTTTTAAGTGGTTTGACAAGTGGGACTTGGCTCTTTGGAAAGGGCAGTAGGGCTGATTGTCCTTATCATCATCATCATCATCATTATCATCGTTAGCATTATCATTAGATATTTGTGCTCACAGATGCAACAAAATGTTGGATGACCCTATTTAGGAGCTCAGAATCAGGCAGAAGCAAGACCAACTTCTGAAAGTGCCATATCTATTGAATATGTCTCAGCTGCTACACAGATTAGGACATAGCACCACGGGCAAGTCATCCCTTTGTTTGTTATTGTCATGACAGGAATTATAGATAAGGCAGAATTCCTTTCCCCATATTAATTGGGATTTCCACATTGTTACAGTCATGGTGAAAATCAAGAGACAACCATCTTCAACTAAGTATCATTGCAAGGACAGCAGTAAATTCAAGGTTGCTTTGTTTTCTGCATACAATTCGAGTGGGTGTTGGTGCACACATAAACAGCCACATGAAGTATCTTTTTCAGCTTCAGCACCTGAACCTCCTTGATTTTTATACAGTAAATGAAATGTCACTTTGCTAGAGTTGGAGCTCACTGTTAATGGAGTTACTATATAGTATAAGTACATATATAGTATAATACTATGTATAATATACATATTATATATAAATACATAGCATTGTATATTATAATAAATATAACAGAATAAATTCAGTGACTGAGGAGGAAGTGACTTTAAAGGAGTGATTAATCTTCATTTAATTGAAGATCAAATTTAATTTCAATTAATTATTTAATTTTCCTTGGAAGAATCCTATGGGAACAGGTGCTGCAAGGAAGAAGGGTCCAAGAGAGTATGGTGATATTTAAGAGTCACTTCCTTTGGGCTTAAAAATGTTGCATCCTGATGAGCAAGAAATTGGGCAAAGGGGACAAGATGAATAAAGAACTCCTGTCATAACCCAGACATAAACAAAAAAACACACAGGAGATGGAAGCAGGGTCATGCCACTTGGCATGAATATAGAGAGGCAGTCAGAGCAAGTAGAAATGAGACAGTGAAGGCCAAGGGCCCTCTGGATTTAAATTGGGTTGAGGATGTCGTGGACAACAAGAAGGACTTTTTCAAATACATTAGTAACAAGAGGAAGAGAAAGGATTACATGGATCCATTACTTAATGGAGGGGGTCCCTGGTAACAGAGGATGCAGGGAAGGCAGAGCTGTTGATTGACTTCTTTTCATTGTTCTTCATTGACAACACCAGCTCTCTGGAATCTCTGACTCAGAAGACCAGGGTAAAGGAATGCTGCAAAGAAGATTGCCTCGGTCCGGGGGGATTGTGTTAGAGAACACCTAGCCAAAGCTGACATCCACAAGTCTCTGGGCCCTGATGAGATGCATCCACAAGTGTTGAGAGAGTTGATAGACACTATACTGAGGCCACTCACAATCATCTTTGAAAGGTTGTGGCAGTCAGGAGAGGTGCCTGAGGAATGGAAGAAAGCAAACATCATCCTGGCCTTCAAAGAAGGCAAGAAGGAGAACCCAGAGAACTACTGTCCAGTCAGCCTCACCTCAATCCCTGGAAAGGTGGAGTGACTCATTCTGGAGGCCATCTCTATTTGCTTGAAGAACAAGAAGGTGATCAGGAGCAGTCAGCATGGATTCACTAATTGTAAATCATGCTTGATGAACATGATTGCCTTCTACAATGAAACAACAACCTGGGTGGATGAAAGGAGAGCAGTGGATACTGTCTACCTTGACTTCAGCAAGGCTTTTGACACTCTCTCACAGTATCCTGACTGGCCAACTCAGGAAGTGTGGACTGGATGAGTGGTCAATGGGATGGATTAAGAACTGACTGAAAGCACAGCAGATCTCAGAGGTTCACAATCAGTGGCACAGGGTCTAGCCGGAGGCCTGTCAATAGTGGTGCCCAGAATGTTCCATAATGGGCACAGTATTGCTTAACTGGAATTCAGTGAATGTCAATGACTTGGGCAAAGGGACAGATACCTCTCAGAGAGTTTGCTGGCAGCACAAAGCTGGGAGGAGTGGTCGGTACTCCAGAGTGCTGTGCACCTCTTTGGAAGGACCTTGACAGACTGAAAACAACTGTCTGAAGTTCAGCAAAGGCCAGTGCAGGGTCCTGCCCCAGGGGAAGAATAACCCCAACCACCAGCACAGGCTGGGGGCTGACCTGCTGGGAAGCAGCTCTGCAGAGAAGGACCTGGGGGTCCTGGTGGACACCAAGCTGTCCATGAGCCAGCAGCGTGTCCTGGTGGCCAAGAAGACCAATGGTGTATCCTGGGTGCATTAGGGAGAGCACTGCCAGCAGGTTGAGGGAGGTGATCCTGCCCCTCGGCTCAGCCCTGGTGAGGCCACCACATCTGGATAGCTGTGTCCAGTTCTGGGCTCCTCAGGACAGGGGAGACATGGAACCCTTGGAGCAGGTCCAGCAGAGGGCAATCAAGATGATGAGGACTGGAGCACCTCTTTTACAAGGAAAGGCTGAGGTAAGTCAACCTGTTCAGCCCGGAGAAGAGACAGCTGAGAGGAGAATTCATCAGTGTCTATAGATATCTGAAAGAATGGTGTCAAGAGAATGTTTCTAGCTTCTTCTTGGTGGTTCCAAGTAGTAGGACAATAGCAAACATGAGGATGAACTTCTTTATTGTGTGGGTGACTGAGCACTGGAACAGATTGTCCAGAGAGTCTTCCCCACTGGAGACATTCAGGATCCATCTGGACACAATCCTGTGCCATGTGTTCTAGGATGACCCTGTTTGAGAAGGAAGGTTGGACTAGATGACCCACTGTGGTCCCTTCCAGCCTTTCCCATTCTTTGATTCTGTGATTCTGTAACTGCCTAAAAATTTCATTATCTGATCTAAAATACTTAGTGCTCTCCCTATAGTCTTTGGAGAAGCTAGGGCATCTCCTGAAAGGCATTGCTTGTGTTTTAGTCACCAGTTTTAGGACTGAATAAGCATCTCTGCCTATCTCCTTTTGTGGACTGGTGTGAGAACCAGAACTCATTCAGACTAGATTCCTACATATATATTTGTCTAAAAATAGGGGACATAAGTGCCTTGAATGGCTTGAACAGTGAAGGGTCACATCCAAATAATTAAACTATTTATCTGTGATGAACACCACTTTGTGCAATACAGGCACTGGAGCAGGCTGCCCAGAGAAGCTGTGGATGCCCCATCCCTAGAAGTGTTCCTGGCCAGGCTGCATGGGGCTTTGGGCAGAGTCTAGTGGAGGATGTCGCTGCCCATGGGAAGCGGGTTGGAACTTCAAGGTCCCTTCCAATGCTAAACATTCTATCATTGTATGATTCAATGATAAACAAAGAAAATAATTGCATAAACCTTACTACTACTACTCCTGTTCCCCTAAGCTTAGTATTCTCTTCCCTTGGTGGAGGAATGCTCCAGATAGGTGAAACACACATATTTTGTATATAATTGTGTCACATGATGTATAATTTTTTCAAAAACGTAGCTGATTATTACTATATATTTCATAGTGGGAGGAAAAACCCCAGTAACTCTCACAGTGTAATCTATACAAGACTAAACTGCAAAGCCGGTCTTTTTTACAGAACTTTTGTTTTCCATGCGCAGTTTTCCAATAGAATTGCCTGCAGCACTAATTTCCATGCGTGAATTGTATTCCATGGAGATATTTTTCCCTAAACTACTTTTCTCCTTCCTCTTTAAGAAAAATCAATTTTTCTTCCAAGGCTAGATTAATAAGCTGTGCTGTACTTGTTTTAATGAATTCATTTTACTGTTTCCCTCAGGGGCTTGAACGCCTTCTAGAATGGTGTAAATTAAAGTGAGCCCAGATACTTTCTGGTGCTTTCCATCTCCTCCTGTTTTCTTTGTTTTTTCTTTGTTTTTCCTTTGCTTCCCCCTATCCACTTTTTCATTTTCTCTTACTCTAAACATCAGGTATCCTCCTGTTTTGCCACTGTGCCTGCATTTGTGGCTCTCTGAATATCAACAAGCAAAAAAGAACACAAAATAAAAGAATGCACTTTACCCAGGTCTAAATGCAAAATATATTTTTCCTCTATTTTTTCTAATTCTGCTTTAGGAGTGTAGACTCACTTAGTGGTTGAAGTATAGCATATATGGTTTTATATCTCTTTTGATTACAAACACACACTGCTAAGTTTTGGCTTTGGATGTTTGATTGTGATGCTTCCAGAAGATTCATTACGATTATTTGGCACAGAATAACTTTTTTTTTTTCACATGTGCAAGGTCTTACACCTGGGTTCGGGAAATCCCATGGACAAGTACAGGTTGAAAGAAAGAATAATAAAAAGACATTCTCTTTCTTGCCTCCTTTTGAAAATTTTTATCAAACATCCAGAAATAATTTGAACTTTACAGAAATAGGATTCAAAAAAACCCAAACACTTAATGAAATAAATTTAATACATTTTCTAGCTGTGTACTTTCCTGTTTTCCTTAGAAATCATTTCTTGATTGCCACATGTAACCATAAACTTAATCTGACCCTGTTTACCTAAGTCTACACATAGATCAAATGCCATTTCTGAAATGGGTACTATTCACCTGTATAGAGATGTCTCTATAATGTAATGCTCTTTCAGTTACTAAGTAACAGCATTTCTCTTCCAAACCCAGGAGTAGGGGTTATTTTGGGCTTTTGCACCCTAATATGGAGAGCCTATTTAAGAAATATTTATGGTATGTCTGAGAAACCACTTAGTACTGGAACCAGTCATAAGAAACATGGCTGTAAGGGATCCCAAGAGCTTGATTATTCTGTGCTGTTCCCAAGGGAGATCCGTAACCCATTCCTTCCAGACATCTGTCCAGACAGTTCTTAGAGACCTCCAGTGATAAACATCCCACATTCAGGAAGTCTGCTCTGATGCTGAACTATCCTTGCACTTAGATGACTTTTTCTTATGCTTAAGAATGATTTACTTTGCTCTAATTTGCACCCATTGCTTATTGTTGTAACTACAGCACATGGGGAGAACAGTGCATGCCCTTCCTCTCCACAGTCTGCCTCTTTCTGTCACAGAAGGGAGAGTACTACTTGCTCTAAGCAATTAGGAACTCAAATGATGATGTAGAAAATCTCTGGCTTTGCATAATACACTAGCTTTTGAGCATATACTTACAATGCCCTCTACTGGGTTGGAAAGTGAGATATAACAGAGTGCTCATGCCTGGTTAGTAGCTAGTAATTTATATAAATATATATATTTATATAAATAAGATGCAGAAGCTACTGCAGACTTTTCTAAGAATGACCTTGTCAATACTAAACAACAAAAGACATGTTACTTCTCTTCTGAATTTTTTAATAATCTTGTATAAAGATGCATCTGAAATGTTAAGTTCTTAATTTATCTTTGTTACCCTCAAAGTAGTCTAAATATGTGTTGAGAATCAAAACTACAAAGGAACTTCTTCCACTGAAACTTTTAAAAATGTGATTGATTGAGGCCAGTTTTTGAAACCACTTCTTATGGTGGTGGAAAACAGAACTGAAGAAAATGTTAAGAATATTAGTGGTGAAATGCATTGCAAGTACTGGGCCTTTATTTGGAGCAAGACAGTCATTCTGTTAAGAGGACTGGCATCTCCTCTTTCCATTTTACTGCAAAATAAAATAACTTGCTTCAAACTGACATCAGCTGATGTCTTGACCTGCAGAAAACTGGCTCCAGGCTGAAGCATATTTCTGCATTTGGACAAAGGCACTCCCACAGTAATGACGTTTTTATTTCACACAGTGACCCAAATGGATTGGGACTTTTTTGTTGTTGTTCCAAAGAGGCTTTAATTGATTAGCTTGCTGGAGGCCTTATGGAAAACTAGTGACAGAATACTCTCAATGAAATAAGTGCATCCTTTAAAAGTAAGGTATTTTATAAACATTTTCTGAAATACATCCTAAACTGGTAGAGAATTTATTAGATTAGATTTGAACTTAATAGATTAGATTTGAAAATGTGCATTATGTCTTTTATGCCTGTCTTCTGTGAACAAATTACTATTTCCTGTGCAGGAAAATTTCAGGATATTCAATTTAGAGTCATTTTTGGTGGCTCTGTAAAAATAGTTTCACAAAAAAATAGTTCCACACAGAAATGCAGTTCATCCCCTTTACCATTTTTTAATGAAAAGAGAAATGTTTTCTTGGCTAACTGAAATAATCTAAAAACCTCCCCAAACCAAATCCCCTGATTCTGTGTTCCTGCTTTTTTTTTTTTTTTTTTTTTTTTTTTTTTTTTTTTTTTTTGTTTCATGTGGTCCTGGGAGGCTATATGGGCAGAAGTTGAGCTGTAGGACCCATTCAGTCTCATGGCTCTGCAGAAGAAAGGGTTCCAGTGCCTCCATCAACTGCCCCTGTGCAAAGCCACAGAGGTGACACCAGTATCTCTGGGGATGTAATTCACATGGGGCAATCTTTATTGCTGGTGACAATGTGCAAAGTGGAAATAATCAAGCCTGTACCTTAGCTCTCAGGCTGAGTGTTCAGGGCTGACAGCTGTCAGGGACATCTTGAGAATATAGGCCTGTGAAGTAATTGAGTCTCAGCAATCTTCAACACATCAGTGTTACCAAGCTACTTTTCAAAATGCCACTGCATTCAAAATTATTCAAGAGCTGGAATTTCCTCTGGGATTTTCTTTGAGCAAGTTCCAGAGATTAGCAGACTATGTATTTGATCTATGTTTCCAGATTCTGTATGTATTTTCTTTTCTATAAGTCAGTTCATTATATTTTATGCAGTATCAAGCAGACTTACACCTCAGAAAGATATGTTATCTTAACACCACTGTTTCTCCCTGCAACATATTTCAGAAGAAAATGGAAAATTCCATAATAAGAAAGGCAGAAAAGTACTTTTGCAGACTATAAAAAATTCTCAAACAGTGACACTGTTGACATTGTTGATGTGTAGCCTGAAAATTTCAAAATAAGTTACAAAGAGAATGAATTTGCTAATCTTACTTGTCTTCTGTTTCTTAAGCCTTTTGACTACACCCTTGAGTGAAACATGACTGGATACTGAGAAGGTAGGGATTTGAGGAAAGGAGTGATTTGCTCTCATATTGCAAAGAAGGCATGAGTCAGCAAAACTCTAATTTCTCTGCATTTCCCAGTTATCTGGACAGGCAAAAAGAAGATGAAGCTAGAGGGACTTTGACCTTGTTTGTGTTCTTGCTCTGGAAGCAGGGAACTGGGCTAGGAGTTGTCCTGGTTATGCCCAAAGGAGAGGATGAAGTGCTGCATCCTGAGCCTACCAAGGGAAATGGTGCTGCCCTTTGCTTTTTTGGAACAAAGTGAGGGCGGGCATTCAGTTCATCTCCCCTTTGCTTAGTCCTTCTAACTCACTTCCAGATCCTTCCCCTCACATGATTATGTGTGTATGAAGTTTGCCTAAATTCTGTTCATGAACATCACAGACCTGAATATCCAGCTCACAACAAAAGGAGGCTTTTCCATGTGATTGCCTTTGTCTGGGCACAACTCTGAGCAAGACGCTTGTGGGGTCTGAAGGACTAAGAGCAATTCCCACAGCATCACACCTTTCCAGGCAACACCTTTTTTCAGAACAGGCATTTTTAATATAAAAGTGGTTTGTTTGGATTTTTGAGCCAACTATTACAGTGGCTGCTGACCAAGTTAAAATGCTTTTCTGTCACTGAAGAAAAGGATCTATTTATCTGAGAAATTTTAGGTTGTTATTGGGTATTATCAACAGAGAGTTGAAAAATGCAGCAGCAGTTTGTTTTTTTATTATGTCTGAGCAGCATGAAATTCATCCTAATGTTTCACTTACCTGCACTTCTAGGCATCAGCACAAGAAGGCACTAAAACACTACAGTTCTTCATCCATCAGTGTTCGCGACTGATGTTCCTCTAGACAGACATGCTGCACATGTTAACAGCAAAAAATAAAGTGTTGTTTAAGCTGTTATTCAGTGCATCATGCTTTTAGTTATCATTTAAATTTGTGCAAGCATCTCTTAGTGTGCTACTGTGTTTGGGAGTGCAGGTTTTCCTTGTGGATCAATGGGAAAAGCCTAGCTGCAGGCAGCTGGTCCTGGGCCTCCTTCCCTGGTGAAATAGACAAATAGTTGCATAATCTGATCAAGAGGGAAAAAACATCTAATGCCAAGAAAATCGAAGCAATGATATGGATCCTGGAAAAGAACACAACAGAGTGATTCTTTTATTGCATATTATAAAGAAGTTTTAGAATTAAGTACACTGAAGAAAGTGAGGCAAAAAGAAGCAGTGTATTTCAATCTCACATTCATAGGGTAATTTTGGATTTCTGTTTACATAAACAGTATGAGAATATGGCCTTGAGATACTAAGTCACCCAGCAAGAGCATCTTTAGTCAAAGTCTTATGCTGTTATGTTGCCCGTAAATCAAGAAGGGGCATAGCAAGATGAAGCAAAGCAATCTATCTGGATGAGCTTAAGGGGATGAAACCAGTGCAGCATTTGATTTCATATTGCATTTACTTTACTCTGATGCATAAGGGATGCAGAAGAGTGGAGAAAGAGAGGTTCTGTTTTGTTTTGATGGCCACAATTTCTAAGTGCTAGCACTTCAAAGGGCAGCAGGTGCTAATGAGATTCTCATCAAAGCAGTATAATTTACATTAACAAGCTTGCAGAGAATACATCAGATATTTAGATATAGGACAAGCATGGGCTAATATTTTCAGAAGAAAAAGGAGATACGTCAATAGAAGTCTGACTTGGCCTTGCTACCATGCTGGTGCTCAAGGCATGTGGGGATGAAATCAATCTCATCCTCTATCTAGGGCACTCAGTCCAAGCTGCAAAAAACTTTTAAGGAAATTTGCTCACAGAGCTCTGAGATTGGAGACACAAGAAATTCTCTGAACATGTTGGCAGTATTTCAGAAAAATGTTCTTTCTGCATCGTCTCTTCAAGAAAAGGTCATGCACCACATGAACTTGACTGGGAAAATTGCTCAGAGATAGGAGCTCTCAGTAGTAGTAAGTCCAGCACCTCTCCAGAAAATTTGTAACAGCATGAATTCTGCCAGGATAACTTACATGTGTAGGAAATTGGACAAGATGAAATCCATAGGTACCTTCAAATATAAACTGTTCTATAAATTTGAAAAGTTACACTGGATTCATAAATTAATTTTCTCCAATCCTCTACAAAATCCAATATAAATTGGATGCTTTCTGAATGGCTTGCAAAACCAGCTGTTCAATACAGGCTGTTGAATGGGGGTAAGGACAAGACATCAAAGACACAAAATAGGAGGGGAAGGACAGGAGATTCTTAAGCTACCAAAATCAATTTATTTTGTAAATTTCACTATCAGATCAAGCTGCAATTCCAACACTGGTTCAGAAACTATGACATTGGATCAGCCTGATCCCCCAGTCTTGTTTTTATCAGAAGGTTTCCAGTATGTGGTGCTCCAGGACACTGCAGACGATGTGTTCCTCTGTTTCACTATGGAGAAATTTATTCCCTGCAAATTTTTATCCAAACTGCTGACAATGACAGATTGATGAAAATTATCAATTACTAAGGGTTTTCTTTCTCAAAATATTTTCTGTGAGGGCTTTTTGTTTCATTTTGTTTTAATATGCTTAATTTCAAACTTCCTAGAAATTTCTTTTTCAAGGATTGTTGTAAAAGTTTTTAGTGTTTGGGTTTTTTTAATGAATTGCCTTTAGGTTTTAGCAAAATCAGGCTTGCAACTCCTTAGCTACTGAAAATTGAATTCCTGAAGCAAATTGCTCAACCCGCTGTGTCTTTTACATACCTCTAGGTACCTACATGTTTTCTACATGATGTGTGCCTTTCCTATCTGCTCCTCCCCTACCTTCTGTTGAGTTAGAGAATAATGTTCATAAAGAACATAGTAATATCATCTAGAAAAAGAGACATGAATAGACATGTAACAGCTTCATTTCTCTGACTAAAAGGAAGACTTCAAGAATGCCCAGAGATGGACAAGATTCTCATAAACAGTCACAAAAATATCAAGAATATTTTTATATATAAATCTATACAATTATTATGTATAACTTCAATTTGGAGATTCTTTTAAAATCAGTGGTGCCATCAGCATGGTTATAAAATACAAGTAGTAGATTTAATTAGGCAGTGTTGTATACCAAACCCACATACTAAGGTATATAGTAGAAGAGGTGTATAAAATAAGGTGTATATAGAATGCTTGAAGGACTATATATTTCACGCTAAACACACTTAAATGTTCAGTGATAGTCAGCAAATTATTTGATACTTTGGTTTAAGTGTTAAGTGCTACAATTCACATATTGGAGGTTTTGAAAAAGCCTCTCTCTGTAAATGAGTTATTATTATGTTTGGTTGTTTATTTATTTGTTTCTAAACTAACTCAGGCCCTGAAAAGATGTCACAAAGTAGTCACAGTGAAACTGTGTAAATCAGACATGTAAAATAATTTTGAGCAAAGGAACACAAAAAATGCAGCTTTGTTAGGAAGAAAATACGTGACCCTAGCAACTTGTATGTGTTGTGCCTACCACACTTGACCCACATAAATTTATAAAAGCTGTTGCATCAGGAGACTTAATTCTGATGAAAATCTGTAGTCTTGTACTGCACCATTAAATCTGATGGGAAAATTACTGCTCAAATCAATAGGAATAGAAATGAGTTCTGTAATTAGAATGGGTAAATGTATTAATGGTTGTATTATTAAAAAAAAATGAAAGACTGACTCCATAAAATATATTTTCATTGACAAGGACACATTTTGGACTTGAAAACTTAAATGCTTGATGAAGCTTCTGTTGGTGTTCAAAAAATGCCAGCTCTTTTTCAATCAGTCCAGCAACTGAGCAGTACCCACAACTTTCCTTCTACTAAGGTTATAAAGATCAAAAGGCTCTTAATAAATATAAAACTATAAATTATAAACATATAAGAATCAAAATGCTGTAAAGAAAAAAGACCACATTTCATTGTGTTCTACAAATCTTTACCATGAAGTATTGTGCAACAGATGAACATGCGCTATTGAAGATTAGTTAAAACAGTTGTCTGTAAACTTTAGAAGCATGCTGTTAGCTAAAAAGCCTTTAAGAATGCTCTGTAACAAGGAAATCTTTGTTTGTTTGGTTTTTTAATTCCAATTTAGTTACCCAAACAGGTCTATGGAGAAAGATACCTACAAAACAGAACCTGTTCATGCTGTCCAGCTCTACACCTTCTCTCCCAAATGGAAAGTGTCACTTGGCTGTGACTAGAGAGTTAATAAACTCCATCCTTTAGATAGATATTCTTTCACTGGGTGGCTGAGAAATAATGCCTTCTTGTAATTTGTAGAGATTTCTGTCTTTAACAGATAAGTCAAGTTTAAATCCTTAGCATCTCTTTATTGTTTTACTAGGTGTCTATTTTTGGTTTTTTTAGTCCCTTTATCTTTTATAAACATCATTGGTGTTTGCATGGTCTTTGAGTTCTCTTTTCAAGTTCCTATTCTTGCCTTTCATCTGTGCAGTAAAAGGCAGTATTTAAGCTGTGTCTCAGCAGCAGACTTCTGACAGAAAAAGGGATTATGATTTCATTGAATGACTACTGGGGAGTTTGCAAGCTCTTATTTTTAAAACCACAGCTGAGAAACAGAAAAGAAGAAGCAGAAGATTAAATGAAAATATGAAATTACATTTATAGAAAAAACTCATTCTCAGCCTGAATTCAATGTGAATTCCCTCCCTGTAACAAATCAAGAGAATGAAATAACTGTATAGAGCTTGGAGAGGTGATAATCTAACAACTTGAAACAAAAGAGTCTGACAAACCCAGGACCTGTGCAGACTAAAACTAATGAGAAGTATTTCAATTTCAGACATTAATCTTCAGAGACAAGATTGCTCTACAAGATTGGCAAGCAACTAAAGAGAAGATAGTATCTCTAAGTGGCTGTCGTGCTATAGTTTCTGTAGCATTCAAAAATATACTGGATTCTTCACAGAGAAAAGGAAGGTTAAATGATTCTTGTTGAAAGCAGCTTTATGCCATTGAATTTGGCAAGGAGGGAGACTAAGGTTGATTTGGGACTTTCAAGTCTCTTCAAAAACTGATAAAACAATCAGATGAAACAGCATGACTACCCAAAGGCCAGCCCTTGGGCACAACGCTTGGACAGAGTCAGAAGTCCCAGGTGTGTCTGTGTTGAGCTGATGGAGACTTTACAGACAGTTGCTATGTGTTAGAGCAGCCTTGCCAAGGCACATCACGTAAGAGTGTTGCTGTGTTGCATTTCTTACCTTTCTGTTTTGGTTGATTAAAAAACCCCTGAAAAGTACATTTTTCTTCTGACAGTCATGAGATCTTTTTGTCCTGGAAATGAAGTTTTGGTGTGATCTTTCCCAAAATAGCTGAAAATATGATATATACATAATAAAGACACCCTAACAACTTCTGTATGTAGATCATAAACACCACTTCAGTTCTCTGGCTCCCATAGACACAAAATTCTTCACCATTTTTGATACCTAGACTTTAGTAAGGCCTTTGTCACTGTATCCCTCAGCATTCTACTGGCTGCTCATGTCTTGGACAGGTGTACTGTTTGCTGAGTAAGAAACTGGCTGGATGGTTGGGCCCAGGGAGTATTGGTAAATGGAATTACATCCAGCTGGTGTCCAGCCATTGGTGATGTTTCCCAGGACTCAGTGTTTTGACCAGTCCTGTTTAACATCTTTATCAATGAGGAGATCTTTGTAGCTCTTTAGAACATTTTTATGGATGGAAAGATGGAGTGCAACCTCAGTCAGTTTGCAGATGACACCAAGTTGGGTGGGAATGTTGATCTGCTGGAGAGTAGAAAGGCTCTTCAAAGGGCTCTGGACAGGCTGGAACAATGGGATGGGGCAAATTTTATGAGGTTAAACAAGATGAAGTGCTGGCTCCTGCATTTGGTTCATAAGAACAACAGGGAGTGCTCCAGACTTGGGGCAGAGGATCTGAAAAACTGCCTGGTGGAAAAAAAGCCATCAGTGCGGCCAAGAAGGCCAATGGCCTCCTGCCTTTTATCAGAAATAACCAGGCCAGCAGGTCCAGAGCAGTGATCATCCCTCTGTATTCATCGTTCTGTCTTAACTTTGCACCTTGATTCCTGCATTCAGTTCTGGGCTGTGGGAAACACAAAAGGTGGAAAGGCTCTTAGGTATGAGAAAAAAACAGGTTTCAGAAATAAAACAAAAGAATTTATGAATCATTTTAGAATGCAGCTCTGGCTGCAAAAATCTGGAAGATAAAAGAAGATACAATTATATAGCAAGCAAGGACATTAAAACAATGGTTAGAGTTTTTAGGTTTGGCTGAGATGGGTCTTTAAGAAAATATGCTTAGCGAGATAGGTAAGTTTAAGCTTAATAGTGGAATACTCTGCATTATTATATAAGGCATAACAAGTATTGTGCAACAGATGTACCTGTACTATTGAAGATTAGTTAAAACAGTTGTCTGTAAACTTTAGAAGCATGCTGTTAGCTAAAAAGCCTTTAAGAATGCTCTGTAACCGGAAATCTTTGGCTGCCTGTGACGACATGAGCCTTGTACCATCTCTTGTACCTCAACTCTGTATGTGAGACTGATGCCATAATAAAATAATAACAAGGCTCCTGGAATGCCTGCCTGGGCTCCCTGTCCCCTTTGCTCTCCAAAAACACCAACTCTGGGCCACTCATTCCAGAAATACACTGAAGTGCTGGAGCATGTCCAGAGTAGGGCAATGGAGCTGGTGAAGGGTCTGGAGCACCAGTCTGATGAGGAGCAGCTGAGAGAGCTGGGGTTATTTAGTCTGGAGAAAAAGAGGGTCAGAGAGACCTTATAATTCTCTTCAGCTGCCTGAAAGGAGGGTGTAGCCAGGCTGGGATTGTTCTCTTGTTAGTAACAAGGAACAGGACAAGCAAAAATGGCCTCAAGTTGTTCCAGAGGCAGTTTAGATTGGACATTAGGAGAAGTTTCTTCATGAAAAAGGTTGTCAAGCTCTGGAACAGGCTGCCTAGAAGGAGTCTCCTTCCCTGAAGGTATTTTAAAGGTGTGTAAGTGTGGCACTTACAGACACAGTTTTAGCTGTGGACTTGGCAGTGCTGGGCCAACAGTCAGACTCAATGATCCTAGAGGTTTTTTCAAAATAAATAATTCTCTAATTCCATGATTTTTAAGTGCTTCTGGGGGGAAAGTATCCACTCTGGAAAGAGCTGAGTACTTAACTTTGTGATAGAAGAAAATGAGATAAAATGCCAAATGTACTCTTGGCCTAAATAAAACCTTTATTTTTTTCTTCTCAGCATGAAACAGTCAAAGTATCTTATCTTTTTCTAGCAATGGGAGAAAATATATACATAGCAAAAAACAGAGACAAATAAGAAGTGAGAGATGGGTAAAAGAACCCCTATTTGTCTCTAGAAAAGCAGATAATTTTCTGAATTACAGCTTTAGAATATCATTTATATGAACAAAGCCTAAATGTCACTGGTACATCAAAGAAGTAGGTTTGAAAACCAATATCTCATTTGGTAGAGATTACTTTGGATGTATAAAGTGAGTTTAAAATTGTCCTTTAGAGTATACAGAAAAAATTCATATTTCAAGCAAATGTTCATTTTTGACTTCATTTCTTTCACAGGGCTGGTGCTTGTTTTTTTCCAGAGAGCAGCTCAAATTTTAAGAGGAAATAAAATAGCTGCATTCATACAAAATTATCTATGTCTGGCTCAAGTTTTAGAGTAGGGAATCAGGTGTGGGTTATTTTTAAGACTCTGTAAAGGTGTGAAGAAGCCCACATGCAGGAACTCAGCACTTCTGCACAATGAATCAGTGTGATTACTCAGAAGCTTCTTATTGTTTAAAGTATGCATCACCTCTTTGGGCATCAGACAGGAACTCTCACATCTTCCAATTTGTTCAATAATAGCTACTTATCACCTCTTTTGTGCGTTATGCTTACTTATCATAGTACACATTATATTACTTTTACATATTTACACATAACCTATATAGTTCACTTATACTTACTTACCACAGTACTTATACATTTTACTAACTTATCTATAATACAGCACATATACATTTTGCAACTGCTGTGCATGAGATTTCACATTACTCAATTGGTCTCTTTGCTTGGTCCAAGAGCTCCACACACACACTTTTCAGATAATATAATTGGTTCTTAATCCAGGGCTGCACAGTCCTCCTTATCTATTCCTTGCTGTCTTGGTATTTAGCCTTTCAGTTTCTCCTTTCCCAATTCTTCTTCATCATCATCGTCGTCGTCATCATTGTTGCTGTTGCTGTTGTCGTCGTTGTCATCTTCTTTGTCGTCATCATTGTCATCTTCTTCTTCCCCCTCTGAACCTTCTGGCTGGGCTTAAAAACCCTCCAGGAGCTGACTTGCTACACCTGAAGGTGGATGGCCAGGTGAAGCTGGTGATGGTAATTCCAGCCTGGTCTCTGAGGGCTCCAATAGGAATAACTAAAGATGGTTTGGCTGGGACATACTATCATGATTCAAAACACCTTACCACACCTACAAGTCATAAAGAAAAAAAAAAGCTGAAGGAAGCTAAAGGACATAGATTTCTGAGTAGCAAGCTTTGAGAATTTGCAACTTTGTGATTGCTCACAAAGCAAAATAGAGGTTTAGAGACAGTTTAATGAGGTGTGGAAAAATAATGCAGAAACATCTTAGAGAAAATTATCAAATGGGGAATAACAAACACAGAAATAAAGTTGTTTTGGTTTTTTTTGGTTTTTTTGTTGGTTTTTTTTTTTTTTTTGTGACATACTCTTTTAAAGCTGGAGGTTTGAACCTCTTGCTGGGAGTAGAAAAGGAAAATACCTCCAAGTTTCAGGAGGAGTTTCAGTAACCCTAACCAATCCAGAAGCACAGTACCAATAACACTGAAACAAAATAAAAAATAGTACATAAACATGTGGTTTTTTTAAAAGTGTATGAAATGTCATTTTTGATGACCATTTGAATAGGGGAAGAGGCTCACAAGGAGAGCCTTTGAGTCTCTGCAGACACAGATACAATCTCCAAAATTAGCATTGGTCTTCATAGTTCAAATTTATCTGTAGCATAGTTACTACAGCCACAGACCATTTGGCAGGGTGGGTAGAAGGGGTTAAATAAGGATGTTGGATTGCAGTGATAACAATAACCACAGGGTAACTACAGCTATCCACAAGAAACTTTGCTCATCTTCTAATAAGTGCATAGTTATCTTTGGTCTGTATTTTGTGGAATATCTCCCCTTCACTTTCATCACTATTGTGATCACTCAGATTCAGAATACATTTTTGGATATATTTTTTTAAGAAGTGGCATTTTATTTTGTAAAAATTAAAAGCTATAGAACTTGGAGTTTCGAATGGGAAATGATCCATTTTCACTTAGAAGCTGAAAATACAAAAAGACTGTTTTTTCCTGGCTTCACTACCCCAAAGATTATTTACTTATTTGCTTTTGAATACATTACAAAAATTATTTTTTTCATGGCTTGAAATTGAAATGCAAAGTTAAATTTCAAAGGAAAGGCTTAAGCAAATGTGAAACACTTAAAAAATGTTTAGTCTAACAATGTAATTAATTTGTACTAGGTCCCCACCTCATTCATTCCTCACATCAGTTTCTGTGGTGCAGATCTGTGTTTGGTGATGGAACTGTGCAATGGTAAAATGTAGTAAAAGTCCTCTTCACCACGAGGCTACAGCAACCTGTGTTTGTCATGAAAGTGCAGACATGAAAACCATATTAAAACAGCCTGGGAAACTCGGTCATGGATTAAGCCCTGCCTATGCTAATAGGAGAAGAAGGGAAAGAAAGATCATAAGGAAAGGGGACAAGCTGCATCAGATATCATGCCAAGAGCCAAAATGAGCACAAGTGAGACTCAGCAGAGGGGCTACACAAGGAAATGAGGGCTAAGGAGTATCCAGCACACCACTCCGCAGTAGCAAACATCCCACTGACACACCATAATTTGCCAGTCTGCCCTGAACTGCAAGTCTTGCTCTGGGACATGCCACACCGGCTGCTGTACCTGCTGCCCACACTGCTGGTCCAGCTGGCCAAGGCCCTGTTCCAGGGCAGTGCTCAGCTCTGGGTGCTGTAGCAGCTGCGACCCTTCCTCAGAGAGAGCCAGCTCTGACATCCACCCAAGCTGCCTGAAGATCTCTACTCCCAGGTACTGCTGAAACGGACCTTGAAATCCCAGGATTGCTGCCTGGCTTCTGTTTCTGCCTGAACACTTGCATGGCCATCATACAGGATTTGTTCCAGTGTTTCCCGCTCAGCCATGCCATTGTCATAATCTCTTCCTGCAGACTATTGTGCAGCACTGCTAGCACAAATGTGATAGGCTTCTGCCAGTGTGAGACAGCAATGGCTGTGTTACCCAGAGCTGCTAAGGCTGTGACTCAGAAAAGTGGTTATCCCAGTGACACAAATACCTTCCTCCATAGTGGATGTACACACACATGCTTTGTTAACAGAGACAGTATTATTCCCCCTATTTTAAAATGGGAAAAACAGGACCAAAAAAAAAAAGAATTTTGTTCAAAGTCATCCAGAAGGCCATGTATATTTTTGCTACACTCAAAAAGCCCCAGAAGCCTTTGCAAAAGTCTTAGGAGAAAATATATTTGTATCTCTCTATATCTTTATCTACATATTTACAAATATATTTTAGGAAGAAAGAAACAAAATTCCTCTTAATGATGTAACAGTACTTTTTCTTTCTGTCTTACATGGAGTGCATAGATACACACATCTATCTATCTATCTATCTATCTATCTATCTATCTATCTCTCTATCTCTCTATCTCTCTATCTCTCTATCTCTCTGTCTTCCTAGATATAGATAAGTACCTCAAAATTTAGGTTTGAACCCTGTGGACCCTGTCAGTACTAGAAGATGGTTACTCTTATGCCCTAAAAGAAATCTGAAAGTTTGTCATGTTTAGTCATGCTGAGTGATAAATTATCTGATTTTAAGCCAAAATTGAGTCACATCTAAAATTTAATCTGTTTTATCCTCCTTTATTGGTAAACTGAGTTTTATCATCCTGTCTACCACCTGAATTACACCTCAATAACAGCTGAAGCAAAAAGATATATAAACTATAAATCTTTGCTGCCATCACGGTCACCATAGATTAAGACCCACAGCCTTGTAACTAATATGAGTGGTCACACTTAGCCAGAGACCACTAGTAGAGGAGCTCCAGCTGCTATTTTCTGTTCAAGTTTTCACTGTTTTTCCATGTCTCTAAGGGACCAGAAAAATAAATTATATCTTACTGCTATGTGAAAAATTGTAAGGTCCTTCTGAAATATTGATATTTGGAACAGAGCTTCAATTGAATGTTCAGGGAATGCTGTTGAACAGGCTCATTTGGGCCTCTGCTATTCAGCAGATGAAGCAACTCCTGACCTCGAGTTGCAGAACTTGCTGCTTGGCTATGCCTTAAGTACGTGTGGCATTGTGATTCAAGTAGAGAGTTAGCAATGGAGGGTAACTGTTTGTGCATTCCGATAGCAAGAGAAGAAATTACCCTGATGATTCTGCCTTGCTTCTGACTGAAGGCATTTAGCTTTGCTAGCAGTCAAGCAGCATGCTTATGAGATTCTGGTTTCTATGCTTATGTTGCTGTTTCCTGTGATTAAGTAGTACTTTTTGCCTCAGTAGTGAGTGAGGGACAATTTCATCCATTTATTTTTAAAACGGCATTAACTCAATTTACTTGGATGACAGAGCAGCGAACTCAAGCACTGATTTCAGATCTTGGCTTTGTTATTTATCTAAGGGCACATCATTTCACTTCTCTTGTCACTTTTACCACTGATAAACAGGGATGATACTGATCTCTGTAATAAAACACTGAGACCTACAGATAGAAAGTCATGGAGGAAATTAATAGTTTTACCCTATATATTTTTAGTTCAAATTGCTCCCTTAATGTAGGTAAGCCATTTCACTTTGCCATCTGTGGTCTCTGACTTTTACCAGTTGTCATCTGAAAAACAAAAATAAATACTTAACTGTTGAAAAATAGTGTATGGCACCCATCAAACAAGCAAAATAACCCCTTTTCAAAATCAAATACTTTTTGGTTTTACATTTAGTTCCTTGACTCTGGAGTGCATTCCAGATGCTTGATTGATTGCCAGAGAGGGCAAACACAATCTCTTCATTATGCTAATAATGAAGTAATAGAATTTCAATGACTTTTTTGACAAATGTCAGTGATTAATTAATTCTCTAGTCGGTATAATCAAGTTGATAATCCTTTTGAAACCAATGTCACCATGAATTTCATACACTTTTTTGTAGAAACAGTCATAGATGAAATAAAATATCAGACTGCATGAATGATGTTCAGTCATCCTGAGTGTTTGGTCCTGAGGCCTCTCTCTCACGGGCCTGCTTTTTTTTTTTTGTGAGTGGACAGATGCCAGATGTCTGTGCTTAAGCCTCTAAAGAAACAAAGCTTGATACTTTGCATTTCAGAAACCACAAGTGGCCTTCCCCTCACTGGGGATGTGATACTGGACAGCTTTCTGACCTACATCAACAACGTGGTGAAAGTGCCGCCTCTCTATCACGTGCTGCTGGATGTGACTGGAGGAGGCCAGGGCTCCTTCAGTGAAATGGAACATTCTGCTTCACCACCCTCTCCCTGACAAAGTAATCCAGGGACAAAATCCTGCAGGGAGTCCAGAAAGCCTCAGGAGGGGGATGCTAAATCAATCAACGGCTCCCTTGGGGAGAGGGGGCAGATATCAGTCCTATCCTTAGGTGTCTGCACACTCTTCAGACCACTTACAGGCCTGACCTTTTCATTCAGAAAACCCCACCCAATCCCAAGATTGGGATCCCCATATCCTGTACACGTAAAGGAGAGGAGGGACAGTCCTTCTGTTTTCAAACACAAGGGTGTCTGGGGTTCCCTTGGCTCAGCTACCCTTGCGGCTTGACTGAGGCCTATCTCCCATGAAAATTCCACAAGGACTGGCCCATAGTTAGTTTACTCCAAACTGGAGTAAATGCCAGTCACTCACCTCAAACCTGTGTCATTTGAAACTCCTTGGGACTCCAATGGTCCAATATTTTATTTTGTGATGGTCTGATGCTATTTGAAAAAACATTTGGATGGAAGAATTTTGCACCCCACAAACCCTCAAATAAATGCCTAATTAAGTTATCTCTTTGGCAATGAGAGTCACCTTGAAAATGAAAACCAGGTTGAATGCCAGTCTTCTTATGACCCTTCTGTCTGTCCATGAAGTGCTGCAGCAAAAGAAAGATGCTGCTTTGTATTGTACTGGACTCATGAGATGTTCCCCAAAGAGTACTGTCTTTAACCTGACTCCTGGGGAAATATTGTGAAGAACACCTTGGTTCTTGATGGGACAGATGGGTTGATAAGGTACCGAGAAATGTCTGCACTTTTGGCACAATAAGGTACAGATCTTAAGGCACTTGGGAAATTTAGCGCTAGCATTACAGAGTAGAGATACCAGATTTATGAAAGATTTGAGGACTGAAAACTCAAATTTAGTGTTAAGATTCTGTCTAAACTCAATGTACATGTACAGATATTCATTTGGACCTGGGGTTTTGTCACCTATTGCAGAGACAGGAGCTGAACTTCTGACCTACAAATACAGTCTTTCAGTGTTGTTTTTGATGAATGCTTGACAGATACAGAACAGCATTTTTTGAAAGTCATTCAAAAGTCAACAGTGATGCTTTTCTTTTTAGAAAGATATCAACTTCATATGGAGTGACACCAAGAAACTTTGTACTCACTGACTCACTCTAATGGAAAGTTGTTTAAGCTTCTTTTGCGTTCTATTTTAAAGTGTGTAACAAGGTAGATGGAAAAAACTCATTAGTCTTCCATACTTGAAAAATCCAGTATATTGAACAAAGGCAGCAACACCCCCTTTTAGGACATAGCTCTCTATACTTCATGTAAAGTACTATAAGAAAGACAAGGAGATGTCAAGTGCTACTGGGGTCAGGCAGAAACCATGAGTCATTGTAATCTTGATATGAAAACAAAATAAAAGAATAGCAGTGGTGGTTTGTGCAGAGCTTCTTAACATATCTAGTCTTTCTTTATTATTTCCCTTTATCTTCAGAAAACCAAACTGTAGGACTATTTAAAGAGGGAGTGCAGCTTCAGTGGCAATTATTTTTTCCAGCCCATACAGAGGAGAAGAAGAAGGCAAATCAGTGCTCTCCCTTCCCTGTCACCACCAGAGTGTAGAATGCATCTTTTGGATGGCTCACCTTAAGTCTATTCTGTGCTGTTATTAATTGTGTAGTCTCAATACATTTCAGTTGTAAAATTATTTGATACAAAGTTACTCTGAAACATGGAGTTATCAAGCACTTTCATTAAGACATCCATAAATGTTTACAAGCCCTGGAGTGCAAGTTTAGAATCGAATAAACTGGCTACAGTTCTAGTTTTGTTCTTTACAGAAGGGTTTTTTGTTCTCAGGCAATGGGTGTGGCTTTCATGCTGTATCAAAGGCTTTAGATAAATGCATTAAGGCCATCTTTCTCTTATTCCTGGAGTTCAAATTTATCTGGTATTTGCTCTTAGATTTATCACCTACAGTGGACCTCACTTGCTTAGGATCTGACAGTAGGAGACATCCTTACACTCAGAAACAATGTTCAAAGCAAGTTCATGCAGCCAAGGGTGAGGAAAGTCCAGCTTCAAGAAGCTCATTACAAACTCTTACTTAAATAGCTTCTGTTTTGAAACAGCTGATCTAAAAGGGTGAGCATCCTCCTTTCATTCTCTGTAGCCTGACAGCATCTCACTTGTCTCTGCAGTGGAACTTGTGCCCGTGGAGAGAAAACCGATTCTATTGCAAGATGTTTGTTATCAACTACAACACCCAAAATATGAAATGAAAAGAAATACATTATTTATCAGCGTGTGAAGATTTGGAGCCTGAGTAAGTAAAAAAATCATTAGGCATGGACAGCTATGAACTATAAGGGCACAAAAACTGCAGCTGCTGGTGTTAAGGGTAATCTGAAAGGATATGAAGCAATGCTAATCTAGCTCCTGACAGAGTGTAATTGTGGAAAATTGAAAGTTGGTACTTTAATGAAGCTTTAAAAATATGAATTAAGATAAAAATATTTTTCTGTGAGAGGTTTATTTGTAAAGTATTTTATGCTTTGTTTTGCTTTGTTATACTTGTTTTTACTTAAATGAAACAAAATAAAACCATGTTTTAGATATTACGTGGATGACTGCACTGAGCTAAAATTAGAATACATAAGTGGTGAATAATAACAGAGCAATTATTAAATAATGGAAATAAATCAGACTCTTGCAAAAAATGGGCTCAATCACTGCTTAACAATGACCAAAAAAATCCCTGTATTATCCACAATATGCAGCACAAATCTAAAACATAGTCCCATGCTGGCTCCTATGAAAGAAGTTAACTCTTTCTCAGCCAAAACCAACGCAGCATCTTTGGATACTCAAGATATCATCACTGCCAGATATGTCCACAAGAAAATTAGGCATTTAGGCACACTGCAGGCCAGGTGACTCAGGGATTCTGAAAGGCACTAGAAATCAGTAGATAGAAAGTTGATATGCATCCTTTTTTTTCATGTTTAGACATTGATATTGCAAACATTTATCCACATGGATGAATTTAAATGTTAACCGAATTATTTGTTATCCTAAGAAGTCTCATTGATGCTAAGAAGGAAAGAGACTGAAAACTTGGGATCTGGTTTTCAAAATTGCTGAACTTCCCATAGCAAGAAAAATCACAACAAGAACAAAAAAAAGTCAACAACTGATGTCAATAAATTAAAAAAAAATTAAAAAGAAGAAAGATTTCAAGTAAAAATATTATATATTTATTAAGCTAGACACAGGCTCTTGGTGAGTTTATGAATTTGTTGACGATTGTGGTTTCCAGCTCAGGGCATTGTTACATGCATCAAAACTGGGATAGGCATAAAAAGTGAATGTGGGGACTTACCTGTTTTTGTCACAATTTGCCATCCATTTCCTTGCTTCTGGCTTCATTAATGCTCTCGTGTAATGTCACATGTTCCTCAAAGTGACACCATTGCTCTAGGACATTACTTTGTCTATCTTTATTCACTCCTCCTTCATTTTTTTATGGAAAGAAAACTGTGAAAAATAATCTATTCTCTCCTGCCCATCATTAATGTCCAGTTCTCATTTTTTGAATATTGATACACAAACTCTCATATGCTTAGGAAAACACAGCAACACTCTTGTATTGCCCCAATGCAGAAGGTCTTTTTTATCCTCATATCCTACAAATGCCCTTGTAGAGATCCTGAATTTCAAATCTCTGCACTAGTTTTGTTTTTTTCCTTGCTTTCTCATGCCAGTCCAGTTCTTTGATGATACTGGGAAGGTGTCTTACTTTGCCCTTTCGTCTGAGACTGCATACCCTATTGAAGAGGCTGAAGAAATGCTAAGAATAAAGAATAAAACTTAAAATGTTTTTTCCTCTTCTGATTGATTACTCCTGAAAATGGGATTTTTCCACCTTCCTTTTCACTAACCTGATTTTGGATTGCTCAAAGACTCTGAAGACTCCATCAGGGCCCACCTTCAGTTACAGAGAAAGGCAGTGTCTGTAGTCACCAAAGGCAATGGAGTTTGCTCAACCTCTGAGAGCTATTGGAGATGCTTTGGTAGATTAGAAGCTGGGACAATCACTGCCAATATATGAAAGTTTGCTTTTTTATCAACAGCTGAGTAAATCATAATGGACTCTGAGATATTTTTCTTCATGGTTTTCTCTAGACCAAGCTGGTGTGGTGCCAACTATCCTCAAGGTTTTTTTTTTAAGATTTAACACCACTGGATACAAAGCCCTATGGATTTCTTTATATTTTTCATCTTCAATTTCAGTATAAATAATGACCTTTCTCTTTTCATTTTCATGCAACTGCAGCCAACCCTGGACAGCTGTTCAAGACAGACCATGGGATGAGTTAAAATATACCCAGAGTTTTAAATGCCATGATGTAGAAAGAGCAACCATCACATAGGTGAAACCTGTCATAAAAATATCTAGGTATTCATCACTGAAAGGATTTTCCTATGGAGTTATGTATGTGACAAATGGCACTTGAATCAGTACAGAGTGTCAAAGACCTGTGTTAATTTGACAAGATTGTAAAAATGCAAAACAAAAAAAAGAAAGGTCTACTCTTTTAGTAAAAAAAACCCCAAAAGCAACAACAAAATAAGTGAAAGCAAGGTAGAAACCATAAAGATTTGACATTAAAAATTGACACAGAAAGCCAATGAGCAATCCAGTATTTTTTGGAAAGGACCTCTGTGCAGTTATTAAACCTGGAAAACAACCATTTAAGATATATATAACAAAAAATGCTACCAATCTGTAATAAAGGACAAGATAATATTTTAAAAATGGGTTTAATATCAATTTAAAGATAAAAAATCTTTAGATTTGATATTAAGAATTCATTATATTTTTGAAACATTTTCATCTGTGAAGCATAGAGAAAAATATCTCCAAATGGTCTGCAATTATGACCCAAGGGTTGGTCACAATGGCTGCATTCAGAAAAAAATACATTCTAAGTAATAAAACACAAAAGTAATTACATACAATGGTAATTCATCAAATTGTGTCGTGGTTACTGACTCTAGAACTCATCTCATATCCACAAGATATCATTCAGAAGTCAGTGATTAGCTACTGCTGACTTACACCAGGCAACAAACAGACTGGTGTTCAGAAATGACTGGAGTTAAATCCTTGCAAAACCTGGTATTTATTTATAGTGTCATGACAATACATTGAACATCTGAGCCTTTTGTCTACCAGACCAATCTTCTAATACCAGGAGATTCTTGATACTCAAGAGAAGAAGCTATGATAAGTACATTCCTCTTTGTCTGATTGTCCTTTACTGCTATTCTTGAATTTGGAATGAGAGAACAAAGGTGATCCTAAATTGTTGCTTTTTTGGTTTTTTTTTTAATATTCTGTAGAGGGAAGACTTCTAAGCCATGAGAGTGTGCATGAGTTAGGGCATTGCAATGAATATTCCAGTATTTTCTTTTTGTGTTTTCCATGAAGGAGAAAATCACCGGAGTATGCTGTATATCTGTCATGCTACTGAACTACGTCTTGTGCTCTGGGTTTGGCTGATGGCCCTTACAGGTTTTTTTTTTCTGTAGCCAAGGCACAGAAAAAATGCAGAGAACAGTTTCTGATCATTTTGCTAGCAGTGCTGCACACCTTGCTGAAAGAGAAGACCACCTTGTTGTAGTTTTGTGAGTTTCCACACAATGTCTTCTTTTTATTTGCAATGCAGAATTAATCATGGAAGGAAGGTGATACTAATCTTATCAAATTATTTGAAATTTCCTTTTCAACACAGTCACCTTCTCTTACTGTGTTCTTTTAATTTGAAAAGACAGAATGCCTGGACACCTTTGGTTTGAATTGACAATATTCTAGAACAGAGAGATCTGACTTGTCTTTCTTGGGTCAGGACATACAACACATTTGGGTAAGAGATACCTTTAATCACTATCTAGCAAAAACATGATTGCTGGCACTGTTAACTCAGTGACACAGCTGAGCATTATTCATGGGGTTTTCAGATTATCCAACTGTAAGTTTCCAGTTCAAATAATTTCCTTCCTTCCCTCCTTCCCTCCTTCCTTCCCTCCTTCCTTCCCTCCTTCCTTCCTTCCTTCCTTCCTTCCTTCCTTCCTTCCTTCCT